>BGNK01000088.1:19487-296090 GCA_003297005.1 Symbiodinium sp. clade A Y106 | reverse complement strand
GTTGAGGGTTTAGGGTTTAGTTAGGGGGGAGGGGGGGGGGGGGTTGGGGTTTTGGGGTTGTTTCAGGGTTTTGGGTTCAGGGGCCAGGGTTTGGGGTTTGGGGTTCACGGGGGAGGGTTTGGGGTTGGGGGTTTGGGGTTTGGTTGGGGGGGGGGGGGGGGGGGGGTTGAGGTTTTGGGGTTGTTTCAGGGTTTAGGGTTCAGGGTCCAGGGTTTGGGGTTTAGAGTTCAGGGTGCACGGTTTAGGGTTCAGGGTTTCGGGCTTAGGGTTTCGATTTTAGGGTTGAGGGTTCAGGTTTCAGGGTTCTGCTGTAGTCCATGACGTTATGTGTTTTCAGGGTTTCTCTCGCATGCCTTTCTTTTCTGCTCGAGTCCGTTACAGTAGAGTTCTCTATGTTCATAACTTGTCTTACTGCGTCACACTCTGCTGCAGTCGTGTATGTAACAATTGGTTTTTCTGCGTGCAAAAAGCATACGTACGATGTGCAGCGATTATATATATGTTTTCCTTCACTTAGCTCTGTATGTGCGTGTAGACTGCCTATCTGTCATTCATCTACTTTTTATCGATCTATTTAACTACCTACCTTCCTGGCTGCCTGCCTACATGTCTGACTGAATTCTCTCCTTCTTACTTCGTATCGACAAATCGACCTATCGATCTATCTTTCTTTCGTTCTATCAGATTCTGTCATTCTATCGATCTGTTTGTCTGTCCGTCCGTCGGTCTGTCTGTCGGTCGGTCGGTCGGTCGGTCCGTCGGTCTGTCTGTCCGTCCGTCCGTCCGTCTGTCTGTCTGTCTGTCTGTCGGTTTTTCTGTCTGTCTGTCTGTCTGTCCGTCTCTCTATCTACCTATCTATCTATCTAACTAGGTATCTAACTAGGTATCTATCGTGCTGTACAGCCTGCGCATACAAACTTACATACACGGGCATACATACATGCATACATACATACATACACACCTACATACATACATACATACATATACATACACGCATACACACATACACACATACGTACGTATATGCATGCATACATACATATGTACGTACATTGGCTCGTAGGGGACTGTAACGTGGTCCTAGGTTTGGAGGTTAATCATAACAGTTCGTTTCGTGTTGTAGAGTGTGGGAACATATAGCCCGGGTTGGGGAATATCTCATGCATGTGCAGGGTTTGAAGTCTAAGTTGTGTGCATAATCTTTCGTGTTGGTTCGGTTCGGGGGCTAGTGTTAGAGTTAGACAGTCGCTCGCGGATGGTTCAGTAATGGTTTCTTCCCGAAGCCGATAACTTTCAGGTTGTTGATGCTGTGTGTGTGTGTTTCTAATAAGTGCACAGGGCGCAGGTTATGGTTTGGTGACAGCCTTGTAAGGCTAAGTAGTAGTTCATAAATTTCTGTCTAGAACGTCGCAACATTAGTAATACTCGTAACCATTATGATGAACATTCAAGTTGTGCTCATGATAACCATGGTAGCCGTAAAACAATAGTGAGACTCACGATGGCTGCGATGATTATGCGGATAACAACAACAGCAGCAGCAGCAGCAGCAGCAGCAGCCGCAGCCTTAGTGGCAGTAGCACCAGCAGCAAGAGAAACAGCAACAACAATAGCAGCAACAGCAACATCAGCAGCAACAGCAGCAGCAGCAGCAGCAACAGCAACAGCAACAGCAGCAACAGCAGCAACAGCAGCAGCAGCAACAGCAACAGCAACAGCAACAGCAACAGCAACAGCAGCGGCAACAACAACAACGACGACAACAAAACCAACCACGACGACAACACAAGCAACTGCAGCACTACCACGACCACCGCCATCATCAACAAACAACAACAAGCAGCAATGAGTACTAAAGCAACAACAACAACACCAACGGCCACCCAAGAGCAACAACAACTACTTCTACTTCTACTGCTACTACTACTACTACTACCACTGCTATTACCACTACTA
This sequence comes from Symbiodinium sp. clade A Y106, assembly GCA_003297005.1. Lineage (NCBI taxonomy): Eukaryota > Dinophyceae > Suessiales > Symbiodiniaceae > Symbiodinium > Symbiodinium sp. clade A. The sequence goes on along the minus strand of BGNK01000088.1, from coordinate 294,131 downwards.
CTGCCACTACGACTGCTGCTACTACTACTACTACTACTGCTACGACGACTACGACCACGACCACGACTACGACTACGACTACGACGACGGCGACGACTACTACCCTCACTACATCTATAAACGACGAAAATCAATAACCAAACAATACACACCACACAACAGCAACTACACTGTAAAGAATGTTACAAATACCAACCAACTACATAACAAAAATCACAAACAACCAATAACGAACAACAAATGACATTTACAAGGACAGCAGCAACAACAACATCAAACATTTACAACAAACATACCAATAAACATAATAGTCATAATAACAACAGAGATAGCCAGCCAAAGCAATGATGGCAATCCGGGTAATGGGCATCGCAAAAAGGCAACCAACCAATAATAGCAGTAGGGTCATTGGCAATAAGAGCCACAATAATAATAAGCCCTAAACCCCAAACCCTAAACGGTAAGATACCCGATGGAAACCCCCAAAGCGGCGACGATGAAGGCTGCCTGCACTTCGCCCTGCGCGACTTCCCCAGGGCCGAACGCGCCTATGACGAGAGCCGCTGGGAACTTTAACAGGGTTTCCCAGCGACTCCAATATCCCTCACTTAAGGAATACACCATAAATTATAGTAGGACTTCTAATATGACTGAAGGTATATTCCTTAATGATTAAGGGATATTGGAGTCTGGCCAGCTGTCCATACAGGCTCAATTTAGAGAAGTCTTTCACACTGCATAAGGATCGCTAATCCGATGTAAAGAAGTTTCTTTGTTTCAGGAATGTTGGCAAGTCTGGACCGGTTCAGCAGCCGGCAAACCCCTAAACCTTAGCATGAACCCCAAACCCCCAAACCCTAAATCCTCAACTCGGAACCCTAAACTGAACCCCAAACCCTAAACCCTAAAACCCTAAACCCTAAACCGTGTTAATATCGACTTTCGACCTTAAACCCAAAACTGAACCCTAAACCCAGTCGTCTCAACCCTTCGAAGATCTCCAGCCCAAGCTGAACCCGAAATGGGCACTGACGGCACCCAAACCCCTGGAGTTCTTTAAATGGGTACTTCTCTACGTAGGTTAGGGTCCCTTTTTCAGGTCACCAAAATATGGCACCCTTAAGGACGCTAAGAGGGATCCTTATCTAGAGAACTACCCAGATGGTTCTTCAGAGGATAGCTTAAGGGTTGCTACAGGTTTGGTACAAGGGCCTTATCTGCTTAGAACCCGGATTCTGCAAACATTACACTGTAAGTAAAAGTAAAATTATAGCCGAACCCTGCACTAATATTGGTAACTAAATATGCCCAGTCTACATCCAGCCCTTGTAAGACTACACTACAAAGCCTTGTGACAAAAGACTAAAAAGCCCCTATACAGGCCAAGACAGACTCTGCAAAACATGTACGGACCCTTAAACAACCTCCTGGAGCCCACCTAGAACACACAACAAGCCCTAAACCCAAAAGTCCCTGAACCCCAACCCCACAAGATTTCCTTCGATTCAAGGCTTCCTTTAAGGGCTCCTTGCAACGACTAATAAAGCGCATTCAGGTGATCAGACACTCCGTCAGCTCGGCTTTGGCGAGTCAGAGCACAGGGCGACCGTGTCCGATCCTCAGTGTGACTCTTCAGGTATACTTTTTTGCACCTATAGGGTGTTTGAGGTTTTGTACATGGCAGGGTGAAGGGTTCGTTTCAGGGTGTGTTGCTTTGGGGTTTAACAAGTTTGTGGACTCCAAATCCAGAACCCTAAACCCTAAAACATTAAACCCTAAAGCCTTAAACCCTGGACTCTATAAAGCCCTAAAACCTGAAAACCCTGAAAGCCCTAGAGACCCACAAAACCCTAAAGCCCTAAAAACCCTAGCACCTTAAAACCCCAAAACCCCTAAACCCCCAAAACCCCTAACACCCTAAAACCCTAAATCCCTAAAAACCCGAAACCCTTATAACCCTAAAGCCCTAAAAACCCTAGCACCTCAGAACCCTAACACCCAAAAACCCTAAACCCCCTACTATAGGGGCCTTAATTACCAATATTATGGTTAGGGTTCCTTATTGTAAGTATAGTATCATGGGCCCCGAAACCCTATTGTAACTAATAAGGCCCCTATACTAAACCCTTATTGTAGCCCTTCTAGTAACGCTTAATATAGAGACCCCTTTAAAACGGACACCTTTAAAGGAACCCTATTCAAATGAAATTAAGGCCCCTATACTACGCCAAGGCTGGCGGGCCGAGCCGGGATGGACTTGGCCCAACAACGGCCGGGCTCTGCACTCCGAGGCTACGAAAAGGCCTGGGTATCCCTACGTTGCAGGGGGGGGACAGATATAAACAGTCAAAAATACATACGCACACACACATATACATGTGCATACACATACATATATATATATGTATATACATGTAGTGTATGCAAATGTGTGTGCATGTATACAGCACAGTATAGGCTTTTCTACATAACCGTCCATACCTGACTTCTCTATTCACTTGGTCGTCTCTCCATGTATTGTTTACCTGAAAACACTACTTCACGGATAAAGTGTCGTATGACAGTTTCGTCGGGTCTTTTGGTTCTGGGCTTCTATAGGGCTGCTATATGGGATTGTTGCCTAACGAGCGCCTACTGCATGTACGAATGTGTAGGGTAGTTTAGCATCTTAGACTTCAGGGAATGGCTTTAGACCCTCAGCCCTAAACCCTAAGCCGCTTAGATCCTGAGCCCTACACTCTAAATGTCGAAAGGTTTAGGCTCTAGGCTCGTGAACTTGGCAGCAGGGTTTTAGGGGTCAGGGTTTTGGAGTTTAGTGTTTCAGGGCTCAGGTTTGAGGTTTAGAGTTAGTAGGTTTACAATACCCAGGGCTCCAATTACCCATTAGATGAATTACAGGGTTACATAATCGATACAGGGTTGTGCAACCTACCCTGAAGTAGAGTTCTCACCCTAAGCCCTATACTATACTCTAAACCTGAATGAAACTCTAAACCCTAAACCCCTTTAAGTTCTTAGACAAGGCGGTGGAGCTGCGGAGCCGCGCCGGGGCTCTTCGCAGCGTGGAGGGAGCCGCCCTGCTCACGAACCGAGGCATTCCGTTTCCGCGGTTTGGGCTTTTGGGGTTTAGGGGTATAAAGGAATAAATATCATTATTCTACTGGTACCTGCTAATTGACCCATATATAAGGAGATCAGAGCAAGCGTGTAGATGTTTACGTCTGGGGTTTAGGATTGAGGCTGCAGGCATGACATCTCCAAGCCCTACACACGATTTAGGCTCAGGTTGCTTGGGTTTCACAGGATTCGTCCAGGAAATCCATTTTGGAGAGCCCGAAAAAGGCAACCTACGGTCCCATGTGAAATATGATATGTCAAACAGTCACATGCATGACCACACAGTTGTACCGTCGTATATGTATATGCATGACTCGTGTATGCACATATGTATATAAATATATACACGCATGTATGTATGACCTATGCGTGCATGGATGGATGGATGGATGGATGGATGGATGGATGGATGGATGCATGGATGGATGGATGGATGGATGGATAAAAGGATGGATGAACAGATGGATAGATGGATGGATGGATGGATGGATGGACGGACGCACGGACGGACGGACGGACGGACGGATGGATGGATGGTGTATACGTGTATCGATATCTTTATCATATCTATATCCGTATCGATGTCTAAATCTGTAGTTGTATCTGCATCTGTATCTATATCTCTGACTTACTCTATATCAGTATCTTTATATGCATTTGTATTTATGGGCCAAAGCGTGCAGTGTACATGATGTCGCATGCCTTCAGTGCCGATCCGCTATCGTCCATTGAGGTTCCTCACCGCAGACGGATACTTACATAGGAGTATAGGAGCCTATATTCGAGTTGCGTTTTGTGGCGCGCTTTAATGAAGATCTCGGTAGTTAAAGGTTCGTGGGCCTAGTAACTAGGGTTATAAATAATGTAACTGTACTTATGATTAGTTACAACTCCGTTTAGGATACTTAGAGCTGTAATTACTTACGAAGTCCTATGAACCTCCACTACGTATGGCTAGCCTACGGGCTGCGAAAGCTACGAATTCGCTGCGCTCGGGTCTGGGCTGGTATAGGTCTATAAATAAGTCTTTAATTACTTGCAGCAATCCTTGTACACGCCCAGGGTTTAGGGTTTAGGCAACTACAGAGTCGCCAAAGCGCAGGAAGCAGCCGTATGAACTCCGGGACAGAAACCCTAAACCCTAAACCCCGTAACCATGGGGGGACGGAAAAGACGCCCCCCAAAAAAACCAGGTAACCAAAGCCCTTCACCCGCAAGGCACTGCCCGGTTCTCCACGGGGGACTGCTCGGGAGCCATCCAAGATTTCCTGGAGGTGGAGTTTAGGGTCTTGGATTTAGGGGTTTAGGGTTTAGGGGTTTAGGTTTTAAGGATTTAGGGTTTAGGGGGTTAGGGTTCGGGGGTTTAGGGTCTTGGGCTGGAGATTTAATGTTCAAAGTTAAGGGTTTTAGGGTTTGCAGTTCAATCTTCAAAGTTTGGTGAGTGTAGAATAGGGCTTCGGGCTTTAAGCGTTGAAGGCCTATGTTGTTTCGGGTTTCTGTTGTTCAGGGCTCCGAACATTTTGTGATTTATGGTTGGCAGCTCAATCAGGAGTGTACATCCAGACCCCAAGCCCTAAACTTATAACTTATTAGCCCTAAACCATCCACTTTGCCTAGGGTCTCGTGTAAAGTTTACGGGACTCTCGAACCGATTCTTCGGAACTGCTGAAATGTCTGTCACTAAGCTCTGGCTGGCTGAGGGCAGTATGCCCAGAGACTCCAAAGCCCATTAATTAAGGAATGCACCTCAAAATATAAAGGCATCCTTGATATGATTTAAGGCTAAAATTTAAGGCAAAGTCTATTCCTGAATTCAAGGGTTTTGGAGGCTCTGGATGACTGGTGCCCTAAACCCTAAACCGAGTTAAGGTCTACTCCCTTTACTTCTCAACGCTCCCACCCCGATGCCAACGAGCGCCTTGACCGGGCTCGTGGAACGCGGTCGACTCTGCAATAGGTATAGTGGTCTACATTCCATTACTTGTTTGTTTTGATACTGATGTATGTGTGTATACATACATGCATGCATACATACATACATTGTTATACATACACACATACATATGTGTGTATACATGCAGATGAAGAAAGTTAGCATTGCTTATGGCTGACTGATTCAGGCACGATCCTTGTTGCAGCACCTGGGCGCATGGCCTACTGAGGACGGCCCGACCCTCAGGAACGCCATTTTGGGTTTAGGAGGTGGGCGACACAAAATGAGGGTTTTGTTTTGGGGATATGCAAGGTATTGTATAGAACATACTGCAGGTTCCCTAGGTAGGCTGAGAGGTCCGAGTGTGAATGCGGAAGGATTGGCGCCGTTGGGCACTCACCAAGTCGCCAGTCGCTGCCTAGCAGCTGCTGGGCTAGGGCGATTTTCTAGGGCTAGGGTTCATAGTGTTTGGTAGCTGCAGCTTTGTGATGCACCGGAAGGGTGCTGCTTAAGTTCTCACATCGGTTTTTCGCCAGGGACAAAACGTCCTTTCGTACCTTACGACCATGGCCCTGAAAGCCGGGCTTCATGACCCCTGCATTGGACGAGCACCACAGGTTTGATGGGGGCGTAGTGGAAGTGCAGGTAAAGGTAGAAACTCCCAACGGCATGAGCCAAGACTAAGGCTGTCAGGAACCACCCCTAACACCCAGCGGAGCCCTGAATCCAGAACAATCGCGAGAGCAGGCGCAACTCATAGCAAGCCACAAGCCATCCATAGCTTCATATCCTGATTGAAAGTGAAGAACCGCCTAAATAACTTTTTGAGATCCCAGAAGCTTGACGCCCTGGACCCTAAGTTTGCGAAAGCTGCGCTCGGCATAGGTGCAAGAACTAAATCCCGTAACCCTGAACCCAAACCAGGCAAACAAAAACCCTTGACAGAACTCTACCTGTTGACCCCTGAAAAAGTAACCCGTAAGCAAGTAGCATACGGCCCTTCTACTAAACATGCAAAGCCAAAAGCAGCCGTTCAAACAAGAAACAAAAGAGCTTCGCTAGAACACATAAATTCTCGAATCGTCTGAACAGTCGGCATGAAACCGGATTTGGAAATCCATCAATCAAAATAGCGATCCGAAAAGCTTGTATAGGCCACGACCCAAACCCTAACCCCTCGCCCACGCCCCCCTCCACAAAACAAAACATGAAAGCCTAAACCCTAAACCCTAAACCCCTAAACCCTAACTAAGCCCCTAAACCCCTAAACCCTAAGCAAAAAAAACAAAACATGAACGCGGCCGGCCAAGGCCTGGAGCTTCTTCGAAACCTGGGTCTCGCCTTGCGCAAGAAAGGTGCCGGCTCTTTCGATTTTAGGATGGTTCCTTTGAGGGTTCTATAAGGGCCCCTTTAAGGCTTCCTCTAAGGGTTCTATAGGGATTCAGGTTTGGGTTTTAGGGTTTAGGGTTTTTAGGGCTTTAGGGTTTTAGGGTTTAGGGGCTTGAGAGTTTAGGGTAAAAGCTCTAGGTTCCTTAAGAAGGGGCATAGGGTTTTCTTGGTCCTTGCTTTAAGGGTCTATAGGGATTGGGGTTTAGGGCTTAGGGAAAAAACCCTGGAGATGTGGTGGCCTAGCCCTCGATTTGGGAGCACACCTGAAATCACGGCATAAAGTCTTCAATAATTCGAGGTCGATGCCTCAATGCAGGGAATATGGGTCCCAATGTTTTCGACCTGTATTATGTTTAGGATGGTAAGTACTTTAGCTGCTTTTTCTTGATTGAGGAGTTTAGGGCGTACTATAGGGGCCTTAGTAACTACCAATCCTATTTTGTTGGAGGCTCCTTATTATAATTATAGTATAATGGGCCCCAAAACCCTTTTAGAATTATTAAGGTCCCTATATCAAACCCCCATGCTACCCCTTATAGTAGCCCTTATAGGACCCTTATTAAGAACCCGTTTAAAAGGACCCCTTTAAAGGAATCCTATTCTAATTAGTAAGGCCCCTACAGTGAGGTCCCCAGAGGACCCAGTATCCCTTTCTTAAGGAATATAGCTTAAATCATAATATGAAGCCCCTTATAATTTAAGGTATATTCCTTAATTAAGGGGTATTGGGCTCTCTGGGTCTAATAGCTACCTCACGGATGGTCTTAGGGACTTGACGGGATTCTCGGAGTTAATTAGGGCCATAGGGTTCAGGAATCAGGGTTTAGGGTTTAGGGTAGGGTTCAGGAATCAGGGTTTAGGGTTTAGGGTAGGGTTCATGAATCAGGGTTTAGGGTTTAGGGTTTAGTTCAGGAATCAGGGTTGACGGCTTAAGTATGTGTAAGTATTTACAGTATAGGCTCAGCGGCTCACTTTGCGCCAAAACTCTATGCCAGCCAGCGATTCAGCCCAGAACCGGTTCACACATATTCCGTATGTATCACCTGTACTACAAAACCTAAAGCTTTAACCGCCCCTGATCTAACTCCAAACCCCAAGTGGACCCGAAGCAGAGAGAGAGAGAGGTCCAGCTTGCCCCATCTTGCCCCTAAACCCCTCAATCCGAGACCCTGAAAGGTGATGTTCTGGATGCTGCTGCAGTCTTCCAGGAGGTTGCGCCGGCTGTGGCATGGATTCTAGGTCCAGGGTTTTTTTTCTAAGTTTAAGGTTTTAGGGCTTAGGGTCTCGAGTCTAGATCCAGGCTTCTTTTTAAAGTTTAGGAGGTAGGAGTTTACGGTTCTAGTGTTTAGGAATATGCGGTCCGGCCTGCGGTTGAGTTTTGGAGTTATAAGGTTGAAGCTTCTGAAACCCTAAGGGTCCAAGTACATAATAATCATATACTCTCCAAAATCCTAACCTACATAACTACTATCCTAAAACCGAGTACCTAATAATAGGCCCTTAACCCCTAAACCCCTATAGTACCCTTATAGATCCCTTATAGATCCCTTTAAAGGAACCCTTAATCCTAAAACCGAGTACCTAATTATTGGGTCCTTTGGACCCTTGGGGAAAGGTGAGGTCAGCGTGTCTAGGTAGCGGGCCCCAGGGCTCCCTCTTCTAACTATAATGTTTAGGGTTTAGGGTTTAGGGCCTTTGGGGTTTAGGGTTTAGGGCCTTTGGGGTTTAGGGTTTAGGGTTTAGGGCCTTTGGGGTTTAGGGTTTAGGGTTTAGGGTTTAGGGCCTTTGGGGGTTAGGGTTTAGGGTCTTTGGGGTTTAGGGTTTAGGGTTTAGGGCCTTTGGGGTTTAGGGTTTAGGGCCTTTGGGGTTTAGGGTTTNTTGGGGTTTAGGGTTTAGGGTTTAGGGCCTTTGGGGTTTAGGGTTTAGGGCCTTTGGGGTTTAGGGTTTAGGGTTTAGGGCCTTTGGGGTTTAGGGTTTAGGGTTTAGGGCCTTTGGGGGTTAGGGTTTAGGGTCTTTGGGGTTTAGGGTTTAGGGTTTAGGGCCTTTGGGGTTTAGGGTTTAGGGCCTTTGGGGTTTAGGGTTTNTTGGGGTTTAGGGTTTAGGGTTTAGGGCCTTTGGGGTTTAGGGTTTAGGGCCTTTGGGGTTTAGGGTTTAGGGTTTAGGGCCTTTGGGGTTTAGGGTTTAGGGTTTAGGGCCTTTGGGGTTTAGGGATTAGGGTTTAGGGTTACCATGCATGTAACTATAAGGTATACCTGTAGCCGAAAAGACCTACCTTTCTAAGGAATTGTAAAGAGAAATCATAATAAGGAGCCCTAAAAAGGTAGGTCTTTTCGGCTACAGGTAGGGTTTAGGGCCTTTGGGGTTTAGGGTTTAGGGTTACCATGCATAACACAGCATACCGCAAGACCCTATACAAGTTCTTCTTGACTGATCAAGGCCCCTACAGTGTTGTTTGTGCTATGCCGTAGCGCTCGAAACTCTCTCTGCACGTCGGAGAAATGTAGTGATTGATGCCTTTGTCTCGAGATTGTCGGTTATGTCTGCATATAAACGTTTATCTGTCACTACTTATGTATGTGAATATTAATAATAATTATGTAGACTCTTTGTGTACATATATATATATATATATGTGTGTGTACGTATACATATAAACACGTAGACACAGCTGTACAAGTGTATATCATATATGTTGCGAGTACTAGCATAATGTAGGTGGCAATGAGGAGTAGTTGTTCTCCTTCGTTAAGATATGTTGGAGTACATGGGAGTTGTCACGAAATCCCGAACCTTCCTCCCGGTCCTACCCCAGACCCCGGCTTCTTGGAAGCTATTTCCAAGCGAGAAATGACTGCAGAAGCAGCACCAGCTTCGGTAAACGAAACTCAGCGATTCTTGCGACTGTTGCCCATGACTCGTGCAATTCTGTCAGTGCTACAACCAAATCGGGTGTCGAGTTTAAAGAGTTTCACATAGAAGCAGGATCATTTAGTAGCATTTGATTTTTTGGGGTTCCCGACTCCAGTTATAGTGGAATATACCTCAATCAGGAGGCCGGCTACGCCGAGTCGCAGAAGGTGTGGCTCGGGCCCATGAGGTGCAGTGAGAGCGCTGGCTGTGCCACTTCATGGACAGGTTCGTCGAGAAGTATGAGCTTGATGGCCAGATCAAAAGACTCAGCTACTGTGGAGCCGTTGACCTGAGTGAACCAACCGGCGGCCAACCAGGAGACCTGGACCTGCATGACGAAGTTGAAGACAGATTGCAGGACGCCGGGAACTGGGCCTACACCGGCTAAGCTTTGCGAGCTCTTCGTCCAAGTCTATGTCACTCGGGTCCACACTCCAACCCCTATAGTTACCCCCTATAGACCCCTTGAAACAGGGACCCGAAACCCCTAAACCCTAAAGTCCTAAAGCTCTAAATCCGAATCCCTAAACCCTCATCCCTAAAACCCTAATCCCTGAAACCGGAAACCCTTATGGGAAACCCCTATAGGAACCCTTAAACGAACCCTTACAGGACCCCTTAAAGGGTTGATCCCTTAAAAGGGTGGAGGGCAGCCCGAGTGTCCCCGCGTCGACTCGCAAGGCTCGGCGAATTCGCGAGCAGCTGGGGACGCTCACAACACCAGCGGGCGCAAGGTCTTCTGTGGGGTTTGGGGTTTAAGGTAGGGTTTAAGGTTTGGGGCTTAAGGTTGAGGGTTTAAGGTTTAGGGTTTAAGGTTTGGGGCTTAAGGTTTAGGGTTTAAGATTTGAGGTTGAAGGTTTAGGGTTTAAGGTGCAGGGTTTAGGGTGCAAGGTGTAGTTGAATGGATGCAGATCTTAGTGTATTCTAAATGAGGAACACTCCCTGAAATTACGATCGGGATCCTTTCACATATGTAATGCAGAGGACACTTCTTGATCGAGCTACTAGGGCATGTTGGAAAGATCTGGTAGGCTTTCATGTAAACACCTCGCCAGGGCACAGCTAAATCATGCTAAATGTCCAGGTTTCTCATCATCCGGCCGTGCACAGTGTTGGATTGTGTCGGGGATTGAAGTAAACCTACGTTTGCACGGCTCCTTATGTTGATTTCCAATAATTTGTTGTGTATGTCCTCTGTTTTGACAGCTTAGGGATCGCATTCTTCAGTGGAACAAGGTTCCTCAAAACCTTGGCTTTAGGGTCATCTGGGTGGCCCCGAACCCATGCCGTCGCCTCCAATACCTGGGTTCTTGTTATGGAATTTAGCTTAGGATACTTTTTTTATAGACCCCTATTATGGTAACTTAAGTTATATTCCTAAGAAGAACCCAGATGCAGCATGTCGAGGCTTCTGACCAACTTCGGAGTAGCTGTCGCGTCCCTCGGGCGCTGGCACAGTGCTCTCGAGTCCTGCGAGGAAGCATGGCGCAGCTTGGTCGCCAAGGCACAGAAGCTCTAGAGGCGTATGGGGCTGAAGCTGTCGGGTCGTGGGTGTTCGGTGAGACGTTCGATCTTTCGTGATACCGCTTGAGGCAGCCCTTCAGGGTACCACAAGGGTTCGAGAGGGGCATTATAAGGTCTATAAAGGTACCACAAGGGGTGAGGGTAGAAGGGTTTAACCAGGGCACCTCAAGGATCTACAAGGGTACCCACCGCAAGGGTCTAGGGGTCAGGGCACAAGCTGTCTATCTCTCTCGCTATATATATATATATGATGGCACTATCCGGGATCTTTAAGCGCACCATGGTGGGGGTTCAGGGTTTAGGGTATATGTGTTCTACATGAGCACCGTCAAGGATCTCTGCCTCTGCAGAGGACTATGTCCTGTCTGGCCCAAGACCTGCGGTGTTCGAGCAATCCCAGAGACTCCAATATGCCTTAGTTAAGGAATATGGTTTAAATCATATTAGGGATCCTACTACAATTTAGGGTGTATGCCTTAATGAAGGGATATTGGAGTCTCCGGGGTACTGCAGAGAGCAAAGGCAGAGCCCAAGGTGAAGTCCAAGGCGAAGCCCAAGGTCAAAGAAGAACCGAGGGCGGCGCGGGCACCGCGGGAGAGGATGCTCCAAATCTCCAGGGCAAGCCAAACGCCGTAGGAGCATAGACCTTTTTGCCCTTCTGGTGGCATACCGCGATGGCACACCCAAGAACTGCCAGAAAGATGGCTACATCGTGGAAACGGCATGGGTGACACACTGGCCGCGGGCTGCTCCAGGCGAATCCACGGATGCTGAGATCTCAGAAGCTTTGATAAGGGTAGGGTTTGGGGTATACAAGGGTTCCGTAATGGCACTCTGGGTTCTACAAGGGTACGATGAGGCTTTAGGATTTAGGGTCCCTATGCCCAAACAGTTGCTTATGGTATGTACTTTGATTGACCACAGAGTACCTTTTTCGCAACCGAATAAATTAAAGACCCTAAACCCCTAAACTCTAAAGAAGGGTTTAGGGTTTAGGTAAACCCTAAAGCCCAAAACAAAAGATCCAGCCCAAGGCATCCACGAGGCGTGTGGCACATTGGACTCCCCGGAAGGTGCTGGGCTCCTGCTGAACATTGGCCGCTGGAGCTGCACTAAACCTGACCCTAAAGTCAGGGTGAACTTTTAGGGTCTGCAGGCTATCGAGTTTACCATACATTCACGTTAATCGAGCATTTAGGGTGTACAGGGTATACTGTTTCAGGTTTAAGGGTAGCCGCTTGCAGGGCCATTTCAAGGATTCATAAGAAGTTAAAGGCTTCTCTTGGTGTTTGGACGTGGTGTAAGGTGCGTATACCCTCATTGATTTTATTTCGTCTCGAGGGTTCCAGGGCTTGGGGTTCAAAAGGGTTACCTTCCCATGGTTTCTATAGTGTCCGGTCTTGCAGGTTTGGGATTCAAGTGACCTCTTTTTAAACGAAGGTTTAGGCTTCAAACAGGTGTCAAGTTCAAACGAGGTTTAGGGGTTGGTGTCGAGTGGATTTTCTAGACCTCAGCAACTTAGCAACCTACCTGTACGTAGCCTAAACGCCCGAACGCTTTCAGGAATTGTTTTAAAAACCATAGTCCGAAACCCCAACAGGTAGGTTTTTTGGGCCACAGGTAAGGATTAGCTTGGGAACCCTGCAGGAGCCCGGAAAGAATCCCGCAAAAGCCTTCAACTGATCCCTTATACCCTAAACCTTCAACCCTAATCATCCCTATAAAGGAGCCCTAAACCCTGAACCCTAAACCCCAAAACCCCTAAACCCCTAAACCCCTAAACCCTAAAACCCTAAACCCCTAAACCCTAAACCCTAAACCCCTAAACCCTAACTAAGCCCCTAAACCCTAAACCGAAGCGACCCGACCTTTGAGGCTGTTTCCGGCAGATGCTCGGCGACTTCACCGGAGCTCTCCGTGCAATGGAGGGCGCCAGCGAGATCAGGACGTTTAGGGCTTCGGGTTTATGGTTTTGGAAAGGTGTTGTGCTTTAGGGGTTTAGGGTTGGGTTTAGGGTTTTATGTCTAGAGTTTGAGAGTTTAGTGATTCAGGGTTTGTTTTTAAGGACCGTTTAGGACGCTTCAGGATTGTTAACATCCAGGGTTTCAGGGGTTTGTCGGTTTCATTCTCGGGATGTTGTGTTGAGGGCTCTGGAATTTTGGTGCCTTCGATTTGTAGGGCTAGACGCCTTATGTCCAAAGGTGCAGGGCCAGGCAAGGGGGTTGCAGCAGTTCAATAGGAAAGGTTTCGGCTACATTTTGCATAGCCTTTACGATTTGAATTTAGCGTTTTGGGTGAGTCGGCTTTGCCTTACAGGTTCTTCATTTTTCGGTTTCAGATGTGGATTTCGTCCAGCATCAATCCTGGGGTTTAAAACCGCCAGCGACGATAGTATGGCCCTGGATATTTGCACAAGAACCTTAGTGCCTCTTGTCTGTAGAAATGTCAGATGCGCGGAAGGTTTCAGTCTGAACCCTTTCGCCAAAAACCGTACTGGACGCTTTTGTTGTAGCAATCACTTATCGCCCAGCTTCAACATTCGCGCCTTACCTCTTGCACCCCAACGATAAATACCTGAGAAAGGCGAGCTGGAAGATGTAACGACACAGTCCACTGCACAAAGCTAAGTTTCCTGATTATAAGTATAGTATAATGGGCCCCAAAACCCTAGTCTAATTATTATATAAGGCCCCTACATTAGCACCTTTCGGGTTCAAGTCTTGGGTTTAGGCTTTAGGGTGCTGGGATGCTCATCCAGCCCTATAAAGACTTAGTAGCTGAGTCAGAACACTTTACACTTTTTGGCATAACATATCCCCTTATAGAACTGAAAGTGTACACTTTTTGGGACTTGTGAACTCAGCAACTAAGAAGACACTAGACCATCGCACTAAACTGCAAAGCAACCTAAACCCCGAATCCCCAAAGCACTCAACCCTGTTGAACGCTTGCTTAGGGTTTAGGGTTTAGGGTTTAGACATAAAGTACCCTACACCCCGATCCTTGAGAACCTGAGACAAGCCGAAACCCCCTATGTAGACCCTCGAGGAAATCCTGAGAAGCAGAACCAGTGCTGAAGCAAACGGCCTCTATCCAGCCCAGAGCCTTTCTTACCTTATCAAGCCCACAACCTTTCTTGACCAAAAGAGGCAGAAACACAGTGCACACAATATGGACATCAACAAACTGAGGTTGAGAGCCCTGAGCCCGAAACCCTAAGACCCGAAACCTTATTGAGAGCCCTGAGGAGCCGCACCGGCACGGCGAGCTCCATTGAAGCGGCGGAGCTCCAGCGGGCGATGGGCAGTGTCTACTTGGCCCAAGGTGGAGGGCTTGGTTATATTGTTTAAAATCAGAGGACTTTAAGGTGTAGTTGTGCATGGTTGTATAAGGGCGTCTACTGGGACTGTCATGACTTTTGCAGGGTGTTACAAGGATTTTTTCAGGTTGCATAGGCGTTTGTACAAGCTTTTCCTTATGAGGGCTTATAGGGTGTCCGAGGAGTGTTTGCAGGGTTTTGTAACGGGCTGCGGGCTTTGCGTAGCAATGAAACTTAGAGATTGGGATTTGAGATTTAGGGTCCAGGGTTTGAGGCTTTAGGATTTTGGGGCAGGACGAAGCTGCAGGCTTGAGTTGACACAACGGTTGTTTACACGATATGGCTTCAGCTAAGCTTCAGTCGGCAAATATATATATATATATATGTACTTATGTATATACACATGTATATACCTGTATGTGTGTGTATATATATATAAAGCCTGATGGCTTTGTATGGTAAAGGTCTATGTTGTGGAAAGGCTTCTAGAGCTTGGGCTGTGAGAGGTCAAGAGTTTAGGGGTGTCATTTATGGTTATTTTTTTCTTGGTGCTTTCGTGCGTCTACACATTCCCGGCATAAGAAGTACCTATAGAATCTTTTCTTCTCGCCCCTCGCATGCAGCCCGAAAGCCAAGTCCCAGGTATGCTTTGAGCCTATGCCCCGAATGGAACCCTAAACTCGAATCCAACAGCCTCAACCCGAAGTCCAAAACCAGAAACCCTAAACCCCAAACCCTAAACCCTAAACCCTGTCAAGAAAGAAATAACTAGAAATTGTTGACTTGGTTTGTAACCACAGCCGCGGCCCAGCCCGGCCCAGCACCTCAAACCCAAAATCAAAATGAAACTGCAAAAAAAAATCCTTTCATCGGACATTTCCAAATGGTTTCTAGATGTCGGCCATCCTTACACTGGAGGTTAACCAACCAGAACAAGCAGTTTCGATAAACCAACCCTCAACCAACCCAGCCCCCAGCCTGACCCAGTTAGCCCAGCCCTAGCCCCACGGCCGAAGCTCACCCCCAGCCTCCCCAGACCACAGCCGCCGCCCAGCCCCCGGCCCAGCAATTCCCAGCACCAAGTTCGCAAAAAGAAACGTTTCGGTCAAAACTTTCGCTGAAAACGTTCGGTCGAAACGTTATTGGCACCCAATTCCTTAACAATTTCAATAAACCCTAAACCCCAAACCGCAGTTCGAGCGACCTTCATCTTGTCCTTCTCACCCCTGGCTCTCATGGCCCGATGTCTGTACCACTCCTACGGTTATACAGTTAACGTTTAGGGTTCAGGGCTTAGGTTTGGGTTTAGGGTTTAGGGGTCTAGGGTTTAGGGTTTAGGCTTTTAGGGGTTTAGGGGTTTAGGGTTCAGGGGTTTAGGGTTCAGGGCTTAGGCTTGGCGGTTGAGAAGGGAGTCGTCAGATGTATACTTGCAGTCTTGAGGCTCAACGTATGAAACATGACGGGGAGAATCGCAAAGTGTTTGTTGTTTTGACCGCGGCCATCAAAAAAAATCGTCAGGTTAACAGCCAGCACTACACGACAAACACGACCACGCTGACAGTGTCACCCCTGCTGATTCAATGCACGCGCTACCCTGTCAACTGCCAAACCCAGATATTTCCCTTGGCAGTGAGCAACATGACGATTGCTGTGAAAGTTGGGCTGCTCAGCGGTAAGACCGCTACTGTGAAAGTTGGCTTCGATGAAGATGTTGAGACATTAAAAGATCGGGCACAGACGGCACTCGGCGTCGGAAAAGGGCGTCTGGTGGACTCGCTTGGAAGCGTTTTGGATGCGCATGCACCAATCAAGAATTCCAACTTGAAGAACGGTGATTCGCTGACCCTACACATAAGCCCAGTTCAGGTATGCGGGACTGCCTACGCTTTTGCTACTGTTCTGGGCGATGGGTCTGTCGTGACCTGGGGTCTTGCTGGCCGTGGTGGTGACAGTTCTGCTGTGCAGGAACAGCTAAGGAACGTGCAGCAAATCCAAGCCACTAGCACAGCTTTCGCCGCCATTCTTGGCGACGGACGTGTCGTGACCTGGGGGGACACTCTCTATGGAGGTGACAGTAGTGCTGTGCAGGATCAGCTGAAGAATGTGCAACAGATCCAAGCTACTCACCATGCTTTCGCTGCCATTCTGAGAGATGGATCTGTCGTGACCTGGGGTGATTCTTCTCAGGGAGGTGATTGTAGTGCTGTGCAGGACCAGCTAAAGAATGTGCAGCAAATCCGAGCCTCTGATGGCGCTTTTGCTGCCATTCTCAGCAACGGATCGGTTGTGACCTGGGGCGATGCAAACCGTGGCGCTAACTCTAGTGCTGTTCAGGAGCAGCTGAAGAATGTGCAGCATATACAAGGCGCTGAGTGTGCTTTTGCTGCTATTCGCTCCGACGAATCCGTCGTGACATGGGGTCATTGTTCGTCTGGTTGTGATACTAGTGCTGTCAAGGAGCAGCTGAGGAACGTGAAGCAGATTCAAGCCTCGTACCGCGCTTTTGCTGCGATTCTTGCCGACAGGTCTGTGGTGACCTGGGGTTTTGCTATCTATGGTGGTGACAGTGGTTCCGTGCAGTGTCGGTTGAGGAATGTGCAGCAGATCCGAGCTACCAACAACGCTTTTGCTGCCATTCTTGACGATGGCTCTGTCGTGACTTGGGGTCATGCCCACAAAGGTGGTGACAGCAGCATTGTGCAGGATTCGCTTAAGAATGTGAAGCAGATCCGAGCCAGTGACGAAGCTTTTGCAGCCATTCTTGGCGATGGATCTGTCGTGACCTGGGGTGCTGAATGGGCTGGTGGTGACAGTAGTGCTGTGCAGGATCAATTGAAGAATGTGCAACAGATCCAAGCCTCTAAGCAGGCTTTTGCTGCCATTCTTTGTGATGGCTCCGTTGTGACCTGGGGTAGTGCAGACCATGGTGGTGACAGCCGTAGTGTGCAAGATCGGCTGAAGAACGTGTAGCAATTAGCAGTGCTGACAACGGTGGTGACAGCCGCAGTGTGCAGGATCGGCTGAAGATCGTTTAGTAGCGCTGACCGTGGTGCTGACAGCCGCATAGAGCTGTGGTGTGGCTGCAAGATTTGTAAACAGATCTGATTGTGCTTCTGATTTTCAATTTTGCGTACATGAGGAATGAAATGTGTTCGCAGCCCCAAGAACCCAATGATAGTTAGTTGATCATGCCGACAAGTGATTTTATATTCAAGTCAAGAGCACGTCGTAGCATACCGGTATTAGGATGTATAGTTGATATATAGGTAGGTGATGTATACATAAGTTTAAGGGCTTGCAGGTATGCTGGTATCAGAGAAGTCAGGTTTCGCGCGAGGGTTCATGGTTTCGGATACAAGACATTGTTGTGGCATTCAGTTGGCGCGATCTGGGTTATCGGATCCGCAGGAGCGAAAGGCACTGGGAACCACGCAGTTGAACAGGGTCAGCATGCAGCACTTCGAGAACATGCTGCAGAGTTTGACATGAGAGATCTATGATTTTGGCAGCGGAGTCAAATGCCTCCGCACATACCAACCTTCAATTTGGACATATGTATTCCTATCTATATATACATAGTATCTCCGACATACATACACACGTACCAACACACACATACATACATACATACTGACTTACTTGCTCAGTTACATACTTGCATACTTACATATCTGCATACTTACAGTTCGCATACTTCAATTTACATACATACACATAGTTATACATACTTATACACACAAACTTACTTACTTACATATTCACATACTTACCTACTTACATACTCACGCACATACATACAGACATACATACTTACATAAATGCATACATACGTACACATACATGCTTACTTACTTACAACTTACAGACTTAAACATGGATAGTTATATACATACTTACTTTTACTTCTTCTACTTATGCTTGTACTTATATTTTAAAATATATTTTTCCCTTATACATACGTGCATACATACATACATGCATACATACATACATACATGTGCAAACACATTTCTGCACTCATATACACATACACAGATAGATAGATCGACAGATAGACAGGTGCAATGTACAAGCCATGAAAAAAGTATGTCCAGTATATTCTAATATATGCCAGCATATTACTATATGACTGCTCCAAGGAGCCTAAGAAGATGACGCCTGCATGATCAAACGAACTGGGCCAGATGATGCAAGCATCCTGAGTTTCCATTTGCCGTACTTAAAATGTGTGTGTGTGTGTATGTGTGTGTGTGCGTATGTGTATAAAGTATATATATATATATATATATAGATCTCTCTTTATATATAAATGTACATATTATGTATAGATATTCTTGCATGTATCTACGTAAGTATGACCGGATGCAGCGGCTAAAGCAAAATGCTTTCCCGTCACGATGCCGGTTTGCCGACTCAGTGTACTGCTGGGTGGTGACAGTCGCAGCACTTGGGCAAGTCGCACAGGTTTGCTTCAGTCGTTTTGCGCATGCGACAGTCATTATGAGTCACGTTACAGATCTGTTGGTGTGCCCTGCTATATTTGTCTAAGCCAGTGTCACTACATAAACTGCTGTCCCCGATGCACATGTGCAGTCTATAATGCCTGAGCGGTTTTTCTTACACACCGTACCTCCCCAGATTATGCTGCATCGCAGATGTTTGCCATCTGCCGTGATGCTTTCCTAGGTCGTGAGGTCCTGAAACTTGATGCAACGCATTTTTTGTGTATGACTACACCGTGGATCTCTTTTGTGATAGCATGCTCGGTAACTGCAAACATGAAAACCTGGGCATGTTTTTGCTGTTGACATTATGAGGCAAGACCTGGGAACAGCCCCGGATGCTACTGGTTAGGGCTTCATGGCTTCAACAGCAGGTTGAAGGATGTTAATAACTGCATTCCAGGGTAATTAAAGGTGACCATCAAAGCAAAACCGCATGAACAGCAACAGTCCTAAAACCCTAAACCCTAAACCCTAAACTAAACCCTAAACCCTAAGCCGGTCAACCCAAGACCCCAAAACCCTAAACCCAAAAGCCGTATACGCAAAAGCCCTTCGCCCCGAAGCCCGAAACCCAACACAAGCCTTGAAGTACAAAAACCCCGAGCCCAGGAACCCTAAGCCCCAAAACCCAAAACCCTGAAGCCTATAGCACCGTTCTAGAACCTCTAAAAGAAATAAACCAGAGAGCCTGCCCAAAACCACCCTCAAAAATGTCCCCTGGCATATAGAGAGATCCATATGATGATTTAAGGTTTATTCCCTATGACTTAAGATATGTTCCTTATTCTGATTTAATTAAAATATATTTCTTATTATGATTTAAGGTATAATTCCTTGATGAAGATTTGTTGAAGTCTCTTGTGGACGAGCCAGGTGATGCCGAGAAGTCGCTGCAGCACTTCCAGCAGTCGATGACTTTGCGAAACAAGCTGGGCCTCAAGCGCTTCTTGGCTTACAAGGGGTTTAGGGGTCTAGGGCTTAGGGCTATTGGCGTTAAGGGTTTAGGGTTAGCTGTTAAGGGTTTAGGGCTTAGTATAGAGGCCTGAATAAATACCAAAATTATCCCTTTGGCCTTACTATGTATATATGCATATACTATAGTAATATACCCTCCTCTCAAAAGCATGATTCGAAGTATTAGCGCAGCTTTGCTCGGCGGCATGTTGTCCTCTATTTGGTTAATCCTTGAACCCTACAGCGTAGCCCTGAACCCTAAGCCGCAAGGCCTAACTCCTAAACTCTTTACCCCTAAACCCTAAACCCCTAACCCCTAAACTCCTAAACCCTAAACCCCTAAACCCTAAGCCCCTAACCCCTAAACCCCTAAACCCTAAACCCCTAAACCCTAAAAGCCCTACAGAAAACCGATCTGACGACCGTGTGCCTGCAAATCTCCCAACGGTCACTCACCCAACGTGTCTTTCAGGGCGAGAGCAACTACAATTCTTTCCCTAAGGGTCCATGTACCCAAGTAGTATAAGGGCTCCTTGACAAGATTCTTTCGGGGTTCTATAAGGGCATCATGAGGTTTAAGGTTTAGGGTTTAAGGGTCCATGTACCCTTCGGCCCCAATGTACCTATACAGGGAGTACTTTAAGGCCATAGAAAATACTATTTGGGTACATGGACCTCCGGGTTGTCGGATTTATGAGATGTTTAGGGTTTAGGGGTTTAGGGTTTAGGGGCTCTGTTTCATGTATCAGGGCGCCTGTATCGAGATTCCAGTCGCTGTACAAATAAGAGCGTTTCTGTTACTTTGTCTTCGGGGTCCTTACATACTTGGATTGCTGCTGCTAGAAAAAGCACACGCAAGAACAGAAACAACGGCAGCAACATTCCAAATGCTGGCAACATGAGAAAGCTGTTCAACGTGGTAATGGAGTGGAGCTTGATCACATGGCGAGTACACTTTATACCAAAACCTCAAGACAGGAGTCCTTTCAACCAGTTGTTTTGTTCCTGCCCCGCCTTTGTCTCACTACCCCTGCCGCAGCGAACGTCTTTTGTCGGTATCCTTATCGAAGTCACGAACAACACCATAACAGGTGTCAGCGCCATCAATTGTCATCAGAATCATCGGAAAGATGGCGACATGCGTGCATCCGTCGTCGCCGTCATCAACATCGACACAATATTCGCCAACGGTCGAAGAGCTCATCAGCGCCGACAGCTTTAGGACCTTAATCAGCTGTTTGAGATCATTGTCTTCATCATGAATACTCGTCGCAGCCGCCTCATCATGCCGGTCGTCATCGCCAACAACAACAACGACAACATCACCAGCAACAGCAACAGCGAAAGCAACTGCAACAGTGTCAGCAACAGCACCAGCATCAGCAACAACAGTACTCTGTCAGTAACCTTCATTCTCTCTTGGTCATCACAACCAACAATAACATCAATACAGCCAAAGACAATCGCGTTCATCGGCGCAGCATCATGTTGTTATTAACCGCCTTCTTCTGCTGCATGCATTGCAAAAGCTCTTGCACGAGTGAACACGTAGTTAGTGGGTAGTCCACATTCCTGCATGCACCTTCCCATCATCTTGCCTGCCCGGCACGTGATATAGGGGCCGAAATAATTACCAATACGATGTTGGGGCTTGTTACAACTATAGTATAATGGGCCCCAAGACCTTATTCTAATTATGAAGGCCCCTATACTAAGCCCTTATAGTATCCCTTATAGATCCCTTTACAGGAACCCTTTAAAGGAACCCCTATTCTAATTCTTAAGGCCCCCTACAGTGCAGGAACGGTGGGAGGCGGCGAGCTTTGTCGCAACGTCGGCAACTCGCCTAAACCCTAAACCCTAAACCCCTAAACCCTAAACCCCTAAACCCCTAAACCCCTAAACCCCTAAACCCTAAACCCTAAACCCCTAAACCCCTAAACCCCTAAAACCCCTAAACCCCTAAACCCTAAACTCTAAACCCCTAAACCCCTACACGGAATCAGCTCTCGGAGCTCCGGAGTTTGCTTTCAAGTTTTAACTTCTCTTACAAAAATGTAATGATGTAGTCGTAGTAGTAGTAGTAGCAGTAGTAGTGGTAGTAGTAGTGTTTACGAATATCATTTCCAGTACTGATTACTACGATCAGTACGAAAGCAATCACGTTTTTTTTGCCCTTCGTCTTCACCGCCTGGGGCTTTGATATAGAGCCTAAATAATTATGGGGTTCCTTATTATAATTATAGTATCATGGCTCCCAAAACCCTTTTAAAATTCTTAAGGCCCCTATATTAAACCTTTTCGTAGCCCTTATAGTAGCCCTTATAGACCCCTTTAAAGGAGCCCTTTAGAGGAACCCTATTCTAATTCTTAAGGCCCCTATATTAAACCCGTTTCGTAGCCCTTATAGTAGCCCTTATAAGCTCCTTTAAAGGAGCCCTTTATTAAAGGAACCGGCATCAAGTGGCAACCCGTGAGCTGCAGTCCGGATTGCTCTGAGCCCTGCGCCCCGAACCATACGGTTGATGATATGGGCACGATTTTAGGGGCTCCTTTACAGGGATCTATAAGGGCACCTTTTAAGGGGTTCCCTTAAGGGATCTATAGGGGGTTTTAGGGTTGATGATATAAATCCTGCATTACCCATAATAAGGTATATACCATAACTCCCACAGTTTAGGGTCCTTAAGGTAGTCATCAACCGTAGGAATCATGTTTTTCTGGTCATAAGAACCTTGCATGAGGTAATAAAATGAGAATATTATGGTAATAGAATTCCAGGTGGTTAACTTAGAAAGAAAGTAGTTTTTGTTCAAGGGAGTCTTAAACAAAGTCTTCTTATTGTGGTTCTAAAGGCAAAAGATGTCAGGGTACGGAGCTCAAGAAACCAATCCTCAATACTGTTGATGATACAGATCCTGCATTACCTTAAGGACCCTAAACTGTGGGAATTATGGTATATTCCTTATCATGGGTAATGCAGGATTTATATCATCAACCGTAGCACCGAGTCGGGAGCAAACTGTCGTCCTCACAAACCATCACGTTCCCCTTACGCCCTAATCCCCGTAAAGCCCTGGACCCTGAACTCCGGTCAGTCTGAGATGTCATGTATCCCTATGAAACCATATAACCCTAAACCGTAAACCCTGGCTCTAAGGACTCAGATGTTAAGGCTTTTGGGCCTATTCGCAGCTTCAGGCCTTAAGCCGCAAGACCCCGACTTGTGCACAAAGCCAAATACGACTCATACGCTCCTTTTAAGAGGTAATTTGGGGTTCTGCAGTAGGGTTCCCTTCAAGGGTTTAGGGTGTTGGTTCGACTTGAAGGATCATGGGACTTAGTAACTATGGTTATAAACAAGGTAACTAATGTAGGAACCTGATTAAGAAACCTTGGGCCTTTATTAGGGTTCCTTTTATGAATCCTACTATTTTGGGTTGTGGGCCCAGGGTTTCTTAATCAGATTCCCACATTACACTTATAATTGCTTAGAGCTCCAATTAAGGTACTTACAGCTGTAGGTACTAAGTCCCATGAACTTCCAAGTAGATGCATCTGCTAAACACTGAGGCCTAAAGATGCATCTGCTTTAGGTTTTGGGGTTTAGAGTCGTTTAGAGTCGTGACCCCGGAAGCCCAAAACCCCCCCAACCTCCCGGGAACCGATACTACCCAAGCCCTCAGCACAATCTGCCCCCCCCCACGCCCCCAGAACACCCTCAAGTAAAGCACTAAAGCTCTACAGAAAAAAAACCGTCAGTCCCGAGCNCTCATATGATAGAAGCCATGCATCATCGTATCCTTATTGCACAGACTCCTAAACCTGGGCCACAAACCCCAAACTCCCTCTGTCGACCCTTAAACCTAAACCCTAAACCGTCCCAAATTCCCTTCCTATGTCGAGGTTTAGCGCAGACACATCGCGCAGATCTCGGGGAGGCCACGAAGGCTTTCGATGAGGCGCTTCGAGAGTTAGTGTGGGGTATCTGCGAGATTTAGGGTTTAAGGGGAGTTACTGTGGAGTTGCAGAGGAGTGGTTGTTATAGGGTTATCATAGTTTTTTTTGTTGTTTTTTGTATTAAAGGGCTGGTATAGAGTTGTTGTAGGCTTGATTCAGCATTCTTGTAGGGCTGCCATCCGGCTCACTGCTATCATCAAAATCTCCGATTTGTAGGGTTTTAGCGTTTAGGCCTTGGGTTCGCTAAGCCTGCAATCCCTGGTTGTAGAGGGGATTCCGTGACTTAGGGCTTTAGAGCGCCCGGCATGGAGCAGGTGTGACAGCACTTGCTGGCCGCTATGATGTGCCGAGTCAGAGTGGCAAAGTTAGTGCAGAAACTTCCTTACTGTTTCCCACAGAATCGACCAGTGCTGTTCCGTAAGGTTCTTTAGACTTGCAAACATAAGAATACACCCCGCACCTTATTCACCTGTTTAAGACCAGAAAATTGCAGATGACAAAGCCGGGCAAGAAGGTGCAGGACATTCACTAGCACTCACTCACTGGAGCCTTTGCATTGCCGGGTTGTGTTTGCATTGTGATTTCCTGCACATGAGAACTCTCGACAGGCTTGTTGATTTTGTGAACGCACTTCGTCAATCGCACATTTTGCTTTCTGTGACCTGTTTATGACAGGATCGATTCTGTGCGGTGGGATGCAGCTTGAATAGCCACTGCACACCCCGGACATGATTCCTGGGTACGAAGACCTCAACTCAAGGTTGGAAGTTTGGATCTTGCATATGCTGTTGAAACTGAAAAGACCACCTCGATGTGTGGGCTAGGTTTGTGCTGTAATGCGGATAAATGACACGTCTCCGAGTATACGCAGACTTAACTTGTTATTCGTAGGCAGGGCCTTTTCCCGGATTTGCCATCTGGCTTGGACATCCGCTCCCCAATTTTGCTACAGCCAGGCCATCGACATCTGCTACGACACCTGGCCCACATATATGAAGCATCATCACAATTTTTTGCCCTAAACCCCTACGCCCTACACCCGAAACCCTTAAGCCCTAAACCCTAAACCCCTCAGAGAAACCCAAACCCCGAATTCAGCGGATTCTGGAAGCCGCACCCCAGCCAGGTCCTTTCTTCCGGGTTCCTGGGTTCTGGAATAGGGGCTTAGGGAATCTTGGTGACCCTTGGTGAGTTTATGCCAGCTTTCTGACCACACTGTCGGGTTTAGGGGTCAGGATTTAGGGCTTAACCTTAACCCCAAATAACCTACCTTTTTGAGGACATATGTAAAGAATTCATAATAAGGAACCCTAAAAAGGTAGGTTCTTTGGGGTCCAGGTAGGGCTCAGGGAGTTTATGTAAGTTTTTCTGGGGCAGTTTGTGTTTGCCTTTAAGGTTGGCCCCCTGAATGTCTGCGATAGGGACTGGGGGGTAAGGGCCTGAATGCTTAGGAATAGCATTCTGTAGAGCTGTCTGTGACACTTCTGGTACCCCAAACCGGTTTCCAATTCGGCTTGGGTCTTCTGCGGGTCTCTCCTTTTCGTTGGGCAGTTCCAGGCTGCGCCTTGAGGGTGGGCTGCAACACTACAGATGTGTCTACTACTACGACAACAACAGCAACAACAACAACTACTACTACTACTGCTACTGCTACTTCTCCTGCTGCTGCTTCTCCTGCTGCTGCTGCTACTACTACTAGGACGACGACTACTACTACTACTACTACTTCGACAACAACTACTACTACTACTACTACTACTACTACCACGCCATTGCAATCACCATTACCATCACTCTTACTACTACTATTTCTGCTACTATTACGATTACGATTACTAACGCGATCACTATCACGATTACCATTACCGTCACTATCACTATTACTGTAATTGTTACTACTACTACTATCATTTCTGTTACTATTACTATCACCAGTACCATTACTATTACTATCACGATTACCATTACCATTACCGTTGCCATCACTACCGCTATCACTATCATTATTTGTTACTACTACTACTACTGCTACTACTTCACTACTACTACTACTACTACTACATTCCTGTTACTATTACGATTACTATTAACTATTACTATCACTATCACCATCACCATTAGCACTACCATTACCATAATTCTTGCTAGTACTATTTTTCTTGTTCTATTGCTATTTCTATTTTAATTTCTATGCATATTTCTATTCCTAGTTCTACTACTCACTATAATTTTGACTTTTGACTATTGCTATTGCTATTACTACTGCTGCTGCTGCTGCTGCTACGACTACTACCTTTACTATGATTGCCGCTATTACTTTTCCCATTGCTATTGTTATGGCCATTGCTATTACCATTGTTTTGTAAACATTGCTTCTTTGAGTGTTTTCCCATGCGGCAGAGAAGCAAACAGACGAAACCACCTTGCTGAGGAAAGCCGGAGCTTGTCCAAGAGCCTTGGCGCGCTGCGCGGCCGCCGGTTTTTTGTTAGGTGCACTAGGTTCCAGGGTTTAGGGTTGAGGGTTTAGGACTTCAGTGGGGTACTGTCTGATGTTTTTTTGCGTGTGCTTTTTCCGTTTAACGGGTAGCTAGCCCCAAAAACAGACATTGTCCCTACATCCTCAATTCAAGGTATCGCGGCTTACATGTCTTGTGGTTGACATCGGCTCAAGCCAGACATTTCACATCCTTGCTTTCTTTGCTAAACACTTTCCGACCATGGCGGTCTTGGTGCTGATCGCGTCCCTGGTGGCAGTGGCCTCTGCGGTGCGCTCCACTCCGCAGATGGCCAACGCGGTCCTATCTTCAGGACTTTAGTCGCCTGATGTCCAAACAAAACAGAAAAGAGAGAGAGAGAGAGGAAGGGACGGAGAGAGAGAAGCCAAAAGCTGAGACAGAGCAGCGCGTAGACTCGGAGTTTTGTGGCATCGTTGTTGACATCAGTGCATTGGTGACATGTTGGCAAGGAATGCACGCACGCACTCGAACATCACACACTGAAAGGTTCACGCCTCAATCAACTTGGGTTTGCACATGCTGTTTGTCCTTTTCGCCGTCGAAACAGTGGGTACTTACACGGGGCTTTCCATTTTCTCTTACCAGGTTTAGGATGATGATACCGCTGGCGATGATATGCGATGATTATGACCAGGGCGACATTCATGAAGCAAGAAAAGCAAGAATACGACGAGGAATGACTAATACTAAGACGAAGACGAGTCCGTTTGCGATATGACGGGAGTCACGGTACTGATTGCGACGATGATGATCATGTCGTTGTTGATGACGGTGTTGATGGCAAAGCTGAAGCTTCTGGTTGTGCGGACCATGACGACCATCATCATAATGATTAGGGCCATCATCAGGGTGAGGGTGAGGGTCCTACTCATCGTTATGATGTTGGGGGGGTATTGAGATTGCGGTCATGCTGCTGCCAATGATGGTGATGCTGATGGTGGCAGCTATGCAGGTGCTGCTGCTGCCGACGACTGGATGAGAAAGATGCATGTGCTGATGAAGCTGATGATTGTGCTGGTGAAACTGATACTGGCGTGGGTGCTGTAGCTGGAGCTCATGATGATGCTGGTGCTGGTGCAGGTGGGTTGCTACTGGTGGTGGTGGTGGTGGTGGTGGTGGTTGTGGTGGTGGTGGTGGTTGTGGTGGTGGTGGTGGTGGTGGTGGTGTGTGCTGGTGCTGGTGCCGGTCCCGGTGCCGGTGCTGGTGGTGGTGTCAATGCTGACTGCTGATAATGAAGGCAGGAATGATGGTTGGCGACAATGGCAGCGACGATGATGATGATAATGATGATGGTGGTCAGATGTCGATCAGATGATGCTGGCCGTGACGGGGATTGAAATGGTGATGACGACGATGCTGGTGAAGGTGCTGCTGCTGCTGCTGCTGACGGCGGTGAGGCGATGACGATGAGGATGATGCTGATCGTGCTAGTGATGATGACGGTGATAAAGTCTGATAAAGTGTTGAATATGACGGCGATGAGCGGGAGCAGAATTGTGACGAAGAAGATGGTGGCGTAATGTGGCATCGATAGTTACTGCCATAGTGGCGGCGATTGAGCCCTAAACCCTAAATCCTAAACCGATGCAGGAACTGAGTCTGCGCCGATTGGATCCGCCGAAGCCAAAAGCAATGAGATTTGGCATTCGGTGCCTGGCCAGTTATGTGAATATTGAGGCTAAATTTTGGAGGTTGAAAGACTATAGACTATAGTGATGATATGGAACCCTGAGGAAAAATACGTGCATCGGCTGGTATTGTGGTCTTAGGTCTCTTGCCGAAGGAAGTTTATGAAATCTTATGTGGCTTCCACGCATTCCCAGATCTTCCAAAATCTCTTCCTCAATTAAGGATTCAGGAATATGCCTTGAATCATGTTAGGGGTCCTGTTAAAATTTAAGGAGTATTCCCGAATTAGGGGATATTGGAAGATTCGGGTTAGCATTGAATTGAAGGGGAGCTTGGCGAGTGCACTCGTCGAGTCTTGTTGCAGAGATGCTATGGGACTCAAGTGGTTTCTATAGCGGTGCTATAGGAGCACCTGGAGGATCATGGGACGTAGTAAGTAAGGTTACAAGTGCTTGAATTGGGGCTAGAAGTACTTAAAAGTACAGTTAACTCATTTGCGACCCGCGATACTAAGCACCATCATGAACCGTTAAGAAGTCTCGTGGGTCTGGGCGCCCCGTAACCTTACCTCACAGTTTGCGTGGGTGGCAAATCACCAGAAGAGACGGCAGTGACCTAAACCCAGGTTAAGACCCTAAACCCTAAGCCCTAAACCTTTGAAACCGCTGAAGCTCCAAACCCCCAAAGAAAATGAATGCTGTAAAACTGCACTGAACTGCATGAAGCTCCAGACTCTAGAGACGGACGCCTGAACGAACCCTCCGAGCTACTTCACCCGCCAATCTAACGTCGGGGCGAATAACGATTAATGTTTTTCGTGATGCCCAAGACCCTTTTCTGATTACTCAGGTCCCCATAGTCAAAACCCTATAGAAATTCTACAAAGCCTACGAACCCTACAAGCCTGTAGACACCTGCGGCGAAACTCTTAAGACCCCATAAACCCTACGAAACTCTTAAGACCCCATAAACCCTACGAAACTCTTGAGACCCATAAAGGCTACGAAACTCTTAAGACCCCATAAACCCTACACCCCAAACTCCAAATCCTGAAGAACACCAAGCCCCTGCTGCTCAGATCTTGGCAGACGAGGACGAGCCGGGGGAGGCCCCCTGGTCAATCGCACCGCTCAAGCTGATGTCCGCTGCGGCTGCGACTTGGTAGCTCTTCAGGCCGGCTTGGGTGGGCGTTAAAGGGTGTTTAGGGATTTTATACGGTGCCATGTAAGAGTCCACCGGGGGTGCTTAGAGAGTCTATAAGTGTTCCAAAAGGGTTACTACAAGGCGTTTCAGTGGCCGCTACTTTACTTTTGCTCTAGAGCCCGCAGGGTTCAGTGGTTTGGCGTTTTACAGTTTAAGGCTTACCTCAACCCCGAATAACCTACCTTTTTGATAATGACTTATATAAGGACATCATAATAAGGAGCCCCAAAAAGGTAGGTTATTCAGGGTTAAGGTAGAGTTAATGATACTTGGGGGGTGCGGTTTCGCGTTTTCGGCTGGGGCCTTGTCGGATCCGACCAGTTGTCTCGTGTTTTCAAGTGCTTCAAGGGTTTCGTGCAGGTTTTAAGATGTTGTTGGCGTTTGGGTTCAGGGATGAGGGTACGCATTCATTGCAAGAAACAGCCTGGTTTTGAACGGCTAACATTTGGGGTTTGGATAAAATCATGCTGTCCTCACAGGGGAGTATTTAGGACTTCAGATTTCTCCTATGGATTGTG
This sequence comes from Symbiodinium sp. clade A Y106, assembly GCA_003297005.1. Classification (NCBI taxonomy): domain Eukaryota; class Dinophyceae; order Suessiales; family Symbiodiniaceae; genus Symbiodinium; species Symbiodinium sp. clade A. The sequence goes on along the minus strand of BGNK01000088.1, from coordinate 264,654 downwards.
GATTCCCTTGTCAGTTACAAAGCATCCCATTGTAGTCTCTATCCCGTTACAAGCCCCAAAAAACTTCTTGGAATAATTAGCCATCTTCTTCTTGTTGTTAATACTACTGCTGATGGACAAAATCCTGCATTACTTTAAGTACCTTAAACTATGGGAATTATGGTATATTCCTTATAATGGGTAATGCAGGATTTTGTCCATAACAGTATGGTTATAACAATTATCAATACTTTCATGAATATATCACTGTTATTCTTATTATGGCTACTTTCCTCTGTTTGGCAACTTTGAGACTCTGAGCATAGCACCCGAATTTGGAATAGCGTTTCGGAGCATATGAGTAGTTCTCAGACATAGGATCGATTTGTAGGGTCCTTCTTACAACGGTGCCGTACTGATTTTGGAACCTATACAGGAGCCCTAATTTAAAGAACTACCCACAGAATGCCATATCTATGATAAGGAAACCTGAGGAATAACATGAGTCATGAGTAATTATTCAGGCTTCTGATACAACCCTGAAGCCAAGGACATTCCGATCCTTGGCCATTTCTTGAAGTATTTCTTCGAAGACTTGACGACCACATTCTCATGGCGCAAGGACTTTATGCCCTGACCACCATTGAATTATTACAGGGGCCTTAATAGTTCGAATAGGGTTCCCTTAAAGTAGGGTTCGATAATGTAGGGTTCGTGGTTAGAATAGGGTTTTGGGGCCCACCATACTATGACTATCCCAAAAAAGAACAGCAACGGCCCCTCATCCATGCAAAGCCTACCGGGAACTATAGATGAAATCATCCACGCCAGAGTTGCCAAAAGCGTCGAGCTCTAAAGCCTATAGCGAAAACCAACCCCGAAATCCTGAACTACAGCAGAGGTCGTTGGTATGCGATCGCTTTGGAGCTTTGCAACCCCTCAAACCTTCTCTTGAATGAAAGAGAGCAAATAATTACCAATACCGCTTTGGGGAGGTTCCTTATTATAAGTAAAGTACTATGCACCCCCCAAAACCTTTTTCTAATCACTAAGAATATTACTTCCGCCTGTAATCCACTGCTACTATAAGCCTCCTAACCGTAATGTCGGAACCTGATTCAGAAACCTTGGGCCTTTATTAGGGTTCCTTATATGAATCTTACTATATTGGGGGTTATAGGCCCAGGGTTTCTTAATCAGGATCCTAAACCCTAAAGCCCTATAGATCCCTTAAAGGAGCCCTTTAAAGGAACCCTAAACCCTAAAGCCTATGAGGTTCCTAGATTAGGGAACCCTGAACCTTCAGCCTCCCGCACACCCTCGTCTGATTTCCGAGGCCCCTAAGCCGACTTGCAGAAACCCTTATTCCGAAAATTATCGGTTTAGGGTTTAGGGTCTAGAGTTTAAGGTTTAGGGTTTAGGGTTGAGAGTTTAGGGGTTAGAGTTTAGGGTTCAGGGTTTCAGACACCGTTTACAAACAACCCTGTAAAAGGGACCCTGCAAAAGCACTTGTTTCTATGACCTTCGCCAGGATGTTGGCATGCCGCCGGGCCACACCAAGGCGATACCGTAAACCCTAAAACCCCTAAACCCTAAACCTCAAACCTTTACCCTTGAACCTTATGTATAGACCCAACCCTGAAGCTTTGACTCTTAACCCTATATGCCTTTGCCCCAGAACCCTAAGCCCACCCTAAACCCTGAACCCTATGCCGTAAACCCTAAACCTATCACCTCAAGCCCCTAAACCCTCAAACCCCTAAACCCCCCCAAACCCCCTAAACTTCTAAACCCCTAAACCCCAAACCCAAATGCGTGCGACCTTCATCTTGTCCTTCTCACCCCTGGCTCTCCACATAGCTGAAACCCTAAACGCCCTAAACCCTAAACCCCTAAACCTCCTAAATCCCTAAACCCCCTAAGCCCTGGAACCCTAAACTCTTAAAACCCTAAACCCTTAAAACCCCTTAAAACCCTCTAAACCCCCTTAAAACCCCCTAAACCCCTTAGAACCCCTTAAAACCCCCTAAACCCTTAAAACCCCCTAAACCCCCTTAAAACCCTTAAAACCCCTGAAACCCTTAAAACCCCCTAAACCCCCTTAAAACCCTTAAAACCCTTAAAACCCCTTAAAACCCCCTAAACCCTTAAAACCCCCTAAACCCCCTTAAAACCCTTAAAACCCTTAAAACCCCTTAAAACCCCCTAAACCCTTAAAACCCCCTAAACCCCCTTAAAACCCTTAAAACCCCTTAAAACCCCCTAAACCCTTAAAACCCCCTAAACCCCCTTAAAACCCTTAAAACCCCTTAAAACCCCCTAAACCCTTAAAACCCCCTAAACCCCCTTAAAACCCTTAAAACCCCTTAAAACCCCCTAAACCCTTAAAAGCCCCTAAACCCTCTTAAAACCCTTAAAACCCTTAAAACCCCTTAAAACCCCCTAAACCCCCTTAAAAGCCCCCAACAGGCGATCCATCCAATCGGCTCAGTGGCCCTGGCCTGGAGCCTCAGACCTCAGCGGTGTACGGTTTCCTATGGGTCTTTTAGGGTTGCTTTAGGGTTTAGGGTTTTAGGGTTTAGGGTTTGGGGTTTAGGGTTTAGGGTCCTATGGGTCTTTTAGGTTTTAAGAGTTTAGGGTTTTAGGGTTCCTTAAAGGGATCTATGCAGGTTTCTATAGGCCCTCTATAAGGGTACTATAAGGGTAGTTCTCTAAATGAGGGTCCCTCTTTAGCCTCCTGATGAAAACGGAACCTAAAAGGGGCCCTAATCCCCGGCTGTGTATGGTGTTGTAAGGGTTGTGGCTTTTTTATACGATCTTAAGGTTTATCTGGGGGTTTGCTGTGTATGGTTTCTTTACGGATATTGAGCGTGTTTTTTAGGAAGAGTTGGGGGGTTTCAGGGGTTTGCTGTGTATGGTTTCTTTAAGGGCTTCGGGGGTTTTAGGAGTTGAGGGTTTAGAGTTTAATTCGGGGTTTGGGGTTTAATTCGGGGTTTGAGGGTTTAGTGTTCAATGAGGGGTTTGGGGACTTGAGGGTTTAATTAGGGACTTGGGGGTTGCTGGGAGTTTAGGGTCTAGGGGTTTAGATTTAGGGTTTAGTTAGGGCTTCGGGGTTTAGAGTTTAGATTTCAGAGTTTCGGGGATTAGGGTTATGAATGGCTCAGTAAGTGTCGCATTGATGGTTTATAGGTTACTAGTAGCGGCTATTCCGGTTTGTCTAGCCCGTCAACGCAGGTTTGATTTAGGGTTGCTGTCGCATTGAGGGTTTAAAGGTTACTAGTAGCGGTTATTCAGGTTTGTATAACCCGTCAACGCAGGTTTGATTTAGGGTATCTGTCGAGGTTTGTTTAGGGTTATAAGGGCATGTTTGTATTATGTTTGGGGGAGCTTACTTAGTGCAAGATTTGCTTTACGTGGCGCCCCTATTGCCGTACAATCTAGAGGTCGGAATCGTTTGTAGCATTATGTCACTACACTATACCTCCGTCCAAACCCTATTCTAATTATGAGGGTCCCTATACATTAATCTTTGTTTGCTCCCTTTGAAATCACATGAACTTGTCAGAATACTGAGCGGACCCGAAGAGCGAGGCTAAATAGCCGGACCTTGATCAACTGGACTCCCCAATAGCCCAGAGACTCCAATATCCCTGAATTAAGGAATATACCTTAGATTATAGTAGGATCCCTGGTATGATTTTAAGGTATGTTCCTTCATTAAGGGATTTTGGAGTCTCTTAAACCCTAAACGCTAGAGATCCCTTATAGATCCCTTAAAGGAATATTCCTTAATTAAGGGATAGTGGATGTCGTATCCTGAAGGAAGGGTGCTTCGAGGTCAGAGGCTGCCACGAAGTCTCGGGGAATCCTAAGCGTGCCAAAGGGAATAATAGGAGAGATTCAGGTTTAGGGTTTTAGGGGTGTAGGGGTGTAGGGTTTAGGGGTTTAGGGTTTAGGTTTAGGGGTTTAGGGTTTAGGGGTTTAGGGTTTACTAGGCTATAAACACCCCTTCTGAAACCCCCTGTCCCACAAGGGTCATAAGCAGTGGAATCCCCAAGAAAGCTCCAAGGAAACCCTATCCCTCAGAGGAGCCCTTAAAGGAATTGCTCGGGGCTGCAAGGTTAAGCTGCTTTGGGATGAGGCGGCTGTGAAGGAGGCTGGATACACAGGCGTCTTCAGGAAGAACCAGGACGGTTCAGGGTTTAGGGCTTTAGGGTTTACCTGGACCCCAAATAACCTACCTTTTTAGGGCTGCCTGGCATGATATCTTTAAATAAGTCCTTAAACAGGCAGGTTTTTCGGGGTTAAGGTAGGGTTTAGGGTTGAAAGGCAACCTCGAGCAGCCTCATCAACCTGTTGCACACGTCGCTGACGGATGAAATGTACAGTAATTTCAACTCCTTTTGTAATTCTATTAGAATATACCCCCAAGACCCTATTCCACTAGTGTGGCCCTTATATTAGCTTTGGAGCCTACTGAAGGGCAGAACCCGACACAGTTGACAACGCGGGATATTGAGGTTTCTCGGTCGGGGTTCGGGGTTGAGGGAGCTCAGGATTTAGGGTTTAGGGTTTAGGGTGTAGGGTTTAGTATGCAAGGTTGGGGCCTGAGGATAGTGACGTTCCAGCTCTCCGGCTTTTTCTGCCGAGTCTCCTGAAGAAGCGCAGTTGCCCATGTACTAGGTTACTATATGGGAGTTTCCGAAAATTAGGGGTACCTTAATTGGGGTCCTTTTAATAAGGATCCTACTATTTAGAGTCCCCTATATTAGGGTACTATTTAGGCTGCTATTTAGGGTACTATATTAGGGTACCCTTTTTTCGGAAACTCCCATATATTGTTATTTACAGAGAAGTTCAAGCCCCAAAGATGGTGATCTGCTACATAGCTAGCTGGTCTTCTAGGGCTACGTAGCCCTTACGAATTGCGATGCGAAGTTATTGCTCTTAGATGGGGGCCGTGATATTTGGCACTGAGTTTTGGGGTGTAACAGGGAAAAATTGGGGAACAGAAGTGTCCTAAACCCCTACACCCCTAAACCCTAAACCCTCAACCGCTAACCCAAACCCTAAACCCTAAACTTCCTTAAAGACGAAATGAACCCTAAAAGGGTTTATGGTTCATATACCATATAGGTATTTATAGTATAAGGGTACAGGGCCATTTCTTTTAAGGATCTGTTCGTCCTTAAGGTTCAAATTCCTGCAGGAGAATGCGCTGATTCGTATCGGACCGGCCGGAGCGCCGAAGCCGGAAGGGATGGCGCCGGGTGCCGCGCTAAAGGCTGGCTGGTTCTTAGTAGGGAATGGGGGAATGGGATATACTATATTCAAGGTTTAGGGTTTAGGGACTATTTTGGGGAGATTTTTAAGGGACTGCTATAGGAATCCATTCCCTACTAAGCACCGGACGGAAGGTCTTCCGCGATAATATGGATAGCGTGAACACGTTCATGCTATACTCCCTGCGGGGTCAGCTGCTCGTAGTTCATATCAACACTTCTTGCTTTCTCCAGCTCAGACTTTAAAGTATAGACTTCGCAACCCTAAACCCTAACCCTAATCCACGTTGTATTCGCAAGGAAAGGCTTCAATCAGTTTGAGCACATGCTTTGCAACAAGCTGTCCCCAGGTTTGCTCTTGAGCATGATCGTTTGTTTTGGTATGTTACGTATAAACATATGGTCCATAAGGAAGGGAGCTAAAGTTTCGATTTTTGGGATCCTGCTGTGTGGGCTCCAAGAACAGCCTAGGTCCGACTTTGGCGACGACTTTGGCTTTGCCGAGAGGCAGCGGGCCAAAGGGAGGGGAGGTGTCTTAAGCTTAGGGTGCCTAGCATAGCAGTTTCATATCGGTTTTCGTGTAGGGTTTATTTAGCTGATTTAGGGCTCCTGATAAACGGGCTGTGTGGTTTTCATAAAGTTCTTTACAGGTTCCTTACTTTTCTTTTTCAAACTCCCAGGCAGCTGGTCAAGTCTTTCAAGATGGCTTCTGAGTATCCTTTCACTACGGGGCTGTCACAGTGGGCAGAGGACGCTGGCTTGCACTACTGTTGATGATATAAAACCTGCATTACCTTAAGGACCCCAAACTATGGGAATTATGGTATATTCCTTATTCTGGGCAATGCAGGATTTATATCATCAACCGTGGTATACATAATTCTTGTTCGGGTCGGCAACAGTGGCAAAAAGAGTCGTACCAGAGAGAATACCACCTGCACTAGCAACAGCAACTAAGTAGGTTTGAAGCCGCAACAGCAGCAGGAAGGGGAGCAGGAGCAGCAGTAGGACTGGGCGCAGCAGGAATAGCAGTGGGAGTAAGAGTAGGAGCAGGAATAGCCATGGAAGAGGAGTGGTAGTAGTAGCAGCAGCAGCATCAGGAGCGGTCCCAGTCGTAGTAGTAGTAGTAGTAGTAGTCGTCGTCGTCGTAGTAGTAGTAGTACTTGTACTAGTAGTAGTAGTAGTAGTAGTAGTAGTAGTAGTAGTAGAGGAGTAGTAGCAGTAGTAGTAGTCGTCGTCGTCGTAGTGGTAGTAGTAGTAAGAGTAGGAGTGGCAGGAGTAGGTGTAGCAGTAGTAGTGGTAGTAATACTAGTAGTAGCAGTAGCAGTAGCAGCAGTAGCAGTAGCAGCAGTTTAGTAGTAGTAGTGGTGGTAGTAGTAGTAGTAGGAGTAGGAGTAGGCGTAGTAGGAGTAGTAGGAGTAGTAGGAGTAGTAGGAGTAGGAGTAGCAGTAGCAGCAGCAGTAGCAGCAGTAGCAGCAGCAGCAGCAGCAGGAGTAGGAGTACGAGTGGAGTAGGAGTGGGAGTAGGAGTAGGGCTAGGAGTAGGAGTAGGAGTAGCATAGCAGGAGCAGGAGCAGTAGCAGCAGCAGCAGTATAGCAGCAGTACAGCAGCAGTAGTAGCAGCAGCGGTAGCGGTAGCCGTAGCAGGAGCAGAAGAAGCAGGAGAAGCAGGAGGATCGGGAGGAGCAGCAGGAGCAGGAGGACGAGCAAGAGCAGGAGCAGGGCGCAGGGCGCAAGGTGCAGGTGCAGGTGCAGGTGCAGGTGCAGATAGGGGCTAGGGGTAGTGGCAGTGGCAGTGGCAGTGTGTAGTGGTGGTGGTAGCGGCTACTATTGTCCTGGCGCTATAGTGGCGGTGGCAAGCAATGGTGGGGGGTAATGAGCGGTAGTGGAAGCGGTAGCGTTAGCGGTAGTGGTAGTAGTAGCAGTATAACACTAACAGCGCCAGTACCTGTACCAGTAATGGTAACGGGCAAAAGTAACAGTAAGAGCCGCAGAAACAGTCCGAGCAACAGCAACAGCACTGCTACTACGACGACTACTACTTCTTCTTCTACTACTACTAGCAGTTGGACGAACCACAGCCATAAACCCTACGTCCAACAATCATGATGCGAATGCTACGCATCGCAATTCAGAGGAGTCGGGCCTGCGTTATGACAAGATGAAGTTTCCCTTCGTGCTGTGCTTGCGGCCGGTGGATGACATTCGCAGCAAGTTCGCGGAGCACAAGACGAAGAAGTTTGAGCACATTCAAGAACAATTGGGGCTTCTGATTCTGGTTTCAATATAGTAAATTGTCTTGAGTCTTGTGCAGACTCCAACATTTTAGGCTTTCCTGTTGTCATTCTCGAGGCCAAACTCATAGCCGGTACAGAGTCTCCCACAGCCGAAGTGTATGTCCCGCCTGCCCCAACCTTTAAGCGCATGGGCAACCGCGAACGAGGAATGCCAAGACTAATTTCTACGACATTTACGCCGCCCCGGAGCCAAACACGAATCTCACGAAGATTGGAGTGCTCAACATGCGTACCAAGTTCCGCAAAACCAAGTTCGGCGACACGAAGCTTTTTTTCCGAAGCTTGGCTGATAGCTGGAAGATAAGCCCGTAGGCAGGCGGTACACCGTGGAGCACAAGGGCAAGATGCATGGCGAGGTGACAACGAAGTCTACAAGTACGGTTACTTCTGATAATGGTTCTACTCGTCTGCTACTATCTCCTCCTCCTCGTCTGGCCTCCTGCCACTACTACGAGTGCTATTACTACTGCTACTGCTACTTGTTACTTGTGCTGCTACTACTACCACTGCCACTGCCACTGCCACTGCCACTACTACTACTACTACTACTGCTACTACTACTGCTACTACTACGACCACCACCACCACCACGACTACTACTACTGCTACTGGTACTGCTACTTGCTATTGCGACCGCGACTGCTACTGCCACTGCTACTGCTACACTACGACGACGACCACCACTTCTATTTCTTCTAGTGCCACTGCTTGCGACTACAGCGACATGTGAACATGCTACGGCGAGCGACGAAGCCAATAGCACTAATAGCAAGGTCTTCTGCTACAGAAAGCGAAATCAACTGTCACAGGGGTAGTTATCTAGAATAGCTTCTGTTTTAGTGTTCGTTTTAATATGGGTGCCATAAAGTTTTGGGGACATAAACAGGGACCCGAATTCAGAGAACTACCGACGTTGCAGCAGCAGCAAGCAAGTCGGTTCCAACACCCTCCGAAGCCAACAACGGCAGCAAAGGCGTCAGTAGCATCGTAGGAGTAGGAGTAGTAGGAGTGGGAGTAGACAGTGTCAGCGATACAAGCAAGTAGAGCGGCAGCCACAACGGCCACCACAACAACACTTGCAAACTGGCCGTAGCTAGAACCGGAGAGACTGCATCAGAGAATTCAGCAGCCACGCAACAACAGACCCTCCTCAGCCTGTGCCGTATCCCGTGCATTACTAAAAGCAGAAAGTTTTCATTTCGGCATATGTGCAATGATTAGGATGTTGAGTCTTGGTTGCAGGGTCCAGTTGCTGTTGGAGCTGGAATTTCAGCTCTTATGACAATGATTCTTGATGCACTCAAACCCTCAATTTCCACCAGACGTGTGCCGTTCCGGAAAGTCAAAAACTTCAGCACCTGTAAGTTTGGGTCGTGCCTAGGGTCGTCCACTGCTGATGACAATCTTTCAGGACATGATTGGTTCGAGAGCGATTTGGAGCTACGTGAAGATTGGAGACCAGTGGTCGACCACAAAGACTTCTGGCTCAAGGAGGGTGCTAATCGTCGGTACAGTGATGTGGATCCAGGGCCGGCAGACGACACTTTGGAGCAAAACGCCTGGGTTGGTGGCTACAACCCGGGAAGTGTCAACGACATGGTCAACGATGCCAAAAAGGGCGGAGGAGGATCACTTCTCCAAACCAGCTCCCGCCCACGTTGCTGGGATTTTGTTAAAGGATTTAATTTAAGCTACCATAATAAGGAAACCATACTATTTACTCTAGATCGCTGTTATGGAAACTTAAACCTTAAACCCTGAACCCTCAAATGAACCCTTATAGATCCCTTAAAGGATCTCTTTTGGATCCTTACTATGGCTATTATGGTACCTTTATTTAAATCCGTTAACAAGAGCTAAGGTTGCCCCATGGCCTACCTGCACCAGGGTGACAACAGCTTCGTGCAGTCGCTGCTGTCCCGGTAGACTGTGAGGCTTCACGCATGGCTTTACCCAGAGACTCCAATATCCCTTAATTAAGAATATACCCTAAATTATCTTAGGGATCCTATTATAACCTAAGGTATATTCCTTAATTAAGGGATATTGGAGTCTCTGGGTAGTTTGTCTTGATTTATCTTGCGGGCCGATCACGCATGTAGTGTTGACGGCTTATCCGCATAGTGGAAAAGGACGCTGCTCGGAGCAAGCAGATTTCCCGAATTTGCCAGAGTTCGATGCTCCCGAATAGAGGACCCGCTCACGAGGTCACGCTGTGTGAGGTTATAAGTTTTCCAGCCCGATAGATGCAAATCATGCGAAGGAGCTTGTTGTGAATCTCTAATATAGGTGCCTTGATAATTACCTATACTATTTTGGGGGTTCCTTACTATAATTATGGTATACTGGGCCCCAAAACCTCATTCTAATTGTTAGGGCCCCTATATCATGTTCTGGGAAGCTGCCGCTTTTAAGATCTTTAAGCCTGGGACCAAAGGCATTTGGTCAAGGACCCTGGAGGCCGTTAGAGAGCCTTATAGCCTTTGTCTTAGTAGCTAAACCCTAAACCCTAAACCCTAAACCTGAACCTTTTTTGGGCTAGTGTACTCAGCCCCTAAGTTGCCAATCTGAACCCTAAACACCAAACCCCATGGGTTTCGCGCTTAAAGATGGGGCCTACTTGAAGGGGCAGGGGACTTAGTAAGCAGGTTATAAGTAGAGTTATAAGTGAGCTACTTGTAACCCTACTTACAACCAACTTACTAAGTCCCCTGCCCCTTCAAGTACTTTGGGCTCCTGAAAGGAAAGGTCAGAAACCCCAGCACCCTGGACTCCTGCACCTCATATGCAACACGACGTAAATTTTGATCACGATGATGATCACTATCTTTTTGTAGATATTCTCATCATCATTGTCATTAGTTATAGGTTTTTGCTATCACTATTGTTGTTAGTACTATGAGTATTAATATGATAATGAACCTCATAGCCCAAATCCAAAACCTCAACAGCTAAGTCTAGACTAGTCTAGACCCTAAACCACACACCTGCAACCCTAAATTTACCACCTTAAAGCAACCCATCTCAAACCCAAAATCAATCTCAGACCCTAACCGTAAAGCCCGAGACCCCAACCTTAGGCAAGACTAAAAGGCCCGAGCCTAGGCACTAAAGCCTGAAACCCTCAAGCCAAACCAGGAACCCCATCTCTTAGACCTAAAGCCATGAAGCTTTGGACCCTACTTGGAGGCCCTTTTGACTTAGTAAGTAGGGTTAGTAAGGTGGGTTATGGGGGATTATAATAGGGTTTCTAGGGGATACTAAGTAGACTTACTAAGTCAAAAGGGCCTCCAAGNCCTACTTGGAGGCCCTTTTGACTTAGTAAGTAGGGTTAGTAAGGTGGGTTATGGGGGATTATAATAGGGTTTCTAGGGGATACTAAGTAGACTTACTAAGTCAAAAGGGCCTCCAAGTATGGCCCCTTTAACTCTTAACGGACTCCTGAACATAAAACCCGGAGCTTCGCCGAGGCTGCTCATGACCAACATCGGCTCACTGCAGAGGCTTGCGCTGAAGACTCGTGACTTCCTTCTATTTCAGAATTCAGGGTGTGGGTTTAGGATCTAGCCGATTTTCAATTTTAGAAGTGTTGTCTAAGACGGTTGTAAATGGGCAACACAGGTAATATGCAAAGGCTGAAATAAACACGTTCTATATAGGTGTAGATTTCGGGATGGGTTGCTTGAGCGCCGGTGTTTCGGAAGCCCTGCACCGTGAATGAATCAGCGTTTTAGGTGAGGGGTTTGCCCGTTCCTAGCTTAGGACGCATCCGGCGAGTACTGCAATTCTTGGCAACCAGAAGAATTTGGGGAGAGGAGTGGGATTTACGGTTAAACGCAATGTCGGGTCTGGCTAACTAGTAATTCATCCCTGTTATAGTCCTTTTACAGCTACCCCTGCTTTACACCCATGCTTTTCAGCCCTAGGATCCTGCCTGAACTGTGATACGAAACCGCAATCAGCACAACGATGATCTAATTAAGCGCACTGCCTTCTCTACAGTACACCAAAAGTTTCGATCCATACAGTTATGAAGACCCGCGAACTCCTAGCCAAGCTATAGTCGAAGCGAGACCAACTAGAGTGCTGCAAGAAGGTATAGGAAATTCCGTCATGCTAAGCCTTGCTTCGAGGAACATGGGATTTGGTAAGTACAGGTATAAGTACCCCAGTCGGTGTTATAATTGGTTCTCAATACAGTTACATATACAATTTATAATGTCTGAGCCCCATGAACTTTCAAGTAGTGCCCATTTATCCATTTACGATCTATAATGGGCTATTGGGTTACACCATATCGGCAGTTTGAAAGGCTATGCAGTACATGAACCCTGAGACCTGAACCGTAAAGTTAGGTAGCCGCTCAGAGACTCCAATATTCCTTAACTAAGGAATATACCTTAAATCATAGTGGCTATTGGAGTTTCTGGGCTCGTGAAACAGAAACTGGCGAGGCGCAAGAAGGAGGACGAGCGCGCGATGGAAGCACTTCAGGACCACTTCCATGCACTCCACACATTTCTTAGCGGTATGTAGAAATCGTTTTTAATTTTGGGTTACTATAATCCCTAAGAAAGACATTTTCATACCCACTCATTGCCCCGACTAAAGTACTAATGACCCTCGTTATGACGTCCCCACCATGGTCCTTCATGTATACTCTAACATTGGAATCCCTTGACCCTTTCGCCCGAAAGACCAATTCCGCCCCGAAGGCATCTTTAGGGCTCTTCGGGAATTTAGGGTTTAGGGGCTCTGAAGATGGTTTAGGTTCAGGGGTTGAGGGTTTAGGTAACCATTTACGGTTTTCTGCACATCCTTCAGACAGCGGAATCGGCAGTTATCGGACATCCATGGCCTGATCCCTACCTGTGGCCCCAAACCCTACAAAATAGTAGGTTATGACCCGTTAACTAGAGGGTAGAACCCTTAAAACGGTAGGTTTTCGGATCCCCAGGTAAATGCACACCCATCAGCCCCAAACCGAGAATCCTCTGCCTCGAAACGGGCCACATTGAGGTTGGTAACATTTTAGCTGAGAATTTCACTCAGTGTATGCGGAGGGCTTATGTGGGTAACTGTGATTTTATCATTTTTAGCTCTGCTTCACCTTCTTAGATATCTCAAGCTCAAGCCCTTTGTCGGCATTCCGCCGCTGATTAAGGACCCTCAGCTTGTAAGCCTGAATCCTTACACTATGTCCCACCCAGGAGGCGAAGAAAATTTTCGTTCAGCTTGACCTCGAGAGTTCCGTCGAAGGCATAGCCATAATTCTTTGCAACCTTAGTGTAGGGTTTTGGGCTTTCGGAACCCCAAACACCCCCAAGCCCCTAAACTCTTGTCCTTGAACCCTAAACCCCAAGCCCTAAACCCCTAAACCCCTAAACCCTAAACCCTTGAACCCCTACTTGAACCCCGAGGATCTGCATCCATAGGGCCGCCCTTAAGACCTATGATACGGTTTTAGGTTTTTGGCTATAAGGCTCGCTATTCGTCAGGTTTCTATACTAAAGCTTTCGATAAGGGGTGTACAGACTGTCTACAACGGTTACTGAAAGGATGCTTTAGAGTGTTTGGCTCTTGATTTTTTAACTTCGGAGTTGTGGGTTTCAGAGTTTCAGGGTATTGGGTTTTTCAATTTCAGGGATGTTAACGACTTAGCGGATCGGGAGCGAAGACAACCCTCAGGCAACACCTACGGATGTGGCCAAAGGTACTGGGAATAACTCGCCAAAAAGCAAAGACGTCTGCTAAAGGTTCCTCCAAGGTTCCTGGTGCAGGGGGAGCAGATTTAGGTCCGTGTGCACGTAAGCCGTGGCTATGTAGGACGGTATATAGGCAAAAAATTATATATATATATATATATATATATAGATATCTGTACACACAGGTGTATGTATACATATATATATATATATGTATCTATGTATATATACTAGGCAAGTCTACGGATGGATGGACGGACGGACGGATAAATGGACGAGTCAGTAGATAAGTAGGTAAGTAGGCAGGTTGCCATGGGCGTTTTTTAAAGCACTGTCACACACCATGAAAAGTGAGGGCAGCTGTTGAAAGTTTTGCCCGGCAGACCGCAAAATCTGAGCAGACATGCAGGCATGCTCCTGGAAGGCAGCTTGAAGCAAGTTCAGCGGCTCATCTGCAAACAGAACTTCGTGTTTTGAGCGACTCCGTCTTTGCTCAGTCCCCATGTTGTATGTAATACTCTATCTGTACATATATATATATATACATATAACCGTTTAGCTGCTTGTATTGCTTTTTTCACTGTATCCTAAACCTTGAACCTTCGGCTGTAATTAAACCCAGTCCGATGCCTTGCATGAGGACACAGGCTAAGCCTAAGCTTTGCTTCCCATGTTTCCAAGTTGCAGCTTTCGATGGCGACGACACAAGTTGAAGTTACTTCTGTTTCTGACGTACCGTGTTCTGGTAATGATTCTGCATGCCTGCAGGCGTAATAGTCCAAACCGCTCAAGCCCTAGTTTTGAAGTTGAATCACGAATGATAAAATTAGTAAGGAAAAGGGCTACTTGAAACAATTAACTGAAATATCCCAAATCCCTTTCGAGTTGTAAAGACTAGGTCCGCAACCGTAAACCAAAAAGCCCAAGAGTGTAGACAATGACCGCTTCGTGGAACTTGTTGTGCGTCTAAGGTCTGAGGATAAAGGTATAGGTTATAGGCTTAACTTGGGTTAACATGGCTTTACTCGCCCTAAACAGACCCTACAAACCCTAAACTCGAAAAATCCCATGAGCCCTCAACTCTAACGGCCATAAATCCTAATCCCTACACCACGGGCTTTCTGGACGCCCATGGGCAGATGCAGAATAGGCGTTCAACCAAAATGGCCCTAAACCTTATAAGCCCGTATGATTCTAACTCCTCTTCAGGCTAGGTTCAACAAACCCATCACAGAACCAACTCCGCACCCGAAACCGTCTTCAGGCAGAGATCCCAATATCCCTTAATTAAGGGATCCGACTATATTTTCAGAGGTATTCCTGAATTAAGGGATGTTGGAGTCTCTGGGCACCCGAAACCCTAAACCCTATAGATCCCTTTAAAGGAACCCGTATAGATCCCTTAAAGGAACCCTATAGATCCCTTACAGAAACCGTCTTCAGGCAAGAGAAGCTGCAGAAGCAAGGCTTGAGCTTCCAGGAGATGGAGCAAGCGGAGGAGAAAGCGCGGCAGGAGGCCCGGGGTTTGGGGGTTCAGGGGCTCCTTTAAAGGGATGAAAAAAACCAGGGCTCCTTTAAGGCTTCCTATAAGGGATGTATAGGGTTTTGGGTTTTAGGGTTTTAGGGAGTACCTCGGGATCCAAAAAACCTACTGTTTTAGGGGTTAGACCCTCGACCCTCTTAGTTAAGGCTCCGGGCAGTGCTGAAGTCGGTCGTAAAGGCCTGCACTTACGAGGAGATGTTCACCAAGATCAAGGAGAACATCCGTTTCGCTTCGTCCGAATCAAAGGTCCTGTCCGCGGACCACGTAAGAAAAGAGCCAGACAGCGAAGGTTTACTCATTGAAGAGCTGTCAGGTGGTCTCGCAGCAGAAGACGTGGATCTCTCGCAGGACCATTGTGACCCATGACCTGCTCCTCCTCTTCCACCTGACGAAAACGAGGCATTCAGCCAAAATCTTGGAAGGGGCCGCAGCGGGGTCATAACCTTTGGGGATACAGGTAGGGGTTTCGAAGGGGTTTAGAGTTCAGGGTTTAGGAGTTTCGAAAGGGTTCAAGGTTCAGGATTTAGGTCTTAGGGGTTTGGGGGTTTAGGGTTCAGGGTTCGGGGGTTTCGAAACAAATTACCCTAAACCCTAAACCCTAATAGTCGTTTAGGGAACTGAGAGGTTTAGGGGTCCAGCTCACCGTTTTTGGAAGGATCCACGCACGGCCTCTTTGCTTCAATTGCTTAAGGTAGGGTTAGGATTTAGGGTGTGGGGTCTATAATAGAGTGGCCCCAAACCCTACAAAACAGTAGGTTATGACCCCTTAATTAGAGGGTAGAACCCTTAAAACGGTAGGTTTTCGGATCCCCAGGTAGGGTTTAGGTTTCGGGGTTCCGGGTATGGGGGTGCTGTTGTTTTCTTTTGGGGATTTCGGGTTGCAGGGTTCGGTTCGAATATTTCTTCAAGGTTGGTAGGATGTACCTAGACCCCAAGTACCCTCTAATTTACCCGAAATACCCACTATTAAGGGCCATAAGGACCCTAAGCCCCAAAACCCTAAACCCTAAAACCCTAAACCGTAAAACCCTAAACCCTAAACCCCGAAACCCTAAACCCTAAACCCGTATATGGACTCTCTTAAAGGGCCTTTGGGGAGTCCTGGTGGGGTAGTTGAGCCCAGGAGCTTCCAGTCTGTTGATTCCTGCCCAGAGACTCCAATGCCCCTAAGTTAAGGAATATACCTTGAATTATAGTAGGATCCCTAATATGATTTAGGGTGTATATTCCTTAATTACGGAATATACCTTAAATTATAGTAGGGTCCCTAATATGATTTAGGGTGTATATTCCTTAATTAAGGGATATCGCAGTCTCTGAATGGCGCATGTTATGGTGTTGCGACTGGCTCAGGGTCTCTAGGGCCTTACACTTTAGGGTTTAGGGTTTCGGTTTAGGGGTTTAGATTTTATAGGGTTTAGGGTTTAGGTTTAGGGGTTTAGGTTTTATATGGTTTAGGGTTTAGGTTTAGGGGTTTAGGTTTTATATGGTTTAGGGTTTAGGTTTAGGGGTTAGGTTTAGGGGTTTAGGTTTTGTAGGGTTTAGGGGTTAGGGTTTATAAGGGCCTTAGCATTCGGGTTGATATTCTGCCGTTTGAATTTAGCACTTGACAAGGACCCTACAAAGGTAGGTTCAGACATGGAGCTTGTTTTTGGATTTACGGAGTAAGCGTTTCGATTTCGTCGTCTTTTGCCGTCTTTTGCTGTCTTTGGTTGCTTTCCGTTTTCTGAATTGGCTGCAGTTGTTTTCCCTGTTTTTGGCCTGCATGACTACGCGCCGGACTACCGAATGCGTGCGAGAGAGTTTAGATTTTGGTTGGCAGGTTTTGCGATTTCAGTTGAGTGCGCCCATTCCCGCTTGATATTTAGTGTTTATGTTTTTTGCGTCTAGGGGTTTAGAGGTTTAGGGCCGTTTAGGGCTTAGTGTTTATGTTTTAGTGTGGGGGGTTTGGGGTTCAGGGCCTCAGTCACGCAGCATCAACATCATCAAGTTTACACCTCTGAACAATGGGACATTTTTCATTTAGGGACCCTTGACTATGAATTGCCTTAAATTAAATCCAAGAAACTTCTTGCAGTTCAAGCTTCTAAATTGTACCTGGACCGAGTATGGCCCACTTGTGGTTTCGAAGAACCTACTGACATTGGCCAGTTCAGGGGTTATATATATATATATACACCCTAAAATTGGGCGGTTAATTTTTTAAATGTTTTAGACTTTAGGGTTTAGGGTTTAGGGGTTAATTAATAATGGTTAGATGCTAAGTGATTTGCGGATTGGGGTTTCGCAGCCAGGCGATTGACCAGGCGACCAAAGTGCAGCACGAAGAGAAGCTGAGGAAGGCGGTGGAGCTGGAAACGCGAGGCCGATGTCTTTGCTTTCCTCCGTGCAGTAACCAACCCCAGACCCGACTCTAAACCTTAAACCCCTTAAACCCTTAAACCCCTAAACCTTGAACCCTGAACCCTATAAGCCCCAAGCCCTAAACCCTAAACCCTAAGCCCTAAACTTAACCGTCCCTTAATCCCAAGCTAGCCCTCAACCCCGAGCAAGTTGTGCAGCTGGGATCGAAACCTGAAGGGGTTCCTTAAAGGGATTCCTAAGCGGTTTTGGATTTAGGGTTTAAGGTCCTTCAAGGGGTTCCGTTATGGGCTTAGGGATGCTCTTTCAGACCTGAAGACCCTAAACCCTAAACCCTAAACCGAAGGATAGGATCTGCTAGCCGAGGGTTTGGAGTTCAGGCGCTTGTGGCTCAAGAGGGGTTTGTGGCCCTTATCAGCGGTTGGCAATCGGATAATGTAAGGACCTGATTAAGAAACCCTGGGCCTATAACCCCAAAATAGTAGGGCTCATATAAGGAACCCTAATAAAGTCCGAAGGTTTCTTAGTCAGGTTCCTACATTATGTTGTGTTGGTTTCTGTTTCGCGGTCTGGCTGGACTCGTAAGGCCTCGAGGTTTGGGGTTTATAGAATTAAGGTAAACCACAAACCCTAACCCCCAAGTAAGTAAGTTTCAGGGCGGGCTTATACTCTGAGCGTAGATCACTGAAGTCTTTGCGCGACTGGTGGTTCTGCTGCCTGGTGCCTCAAATTTATGAATTCCCATCTGTGGGAGGGCTATGGAAGACTGTTCCGTCTAAGTCTAAGCTCGTCTTTAGTCTAAAGTATTGAGGTTCTAAGGTTTATGGTTTGGGTTTGTGGATAGAGTTCACCGGGATATGTGCTTAGCTTATAAGTTGCGCATTCCATGCCAGCATCACTCTCAGCAACCTATAATCTCGCTAAGCCGCAGCGACCTTCCGCGCTATGTCAATTACTCTGCAAGTTGACTTGCTCAGTGGCAGGGCAACTACTGTGCAAGCCAACTTGCACGAAGCAGTCGGAACATTGAAACGTCGAGCAGGGACCGCACTCGGCGTCGGAAAAGGTCGGCTAGTGGACTCCTCCGGAGGATTTCTGGATGCAGAAATGCCAATCAAGCGCACCCGCCGGCGGCATGGTGACTCTTTGAATCTCAATATAAGCAGAGTTCAAGCGCAAGCTAATCGTGCCGGCTCTTTTGCTGCCATTCGGGGTCATGCCTCTGTCTCGACCCGGGGCGATGCCCGCCATAGTGGTGACAGCAGGCTGTGCAGGATCAGCTGAAGAATGTGCAGCAGACCCAAGCCAGTCACAGCTCTTTTGCTGCCATTCTCGGTGACGGCTCTGTCGTTACCTGGGGTGATGATGGCCATGGTATTAGTAGTGCTGTCCAGGATCAGCTGAAGAACGTGCGGCAGATCCAAGCCACTGACTTCGCTTTCGCTGCTATACTCGGCAACTGATCTGTCGGGACCTGGGGTCGTGATGGCTCAGGTGGAAACAGCTCAGCCGTTCAGGATCAGTTGAAGAACGTGCAGCAAATACAAGCCTCCCCTGGTGTCTTCCTTGGTGGCGATGCTTTTGCTGGCATTCTCAGTGATGGCTCTATCGTGACCTGGGGCGATGTCCGCCATGGTGGTGACAGCATGGCTGTGCAGTATCAACTGAAGAATGTACAGCAGATCCAAGCCAAATTCTTCGCTTTTGCTGCCATTCTTGCAGATGGATCTGTCGTGACCTGGGGTGATGCTACCCGCAGTGATGATAGCAGTGCCGTGCAGGCTCAGCTGAAGAACTTGCAGCACATCCAAGCCACCATCAGCGCTTTTGCGGCCATTCTGAGTGACGGATCTGTCGTGACCTGGGGCGATGTTACCGATGGTGGTGACGGCAGTGCTGTGCAGGATCGGCTGAAGAATGTGCAGCAGATCCACGCCAGTCACAGCGCTTTTGCTGCCATTCTCGGAGATGGCTCTGTAGTGAGCTGGGGCGCTGCAGGCCATTGCGGGGACAGCAGTGCTGCATGTGCAGGATCAGCTGAAACGTGTGCAGCACATCCAAGCCTCTTACAGCGCTTTTGGCGCCATTCTGATTGACGGATCCGTCGTGACCTGGGGTGAGCCCGCCGAGGGTGGTGACAGCAGCAGTGTTCAGGGTCAGCTGAAGAAAGTGCAAGAGATCCAAACCAGTCTTTTAGGTTTTGTGGCCATTATTGATGATGGATCGCTCGTCACTTGGGGACACGAGGGTCTCGAAGAAGAAGAAGAAGATGAGGAGGAAGAGGAGGAAGAAGATGCTGAGGAGGAGAGGAGAATGAGGAGGAAGAGTAACAGGACTCGTCCTCTTTATATAGACGGACGCGCCCGCTTATAATGCCAGAAAGCCGCTGTAACAGAGCCTTTCAAGGAGCCTTCATGGAACTCGTTAAGGAACCCTGTCAAAGAACCAACTCTTCATGTTTTGTTGTGTGTGTTCTGAGTTTCTGACGGTTATAGGGTCCTTCTGGGGGAGCATGGTTCGGTTTAGGGTTTGGGGTGTTCAAGCGCCCAGACCGCCGGGAGGATCTAAAAACAAGATCCGCCAATATGGGTCCCTCTACTCTAAAGGATACTTTGTAGGAACCTCCGAAGCAATTTACTTTTCGATCCTCCCAGGGGTCTGAGCGGGGAGGGTACCAGGGATAGAAAGGGTTTCGGGAGTACAGTGAGGCTTCCTTTCTGGAACCCTGAACCTGAGGCTCCGATCGGTGTAGGGTTTAGGGTTTATATACCAGCAAGAATAGCAATGCCCATGATGATGACGATGATGATGATGATTATGTTGCTGATGAGATTGATGATGGTGATACATCGGTTTCAGATGTCTCGTGTAAGTGTTTTCATAGGGGCTTCATGGGTCTTTTAGAAAATTTTAGCATAGTGCCCCAGATAAACGAAACTGATGTTTGTGGCTGTTCCAAAGAATAGTTATAGAGGAACTAAAACGGGACATCTCATTCATCGCGCCGTGCTCACGTTCCGTAAACCCTACACCCTGAACCCCCCCCCCCACTGCCAAGGTCTGCAAAGTTGCCGAAGTGCCCATATACCCGTCCAGTATGCCATTTGCAAGCCCTAAACAATTCTAAGCCCGTATCTACTTTGCATGATTTCGTGTTTTCCTAGTGGGCAGGAGGTTAGGGTGGATGAAGACATTCGCTCTAAAAAGCGTGCTCGAAACCCTGAACCCCAGCCCCAACATCCACAAAAAAATGGAGGCTGGACAGAAAAGGAGTACCATTCCTTCGGGCTCCTGATGTTCATTGTACTATACTCTGCCCCAAAACCCTATTCTCGTGATCAAAACCGCTATACTAAACCCTCCATAAGACCATAAGACCCTTGATAGCAAACGGCACAGGAACCCCTCAAGAAAACCCTGAAAGGGAAATCTGAATACCCCTATATCAGCCATATAGTACGTTCTTTCGCCTCCTAGACAGGTACTTTAAAGACGCTCTCGACGCTCTTGTCAATTATTCCGACCTCTGCATCACACCTTGCACCCTCCCCGTTTGAGCAGTCCATGCTCTCGGCGTAAGGCCGGCAGAGCATGGCATCGGCGAAGTGGGGCGCGGCAATCAAGGATCTGGTGTCATTTATATAGAATGTTTTTTAGAACATAAGGATGCAGATGCTTATGAACTAGCCGCTTTTCTCTATGGGCCTCAGTAACGAGTTCCCTTTTCCAATCACCCTAAAAAACATTTGCTGCGTCTATACTTTCGACTCATAAACTTTGTTCGTGAGGGTTTGAGTTGTTCCTTTTAATGTGTCTTGCTTGCACACTTTGAGCTGGCAAGTTTGATGATATGATGTGGAGGCCTTAATATTACAATATGGCTTGGGGCTCCTTTATAGGACAAATATGTTAAGGAGCTCTGACGAATAATATTGGTAGTTATTTAGGCTCATATCTTACTCAACATAATCTCCCCATGCCCCGGGACACTCCATGGAATGGAATTTCTGTCTCGGGTTCCAGCAGCTTGGATGCTGGAAGCTTCGGGAAATATATAAAACTGAACGATTACTAATACTATTCCTTAGGGTTCACATGCCCCAAAAGCCCTGCTTTGTTTCTTCAGGCACGTATGATATACGGTTTTCTAGGGCTCTTGATCTTGCTAGAGGCTGATTAAACACTGTTCGTTCCCTTAGCAGCACCTGGCGAGAGTCCCCGCCCTGAAGCCCTAAGCTTCAGCTTTTCGCGAAGAGGGGATTCTTTTTTGTCAGCCGAACCCGAACTTTTTGCGATATGGTGACTTGCACATGCTGCGGGTGATGCATCTCAAAGGCCGTTCCTCGAAGCAGAATTCGAGCCCTGCAAACTACAATCCTGCAGACTCTAACCCAACTCGACTAGATAATTTGAAACCCCAAAACACGGATACTTGCCACCAAAACCTTGAAAGTCAACCACCCCCAACCCATGGGTGCTTCACTCCTGGATCCAAAAATTTCTAAAGACTGATGAAAGCCATGAGCAGTAATGTGTTGGTGATAGCAGTAGTCGTATCAAGCTTATTGCATGCTTCTAAATTAAATTGTGTGTATCAAAAGATAAGTGAGTAAACAAATGAATACATGTGTATATATATATATACATATGTTTAATGTGTTTGCAGGTATGTTCTTAGATACGTGGATATGTGTGTATGTATATGAACATGTGTGTATCTTTTCAAACATAGACAGAAATGTAGGTTCAAGTAGCATACCTAAGTACATACATTGACATACATACATACTTACATACATACATACACACAAACGCATGCCTGCCGACCTACTTGCTTACATACGGAATGACTCACACAGATACACACCGTGTGTGTGTGTATATATATATATAGGTATAGATATGTGTATATGTTGTGTACACACAGATAAGCACATATAGACATGTACATGTGTGTATATATATATATATATGTGTAAATATATTGGCCAGTATACATATATGTATACATATTTATTTACTTGTTTATTTTTTATACTCATTCAAATCTGTGTTTACATTTATATCACTTTATACATATAAGCACATATGTGTATATACTTTTGTAATGTTTGCCCGTTTTTTGTTTGCAGTTATTTAAATATGTATTTGTGTATAAGCATACATGTTGTTTTGCATGTGTGTGTATGTGTATACATATACAAGTATATATGCGTATTCACGAGATCCCGTAGTGCTGGCAGGATCTCAAACAGGCCTCCGAGCTGCGAGCAAAGACCAAGGGCATACAGGCGCAAAGAGAACTATATTTTGTTTTAATAGGCTTAGGCTTAGAGCATAGGGCGAAGGTTTTTATTTACCCGAAACTCCAGTTTAAGGGACCTGCACATCTAGATTCTAGACTTATGATGGATTCAGGGTGTGAGGGTGTTCGCTCGAAGGCATGGGTTTCGAAAGCTACATGTCAGTGTAACTGGTATATAGGCTTCGTGTTGGGGCGAGTATGCCGTTAAAGCTTGTTGGTTTTACTGCTGTTTTACTCAACAGGCTGAGTATCCGACTTGTTATCACATTTGATCTGCAGTCTTGAGTGCTGTTTGCCTGCATGGCTTCCGGGTGTGCAGGCCCCCCGAAGCCGTAATCCCTAGAGTCCTAATCCTTAACACCACCGGGTCAAAGCCAGATCTTTCTACTTGGGCAGGACCGATCCAAATGCGGATGACCCAAGCTGCAATCTTAGCCGAAGAAGCGACCAACTACAGGAGGTCTTGCTGAAAGCACGAACAGATTTGAGACGGTTTCGCTGGAAACCCTACCCTAAAGCCTAAACCCTAAACCCCATTCCGACCACCCAGTCGTTCTTCGGCCCAGCCAGACAGCACACCATTTCAGCAAAGCACCTCAACCGATCAGGGTTGAGAGTAAAGGGGCCTTAAACCCCCTAAACCCTTAAACCCCTAACCACAGAGCCTAAACCCCCTATCTTTGTCCTTCTGTTGTTAGGAGAGGCTGTGTTTCTGGAGTCGCATTGCAAGGTTCCTCGGTTCTCCCCAGTCCAGCCCCAAAAAATCCAAAGTCTAGGCGTTTCGGGTTTAGGATTAAGCTTAGTATCTAGGTTTAGGGCTTGTCTAACGCTAAACCTCCCAAGCTCCAGACCCAAAGCCCCAAACGCTCTAAACTGAAGGATCCTTCTAACCTTTGCATTTCCGCTACTTGCCTAGGGTTTAGGGTTTAGGGCTGCCGCGGAGAGGCTTGGAACGACCTCGAGGGCGCACGCAACACAGCTGAGTTGTCTTGGGTGTACATGGGGCTGTCAGTTGACAGTCTAGGATTCTAGGGTTTAGGGTTTACCTGTGGCCCCAAACCCTACAAAATAGTAGGTTAAGGTTTTTGGATCCACAGGTAGGGGCTAGGGTCGCGGAGGATGGGGCTTCAGACCCTCCGTCCCTGGCCTAAGGTTTTGATGCACCGCAAGAACCTGGGCTTTGGAGTACCATACTTTAATACTTTTTTCTTAAAGGAACCATTATGAAATACAAGTTTCTACTTTTTCTCCCTGGTTACTTAAAAGCCCAGGAACAGGTATGACTGCAGTCCGGTAGTCAGAGTGGCAGCAAGGAGCAGTGACTGTTGGTGTATTCGCCGCTGCTGTCGTAATCCAACATCCCCCTGGAACATCTGGCAGCCGCATATAATGATACTGTGATATTGATCCTTCTAAAGCCATAAAACCTGAAGCCATAAATCTGAGCCATCAACTCACCTAAATCCCAAGAACTTCAAAGTCCAAACCGCTGGAAGAAGGACTACCTTCTCCAAGCAAGGCCCACAGTATTTAGGGTTTAGGGTTTAGAGGCCTTCATCGTCGAGTCATGAAAATTTTGGGCTTTCGGGTTCCAAACAAAACAAGGCCAAAGCGCCCTGAAGCCCTCAGAACCATGGCCCTGGGCCATAAACCCTTATAGTAACCCAAGCAGAAATTTTCTAGTATGCCATATAGCCACCCTTACAGAGTCTATTTTATGGAACCCTTATAGTACCCATCTGGTAGCTCTTACAACAATCCTTATAGTAATCCTTTTCGGAATCCCTCAAGCCCCTTACATAATCCTTAGACCCTAAATCCCAAAACCTAAATCCTAGACCCTCCAATACATTATACACAGACAAACACCCTAAACCCAAACGCTTATGGAACTCTGTCCAAGTGAGGCACGCTTGCAGCACTGGCAGCGGCATTGCGTGGCGACCGGCGCGATGAGGAAGCTCTCGAGGCGCAGTGGGACCTGGCGACTCTTCGGCTTTAGGGCGTTGGGTTTCTTAGACTTCTGGGTGTTGAAATTAGGTTTCTTTTCGGGGGGTTTTGGGTGTTGAGATTACGGCTTTGGGTTTAGGGCTTTAAGTCTTCAGTGGGGATCTGGGTTCGAGGTTCTGAGTCTTAGGACTCCCAAAATTCGAGGTTCTGAGTCTTAGGACTCCCAAGAGACGGAGAGCCCAAAAACCCTAAACCCTAAACCCTAAACCGTACCGAAACCCAAAAGGTCCAACTCGAGCCTCCGGCCCTAAGTCCTAAACCAGAATCCGGGAACTCCTCCCTGGTGCTTAGTAGGGACTGGGGGAATGGATCAGACAGGGACTATAGATACCCCAAGACCCCTTTATAGAACCTTTATAGAACCCTTATAGGACCGTTTAAAGGAACCTTATTCCCTATTAAGAACCAGACAGACTCGGTGCAGGTTTCCGATCGTGCCAAAGATGCTTTTCAGAAAGTCGGGTGTCCGAGGCCCAGAATTGCCGTGATCCCATCTTCAGCTTACCTTGCTGTGTACTCCATCTGCAATCAGTTTGCGACGGCATCTTCGATGACATGCCCTTTTCACTCCGAAACCCGAAGAGCCAAAAATCCGAAACCACCGACTCCTCGAACAGTCTCTTCGAGCCCAAACACCGAAAGTTCCTGAAGCCTTGAGAAGCACAGACCATAAATCGTTGGTTCAGGGTTTAGGGGCTAGAGTGCTGGAGACGCAGCCGCAGCCGCAAACTCAACGCACGAACCTTCAACCACAAACCCCGAACCAATACCCAGAGTCTACACATGCCAAAACCGCGCGAAATGCTTAAGCCCGAACTTCCAAAACTCTAAACTCCTAAACCCTAAACCCTAAACCCTATAAACCCCTAAACCCCTAAACCCTAAACCCTGAACCCTAAACCCAAGCCTCAAACCCCTAAGGCGCCTTTTAAGCCACCCAGCCCATGGCCTCAAACTGCAGAAGCAGGATACTGGGCTTTGGAGTACCATACTTTAACACTTTTTTCTTAAAGGAACCATTATGAACAAAAGTTTATCCTTTTTTCTCTCCGGTTACTTAAAA
This sequence comes from Symbiodinium sp. clade A Y106, assembly GCA_003297005.1. Taxonomy (NCBI): domain Eukaryota; class Dinophyceae; order Suessiales; family Symbiodiniaceae; genus Symbiodinium; species Symbiodinium sp. clade A. Next base: position 239,110 of record BGNK01000088.1, on the reverse strand, counting down.
GCCCAGGATAGATACGCCATTAAAGAAGTATAGAAAGAAGGATTGCAAGACAAGACATGCGCGTATACCCGTGTGGATGTGCGTGTGTGTATATATATGTATATATGTGCATGCAGAGAAATGGACAAGTAAATATACATGGATGTACAAACCTATTGTTTTAGAGATGCTTAGAGTGTCTGCATATGTATGTATACACATATATATATGTATATATGTGTATGTATATTTCTATATATATATATATGTATATGTACATATATATATGTTTATATGTCTACCCATGTATCTGTCCGTCTATCTGTCTAGCTATATCCTTATAAACCGAACCCCTACTGAACCCTTAAACCTGACATCCGATAGACCGACGAGCTGAGGCTAACATAATCTGGCACAAGAAAAATAAATTAAACAATGTATAGTATTACATTTTATAATACAGTATGGTGTAATACGTTATAATAGTAGTAGTTTTGGTAGCAATCACAACGGTAATACCAATAATCACAATTGTTAATGCAAAATAAAAGTAATCATGCTCATAATCATAATTTTCATAAAAATCACAGTCATAATCATAAAGAAAGGTGATAAGAATGAGAAGAATGAAAATTATACTGATATTAATAATGACAGTAACAAAGACATTAATAGCAGTAATAGCAATAACCATATCAAAAATGATAGTTGGAGTAACAACAATAAGAAGATACTGATGATAATAATAATAAGTAAGAAAATGGGAACAATAAGAATAATACTAAGAAGAACAACAAGAATAAACAAAAAAAACTCACAAGACTAGTTAGAGTAACAAGACTAAGAAGAATAATACGGATTATCAGAGCAATACTACAAATACGAATAATTATAAAAACCAATAATGGTTCAATAGTTATAGTATTAACAATAATAGCAAGAACAGTAACTATAGCAACAACAATAACTAAACAAAACAATAACAACATTAACAATAATGCGGCATAGTAAAGTAGAATACAAGAACCTGATCTCCGACTACGCTGAGGCTTGGAGAGTCTGGAGGGCGCTTCGCTGCCCGGGCCTCGGATCGGGGGGTGTAGGGCTTTAGGGTTTAGGGGTTTGGGGGTTTTGGGGATTTGGGGGTTTAGTGGTTTTGGGGTTTTGGAGGTTTTAGGGTTAAGGGTTTAAGGGTTTTTTTGGGCTTAGGGTTTAGGAGCTTAGGAGCTTGGGGGTTTAGGGGTTCAGGAGGTTTTAGCGTTTAGGGGTTTACAGCAGGGTTTAATATGGCGAGGCTTTGTCATTTCGTGGTTTTAGGGTTCAGGATTTACACAGTCGGTCGGGTCGCTTTTAAGGTTCCCTTCATTCAAGGGTTCGTTCATTTTTTCTTGAGTTTCGGGGTTTCGGGTTGAGGGTTTCCAGGTGTAAGGGTTCAGGGTCTGTGGGTTTTGGGACTCACGGGGATGTTAGCCCCTTAACATTGTAGGAAACCCCAAAGTCCCACGTCCACGTGCTAATCCTGATATGCAAAGCCAAGCCTACCCCTCAGGCTTAAAGACCTCGCTGCACTTCGAAGCGAATGCGGCGATATCGCCGGTGAGCTGAGGGATTTGCAGCAGGCGCTAACCTGAGATTTCGTGAGGGTTGATGGTTTTCTGATGGTTCTCGGGCTGTCGCTGCGGCTTTCAACAGGTGATTCCGGGCTCTCAGGGCCAACCTGTTGGATATCTGCTGTTTTTTTTGCCATCTACAGCCCGACAGCACAAGCGGGTGTGTGTAAGCTTTTGCAGAGACTTTGTTTCAAGCCACTCTCAACACTGATGCTACAGGCAACCGATTGGGGTCGACATTTGTTGCCACTAGTAAAGGTTGCGTATCCGACGAAGCCTTGGTAACTAAGTACCATGATAACGCTTAGTTTTAATAACTGTACAATACTGATTAAAAGGATACTTATAACAGCGTTTGGAATTGTACAGCCGACATTAGCAACATGAGCATAGTAGTCGTCGTCGTGGTGGTCGTGGAAGTGGAAGCAGTGGCAGTCGCAGTGGTAGTTTTAGTAGTAGTAGTAGTAGTAGTAGTAGTTGTTGTTGTTGTAGTAGCAGCAGCAGCAGCAGTAGTAATGGTAGTAGTAGTCGTCGTCGTAGTAGTAGTGATAGTAGAAATAATAGTAGTAGCAATAATACGAGTAGGAGTAGTAGTGGTGGTAGTGGTACTGGTACTGGTGGTCGTGCTGGTGGTGCTGGTAGTGGTAGGGGTAACTACTACTACTACTACTACTACCACTACTACTACTACTACTACTACTACTACCACTACTACTACTACTACTACTACTACTACTACTACACCTCCTCCTGCTGCTGCTACTCCAGTATGTTTGCAGTTCTAAGTCTGCGTACGGCTTGTTTCCCTGAGTTGAACACTCAAGCCCTCACACACCCTTCACCCTAAACACTAAGCCCTATCCATAAATTCCAGGCCATTGCCATTGAAGCGAAGCTTGGCGCTTCCCAAAGCCTCGAGGGCCTTCGCACACGCAGGATGTGGAACTGAGGATTTGGGTTTTGTGATCCTAGGGTTGTAGGGTTTAGGGCCTAGGGGTTAAAGGATTGGGGTTGAGTTTACAGTTTACAGGTAATGTGAACCCTTGACGACCCAAGACGTCATTGCTCACGCGTGTTGTTTAGTCTGCTCGTGGTTTTGGACTCGGAGTTGCACAGGTATGCGCAGGTGTTGAGGAGCTAGGGCTTAAGGGCTTTGGTTTGCTCTTCGGGTTCAGAGCCTATGATTTTCGGTTCCTGGATTAGTTCAGAATGGTTCTATATTGAGGTGCTAGTGAAGTACGCGCATTTGAGTGAAGACCATGCTTTGGACAGCACGCATAAGTTTTTAACTTCACCCCGAGAGCGCCCTGAGGTCTTCCTATCTCATCATCTCATCCGGTATGATCCAGGGCTTCCAAAAGCCTAGCGTATTTACAGAAAGTTCTCCATTGGTAGGTAACATATGTATATTGGTACTCGGCAGGGTTCCTTATCGTATTGACGTTTCTTTTCCTCAAGTTTCCCTATGCTACAGCACAGGAGCCCTCCAAAACCCTAGTCTAGTTATTTAGGCCTCTATATCCAACCCTATGTAGGCATCAACAGCCCTCGTTTAGTACCCTACAAATTCCTAATCAGAAACGGTTCTAGCAACCTATAAAATTCCTACAGAACCGTACAAGCCCGAATGTTACTCAGGGTTCAGGGCTTAGGGAGGCTCGAGTATTTCTGAGTTAACTTCAGGTATCCCAAATCAGCGATAGCCCTTGAAGACATTGTGGAGCTCTTGCCAAACCCAAGTCGAACTCTCATAGAGCCCGAAAGCCCCTTGTACACCCCTTATAAGACCCATCCAAAAAACCGAAAACAGCTACACCAACCCTACAAACACTAAACACACACAAAAAAGCCTTTAAAGCAATAAAGATAGCATAACAGGCCTACGAACACTACAAACACCCCATCAACACCATAAGAAACCTCTAGAGAAAACTGAATACCTAAACCCCTCAACCCCAAACCCTAAGCCCTAAACCCCAAACCCTAAACCCCGAACCCCAAAACTCCTAAATGCCTAAACCCTAAACTCCTAAACTGCTAAGCCCTAAACTCCTAAACTGCTAAACCCAAAACTCCTAAACTGCTAAGCCCCAAACTCCTAAACTGCTAAACCCTAAACTCCTAAATTCCTAAACCCCAAACTCCTAAACCCCGAACTCCTAAACTGCTAAACCCATAAACTCCTACACTGCTAAGCCCCAAGCCCTAAACCTGCCGAAGAACGCGCCGAGAGCCTCCAGGAGCCTCGCGGCCGCCCACGAGCGCGCCGGGGAGCCGGAGGGAGCCCTGGAGGCTATGAGGGTTCCCAGGAGACTCCTTCAGGAATATACTGTGAACCCCAAAACGTTGGAAACCGGATTAAGGCCAAATAGTGCTGGGATTCCCTATTATTTCTTGCTCCTAAGGATTGAGGCTATTGGGTTTCCAACTTTTGGGCTTCTACTATACCCCTAAGGGCTCCTTGAAGGGATCCTTAAAGGGAACTTGGGCTCCTTGAAAGGATCCTTAAAGGGATCTATAGGGGTTCCCAGAGACTCCTTAAGGAATATACCCCTACCTGGGGATCCAAAAACCTACCGTTTTAAGGGTTCGACCCTCTAATTAAGGGGTCATAACCTACTATTTTGTAGGGTTTGGGGATATACCCAGAGAGCCAAATACTATGGGCTTAGGGTTTTGGGATGTTTGAGGTATAGGGCTTAATTAATTAGGGTTTTGAGCTTAGGGCCTTAGGGTTTGGGGTCTAGGGCTTTGTGTTTTGGGTCTAGGGTTTGGGGCTTAGGGTTTGGGGTTTGGGGTTTAGTAGGCAGTAGTAGAGTAGGTGACCTTTGACTTTCTGCATTACTCTAACCCCTACACAATCCCCAAGGTCAACCTGTAGCACCAGTAGGGTTCCTTTGAGGGTTCAAGACGAGTTTCCATGAGGGGCTTCGGCTACTGCAAGGGCAAGAGGGAGACAATAAGGGGCACTGTAAGCAACGAGCGGGGCGGCGAGCTCCGTCTGCGAAGGTTGCGACAAGACTCCTTCGCCCTGTCACCGCTCCTTCGCGCCTCGGACGGTTCTACTGCCGGGAGTGCTGGGCCCCGAATCCGATCTGCCACTCCAAGATGGTCCCGCAGCCACCGGCATCTCCAATCTGTAACTGGTGCCGGTCGGCAAAGCCATCTCGGCCTTTGAGCCCAGATCTACACTCTTACCGAACACCAGAGACCGCAACCTTGCCGTTGGAGTGGCGCTGTGACGACTGCAGAGGTCCTTTAAGGCTTCTTAGCATTTGTTTGGGTTTAGATTTTAGGGTTCTAGAAGGATTACTACAAGGACTATAAGGGTGTACTTTCAGTGTTCACTATAAAGTCTACATTTGTCCTCTTGGCATTGCTGTACCCGGTACTATCAAGGGTTCTATAAAGGTCACAACTCCTGGAGGGTGCTGTATGCGGACCCATAGGCCCCAAAGTAGTCCCTTTGGGGGATTACCTTATAGAATTCTATATATGAACCCCACAAAGGAACTACTCTTGGGGCCTATGAGGAGTGCTATAAGAGGTCCTTCGAGGGCTTTGCAGTGGTGCTTTCGGGTCACGACAAGTTCTTTTGAGGGTTCTGCAAGGGTGCTTTACGGCTTCGGGTTTAAAGTTTTGGGTTGGAGCTTAGGGCTTAAGCTGAGCTGTAGACCCGGAACCCTAAGCTTTTCGTAGAATCCCTAAAGCCCTAAACCCCCATAAAACAAAACAACTCATAACAGCTCCACAAAACCCACATAAAGCCCTTCCAAAACCCTGCTGGACCCGTACCCTAACCCCTCAACCCCTAAACCCCAAACCAGGTGCTTCAAGACCTTCAGCAGTTCTACGAGGGAGACAGAATGTACCAACCTCGGCTTCGTTTGTCGCCAGAGGCCCTGTTTGAAAGACCGGACACCCAGGGTTCAAAAGGGGTTCCTTTTAGGGCTTCATAGAGTAACCAATGTACCTTACGCAAAAGTATATTTCCACTTGTTAAGATACCTTACAGAAAAGGGCATGACCTTAAAACATAGGTACACTTCCCTTTTAAAGGTACCTTGGCTACTCCGGGCTTGCAGGGTGTTCTACACTCTACGGGCTCTTTGCAGCACTTGTCGTTTTTTGCCATGTTGGATTTTGTTTCCTGTTGTTGTTACATGGACCTCCTAAAACTAGTAGTGCTTTATGTTGAGAGCTTACCTGATAAGGGAAATGAAGTTAAGCCGAAGGACCCAGGGATTTAGAGATTAGGATATAGAGTTCAGGGTTCAAGGTCAGCGGGGTCAGGTTGTCGAAAGAGGGTATGTCTTTCTGTTGCTGGATCCCACAATTAAGGCCTAAACCCTAAACCCTTAACCACAATTAAGGGTCTATGTGAGCCATAGGGCGTAGGACCCAGGGTGTAAGGTGTAGGGTTTAGGGTGTAGGGTTTAGGGTGTAGGATGTACATGGACTTTAAAGTTTAGCATGCAAGCTGTCGCCGCGAGGATTTAGGTTGAGGATTTAGTTTTTCGGTGTTGTTGGGCTTGAGGTTTGAGGTAGCTGTGCGGATGTAGAGCTTCTTGTGTGGGCTGAAAGGCTTTGAGGGTTTAGTGTGCAGCCATCTGTGACGAGGGTTTTGTGTTTGCAGCAGGGCTTCGTTAGGACACAGTTGTTTTAGTATTTTTTTGCAACATCACCTTTGGATTATGCAAACCTGGTGTGTTCGCGGCTTCATCTTACACATGGGCTCGGAGGAAGAGGTGAGGTCATCGCCGAGGCGGCCCGTCAGGCGAACGCTTTGCAGGCCTCCAAGCGGCCGCGGCTGGAAGGACTGGAACGGCATTGCCCTAAGGGTCCATGTTACTCAAATAGTATATACTTTGGGCCCAATGTACCTATATAGGGAGTACTTTAAGGCCAAAGTATGTACTGTTTGGGTACATGGACTAAGCCTTATGCCCTAAACCCTTATAGAATCCTGATAGATCCCTTAAAGGACCCCTAGAAAGACCCTTCGGGTTGATGATGATGCAGAGGTCCTTTGATGGCACATGGCCACCACGCCCAGGATCTGGAGGCATTTGATAGCCGAGAGCACTCTCTGCTGGAACCCTAAAGCATAAAACCGTAAACCCTAAACCCTAAAGCCTTTAGGCAGGGGGTTGTCGGATCTTTTTGGAGGCATCAAGTAGGGTCAGTGGCTTTCTAGCAGTTCTCCAACTCTGAGGATCTGGGGTACTTGCTACTCTTAGTTTCTGTTTTATTCGATTATCTCACTTTGTTTCTTTCATCGCGATCTCCAGACATGAAAAATCAATCGCTTACCCTTTATCACGGAGAAGAAGTTGGGGTCAGGTACGGGCTATATAAGGGTTGCAAAAGGTGTCTTTAAAGGCTTGTATGCGGGTTCTGTAAGGTTCTAGAAGGTTCCGAAGGGTTTGGGGTGTGGGGGTTAGGCTCTATACCCTCCCAAGTACCTCCAAACCTACTATCCTAAACCTGAATGCCTAGCTTCTAGGCCCCCTGGACCCTTAAAACCCTGTAAAAACTCTCTATTCTAAGTGGTTGTTCTCCAACCCCGAAGCCCCAGCACGGTTTAGAGATCTCGGCAGCCTGAACACCAACTAGCCCTCCAGTACCCTTAGGGGCGGAGTAGGTAACCTTTAACCTTTTGGGGCTTATATAATCCTACAGGCTAACCTTTTTTGGGCTAGGGAGTTCAGCCCCTAAGTTCAGCTCTGTCGTTCCTGGCCGTTAAGGCATGCAGCGCGAGCACAGGAGGTAGACGCTTGGCTTCTGTCACGATGGAGGGTATGATATATAAGTGTCTGGACCGTCAGAAACCTTTCTCCCGTATAATACAATATATCACGAGCTAATATACAATGTATTATGATACGACGTAATTAATACTATATAGCGCGTTCTAGTCCCTGTATGGCTACCCCTACGGCACGGGATCCACTTCTGCTCTGGGATGTGTGTGGGTTGTCAGAGTTACTTGCAGCAGTAATCGTCAACGCGAGGGTAGCTGTAACAAAGTACTACTACTGTAGTGCGAACATTCAACCTAAATGCTGTAAACCCTAAGCCTAATGAGGCCGCTTCATCAGCCCAGACCTTAGACCAAAAAGAGTCTTTCACTTCGTGGCTTAGGTCCTCTGGAATTGGCAGCTGCTCTGCAAAATGCTAGGTCCAAATGCCAAACACTCAGAGCGATCGGGACGTAGTCCTTTAGTTGTAGCCACGGTGAGCGTCCGAACCATACATCGAATGGATAGTAGCAGTAGCAGCCCCACGACAGCATAACGTATCAACGTGCAGCTTATCGAAATATGATATTCCAGAGAAGCCGTCTTTTCCATTGTGTGTTTTCGGCACCATTACTTAATTGCCTGACTTTGTGAATCCCAGACCCGAAAACAAGACAAACCCAAACCTCTTGTCAACCCGATTCCCAACAGCCCTGGAACATAAAAAATCACGCCCAATCGAGGATACTCCAGGTTTACACACGAATCTCAACGTTGCTAGCTGCACTTAAACGACCTAAAGCCTCTGTGCCGATTCGCGGGGACCCCCACACACACCTTGACGATATTTAGGATCTTGAAAACAGGACTTTAAACAAAATCAACCTTAAACATGCACGAACCCTAAACCCTAAAGGGTTCAATATGGACAATAGAGGTCTGGGTAGTTCGAAGTAACATCCCCTTCTATTCCTTATGTATTCGTGCTTTGGTTGATATACTCCAAACCCTATGCTAATAGTGAAGTTGCCTCAAAAAGCCCGGCAGTCTTGCAACAAAAAATTACAAACTACTGCAAACAAAACAGACAAAAGCCATTAAACAAGAAACCTAACAAGTGTCTATTCTCATCTTGCCTGTAGGGTCCATATATTGATCCGAGGATGAAGCCATCTTCAAGTTGCAGGCGCGAATAGAGTTGTTTGGGCCTTCTCTAGGTTTAGTAAGGTTTTTGTGGGAATTCATGGGATCCTGAAGTGGCTTGGGAAGCTCTACAGGGGCCTGCATCGGGCTATACAGGGTTCTATTTGCTTTAAGGGGGTTTGCAGGGATCGGAGCTCGGGGTTTAGGGCTTCAGTATAGGGTTTCACAGCGACCTCAAGCGGTTTCAGTCATGTTTGCACTTCATGTTGAAAGGTTTTGGAGCATACGTAGGGTTCCTGCAGTGGTTCCAAAAGACTTCCCTAAAGGGTTCTAATGGCGCCCCCTGTATAGGGTCCATTTAAGGGTTCCTTTAAGCATCTTGATGCAGCGTCCCAAGGACCTGGGATGTTGGGAATCAAAAAGATTCAGGAAATTTGGAAGCTAGAACCCTAAACCCTAAAGCCTAAACCCTACTTGCAGTTGCATGGGACGTAGTAGCTAGTGTTATATATCAAAGGTAACTATACATATAATTAGTTTTAACCCCAGGCAAAGGCACTTATAACTGTACTTACAAAGTCCCATGAACCTCCAAGCATGGAGCCCTAAACCTCGAAACCCTAAACTCTAAACCCTCAAACCCTAAACCCACAAACCCTAAACCGTACACCACCACAGCAAAGGCTGCCCAATTGAAAAGAACTGCTGACTTGAATCAGTGCTTTGAGGAAGCGTCAGCAGCAGTAGCTTCCCAACGCGATGCTGCTGCAAAACTTTTTGCATTCCATGATGGAGTGGCGACAAGCTGGAGCTGATGAAGGGCCCGCTACGGGTTCGGCGGGAGGGTTGTCGTTGGGTGGTCCTGGGGTCGTGGAGTTCGTTAGGGATTTAAGTGGGGTTCAAGTACAGCCGTGTGCACAGCCCTTGCTGGAATTTGGCGACTGCTTAATGGGCCCGCGCTTTCTGTGGGTGCTGCAAGAATTTTTCACGGCTCAGACATGGAAGCAGACACAGTCGCCTGTGTCAGTGGTGGAAATATATCTTGAATTTGTGGCGCAAACCGGGTGGATTGTGCCAGCCAATACAGCCAAGATGGATCTTGCGACTCTGCCCCTGCGTTATCGAAACAGCATTCCGTCTTCGTGGGTTCATGAATCCGAGTATCCAGCTCTCAAACTTTGTCGGCCTGCACTTGGGAAGCAGGTTACTGTTTTCCTGCATGCGGTTAAAGAGCTTTTCAAGCGAACACAATCTGAGCACACCATTGTACAGGACAAGGCCTTAGCAGTCATAGGTATTTCCAAACTAGTGCCGGCTTTTTCTATCTGTCCGACGACGATAGATGCACAGGCTAGCCGGCTGAGGTCTGTTATCGGGAGTGACAAGTACGACTTAGTCGTTAAACGGCCGTACTCGCCTCCAGTTAATGTATTTCGTAGTTGCCCTTTGCCAGTTGTGCGGAATTTGTACTGCCCACGCCACAGACATCGAAGGCGGTGATGTAATTTGATGGAATTAATTAGGGAATTAACTGCCTCGTTAAGGATCTCCTGCGTTCTTCTCGCATGGGACGTCCGATGACATCTTGCATAAACCCCTAAAGCCCTAAACCCCTAAAGGCCCTAAAGCCCTAAACCCGAATCAAAGCCCTAAACCCTAAAGCCCTAAACCCTAAAAAGCTCGATTTCTGCTCGAGGCCTCGCTGGCGAATGCGACCCCTTCCACAAACAACGCTTCGCCGAGTGGGCCGGGGGCCTTAGTTCAGGGTTTAGGGTTTAGGGTGTTTAAAGTTTAGGGTTTAGGGTGTTTAGGGTTTAGGGTGTTTAGGGTTTAGTGTGTTTAGGGTTTAAGGTTTAGGGTGTTTAGGGTCTAGGGTGTAGGGCTTGGTAGATTTTTCATTGCCCTAAGGATCCAAGTACCCAAATTGTAAGATTGTTGAGTTTAGGTACCGAAGCCATTCAGAGTGTAGAACTGGAAGGTCTGGGTTTTGTGTCCCTAATTCTGTCTGTACTCTAAATGGTTTATGGTACATTAGAGTGTAATGTACCAAAAACCATTTAGAGTATAGAATTAGGGATACAAAACCCTACTGTTCGGGCCCCCTGGGTTGCAGTCCATAAGCATTTCAATTCCGATCAATGACTCCCCGGCTAAAAGGGGGAATTCTGACAATGGTTTAGGGTTTAATGCGGAACCTGATTGAGAAACCCTGGCCCTATAACCCCCAATATAGTAGGACTCATATAAGGAACCCAAGTAAAGGCCCAAGGTTTCTTAATCAGGTTCCTACATTAGGGTTTTGGGCTTATGGTTTAGGGTTTTAGGGTTTTTTTGACAAAGCGATTTTTGGGATGCTTGTATGGAGGAGCCTAGTGGACATGGCGATGCTGCTCTTCAGCTCTTGTTTACGGTTTCGTAAGTGGGCTACACCCTAAACCCTAAACCCTTACTGTCATGGTTGAGGGGTGATGTAGACTATAGTGATGATTCTGGTTGCTACTATGACGAGTTTAAATCGAGCACTGCTCGGTTTGTTGTTTTCAACATTGAATTGCTTTCACTAAACCCTAAACCCTAAACCCTATGCAAACACGAAAACTCGGAATCCCAAACCCTCAACAGCGCGCGACCCGGAGCCCTAAACCCTTAACCCTACGACCGTGTAGTACGCTAAATTCGGGGGTGGCAAACCAGGCCTACGGTCTCCCTGTAACTTCTTGAAATTAGAGACCCTCGGCTCCAAGGAAAGTTTCAGGTTTACGAAAGTGCAGGGTATACATATGCACATACACATACACATATGTATGTATGTGTGTATGTATGTATGTATATATATGTATATCTATGCATTTATCGATGTATGTATTTAAGTATGTGTGCAAGCATGCATCTGTGAGAACATATATATATATATACAGATATATATATATACGTTTTTACTTACACATATGTATATATATATATATACATACACACATACATATGCATATACGACCTTTCTTAGGTGGCGTGCAGTTGATGTGTATGGTGAAACCAGCACCCAAAAAAAAGCTTTACAGCCCACAAAATTAAGACCGTATAACTTAAACCCCAGACACCCAGAGTATATGACAGTCACCACCAATGGGCCGTTCGTTGAGTGCTTTGCAATGTTTTGTAGAACCCTGTGGAGACCTTGCCAGAACTATTACTTCTGGCTGTTTAGGCGCCGAGAAGATGACACCAGCAACAGTAAAAAGCGTGACCAGAGATCGAATCATGGGTTTTGAAAGCCCCGTACCGAAAGCACTTGAACCCCAAGTTTTAACCTGAACCTCAACCTCTCTAAACCCTGAACCCTAAAGTTCCCCTTACTAGATCCTAAATCTTGACCCGAAACTCCCTAAACCCTAATCCCCTGAACCCCTGATCCAAAACTCCCATCTTTGACGAGGCACCGCAATGCGGATCCTGCGACAGCCGCCTGACTGCCAGTGGTTGCAGGTTATTGTATTTTGCTTATGAGACCGTTTGTATAAGGCTTTGAGTTTAGTGTTTCGTTTGTTTGGGGGTTCCTGTGGGGGTCATATGCACTGAACTCCAAATGCCGCTGTTTCGCGCCAGTCGAGGCAAAAGCATTGGCCGAGTTGGAAGCCCAACGACGTGAGCACGAGGAGCGGCAAGCCGAAGCGGGTTTGAGTGAGGCTTGTGTTCGGCTTGCCGGTTTAAGGTGTTGGAGTTAGAGTCTTAGGGTTTGGGATTTAAAACGTAGACTCTTGGGGTTTTTGGCCTTAGGGTTTTGGGGTTTGGTGCTTCTTGGATAAGTGTGTCGTTATGATTTTTGAGGAAGTTTCTTGAGGGTTTCATGAGGGCTTTACAGGACTGACGGGGTTATATCTTATATAGTAGAGGAGTACGTAACCTTTATGGGGTACTATAGTCCCCGTGTGGTGCCGAAGGTTAACCTTTGGTACCCCTAGGATACTGGACAAGGTATGTTTTTGTTAGGGTTTCAGTGGGCTGGACAGGGGGTTGACTTTGTGAGTGTAGTATAGGGTGCTGTCTGGCTTCACAGTGTTGCGGGATGTTGCGGAACGAATTATGGGCTTCAAGGTTCATGGGACTTGGTAACTAGCAAAAAAATACCTGCCACAGTTTTGATGCCGCGACACAGCTGATTGTGTGGGCTGCTCGTGCACTTTGCGCCAGATGTAGCTGTCATACTACCATGTACTATAATATGATATGACATACTACTATGATATGCTGCATGCTATAATATACTAAGGGCCGGTGCGCCACTCGAGCGCTCTCCTTCATATTTTGTCGCTGTCGGCTCTGGTCTGGGTGGTGGGAAGCAAAATACAGGGTAGCTACTATAGGGGCCACCTTTAGAAGGATCCTTAAGGGTTCCTTTAAGGGATCTATAAGTGTCTACAAGGGATCTACAGGGTTTAGGGTTTAGGATATAGGGGCCGGAAAAATTACCAATACTGTTTTGAGGATTCCTTATTCTACCTATAGTATGATGGGCCCCAAAACCCTGTTCTAATTATTATATAAGGCCCCTATATTACATGTCTGAAAGGCATGGATCATATTTCCGGGTTCAGCATCTGGTTGCATCAACCCGGCCACGCTTTTACAGCTCGCCAGCGAGCCTTTGGAAAATCCAGATTCGGTTCGCTGGCTACACGATGCCCGAATTTGCGAGTACACGCTGCATGGCATTTCATGATGCCGAATTCTTGTCTGCCAGTCCCTGCTCTTCAGAATCCTTGTGATCTAAGATGGATGGAGTTGCTTCGAGGACTGCGTTCTGTTTTTGGGTGGCATTTAGCGAAAATTTAGGGCTTTCTCTTTTTATAATGGAGTCTCGGGTTCTGATCGTAGGCCCCTAAACCCTAAACCCTAGTGGAGTCCGAACACGGGAAACTCGGAGCCCGGCTGGAAGGGGTTTTGGGATTTGGGGATTTAGGGCCTTGGGGTGGGGATTTTAGGGATTTAGGGTTTTGGTTAAGGGATGTAGGGATTTAGGGTTTTGGTTAAGGGATGCCGATCAAGAAAGTGGGGCAATCGCCAGGGTGACAGGGCAATGATGACGCCGATGGCGCAACAGATTAGATTGCCGACGAAGGCTGAAACCCTAAACCCTGAAGCGTCTCTATAATGACAGCAACGGCAACAAGATGTGCTGAGCCCTACATCTCAGCCTGAATCACGAGATAGGCAGCTGGATGCCCTGCATGTAAGCCCAACAGATCCGAGGAGGGTGTGGGGTTTTGGTTTAGGGCTTTACTTAGTAGCTGAGTGGATACACTTTACACCTTTTGGGATCATATTACCCACTATAAAACTGAAAGTGTACACTTTTCGGGGCTTATGGACTCAGCGACTAAGGTTAGGGCTTTGGGTTTAGGGTTTAGGTTTTTGCTCTAGGGTACAGGGCTGGCCGCAGCCATGAACCTGACCCGAAGTGTCCCAGCACCGAGTAATGAGATGCTTTCCCCGAAAACAGAACTCGAAGCACCATTAGTGGTATTAGTTGAATGCTTAGGACTCGCTCGGGCGGCCCGAACCGCGTGAATCGTTTTAGACCCCAACAAACCTAGGGTTGTTGAAGGTTGAGACGCTTAGGGGTTTAGGGCTTACGCTTACTGTTTGGGGGTTAGGGTCAGGTACCAACTTGTTTCAATTAAGATGGGTTTGACTTTTATTTTTTAGCCGAGGTAGTGAGAAAGGGTGTTCTTGGTGTCCCGACCAGGAGAACGGAACGCTGCTGACCGCCCAAGGCGCGCATGTCTTGATGAGCCCTGGGCTCAGATATTCCCAGAAATCACACAAGCATGTATGTGATACAGACCGTAAACCCTAAATCCTAAACCGTAGCCGTTGATATAATCATATATCGACGCATAGTAGGTTTTCATTTGAAGGACCCTAAATTCCTAAATTTACCCTTCAGTAGGATCCGACCATAACGACAGACAAAGTTAAAACCCTACACCCTCAATCCCTGAAACGCGTCAGCTCTAAACCCTAAACCTGATTCTCAACATAGGCTTTGTGGTTAGTTGAACCTGGGCTTTAGAGTACCATACTTTAATACTTTTTTCTTAAAGGAACCATTGTGAAATAAAAGTATATACTTTTTTCTCCCTAGTATACCCCAAGCCCTATTCTAATCATTACACGCCGCGCCGGTCCAGCACCCGGGCCCGGGAGGGAAAGTGCGGGGAGGGGATGCGTGAGGGGAGGGAGGAGGGGAGGGTAATGACGTTCTTGTTTCGTGTTTCCTCGTCGTTTGAAGCTTTCCCACCTTGAGGCCCGTGGAAACCTCGAACAACTGCAAGACTGAGAAGTAGAGAACCCCTCGACCCTGCCTTTCGATTTGCATAACGCTTGCATCTATTCACACTGTGCCTCGCCCAAAGTCTGGGCCTCTGATCCTGGTTTGAAGAAACCCCAAGGGTCCAAAGGACCCAATAGTTAGGTACTTGGGTTTAGGGTTTAGGATAGTAGTTATGTAGGTTACTCTTTTGGAGAGTATATGATAATCAGGTACTTGGACCCTTAGGGAAAGCATCCATGGCCCAACCAGCCATGATCACGTCCATGGTCAGTCCGCTCTGAGAACAGAGCATCCACAAGTAATTAATGTCCACAACAGTGACAGAAAGCTTTTAGCAGGCGCAAATGGGGGGGAGGGGTTGTCGCGCATTTGCACGTTCTGCACTTCAATCAAGGATATGCCTGAAAATGTCCCTTTTCCCTGGAAAACGTGCATGTTTCACGTCACCTCTTGTGGAATTTCATGACTTGGACAATGGCCCAACCCTACGTCCTCTAAACATTGAGTCGCAAAATTTCAAGTTGCTCCGCAAAGGCGTGAGCCAGCTGCAAGACATGGAAGTAGCGAAATCCCTTGGCTCTGCCACGTGACTTGTACTTCGGTTGACACTCTGTTTCACATCAAGTCTGGACGCTGGATCGTCGTGGCGCGACTTGTCAAGGCCCTAACTTGGGGTTTGTGGTTCATGAAAGCGCTAGTTTGGGGTTTCGTCGGGAGTTGGGGGTTCTGTTCTTGATGCCTCCAGGCCGGAATTGATCTCGTTTGCCTCTAGCTACCAAACCGGCTCAGCCTTTATAGTCTACCGATGTAAGGTTCAGGGTCTGTAAATTCAGAAGCCAAAGGCCAGCAAACAGGAAAGGACGCTGCAACTGCTGCGGCCTTTCAGATGACGTGATCCCCTACGACACTCGAACGCCTTGCTGTAACAACTTACGTCCGGAAGAGACAGCTAAAACGCCTCAACCTTGACCCATTAAAGGCCTAGGGCCTAGGGTTTCTTCATAGCTTGGGACAACATGCAAAACAAAAAGGCTCGATGAGCTTGTGAGCCAAACCCGCTCAAACTTCACAGAGACTCCAATATCCCTCAGTTAAGGAATACTCCTCAAATCATATTAGGTATCTACTATAGTTTACTGTAAGGTATATTCCTTAATTCCATGATAGGATCCCTCTAAGGAACCCTTTAAAGGAACCCTTGCGTATATTCCTTAAGGGATATTGGAGTCTCTGGGGTTAAACCACTTCAAGCCTTCAACCGGCGCATGTAAACTCCCGCAAGCCTAGAGCCCAGGGGCTCCTGAGCCTTTGAACCCCGAGTTTAGGGTTTAGGGGTTTAGGGTTTAGTGTCTTCGGGGTTGTGGGGTTTAGGGGTTTAGGGTTTTTGAGGGTTTGGGTTTAGAGTTAATTTAGGGGCTTGGGGTTTTGGGATTTTAATCGGGACCTGAAAGCAGTGCCCAGGTCTGGGGGCCACTTATGGTCGCATGGGCGACTTCGATGCCGCGATGCAAGTTTTCGGTGCCGGACTAAGTCTTAGCAGCTACGAGCTCAGGACTCAGGGTTTAGATTTGGGCTTTAGGGTAGGATTTCTAGGGTATATAGGGTTTAGGCGGTTTAGAATTCAGGGTTTTAGGGGAGTTTTCAACACATAAGGCTACTCGCAATAACTAGGCAAGGCCTTACTACCTAGCCGCCCCAGTCTTCAGATGAGGGTGTCTCGTTTGCTGAAAACGTCTACATGGCTTGAGGGTCTATGTAGAGCGCTAAGCTCTAAACCATTTACCCCAAACCCCAGAAGCCCAAACACTTCAGGGCTTCGAGGTTGTAAGGTTTTTCCTTACAGGTAGGTGGCGCTTTGGCAAAGGGGAAGCAGCCTCTGAAACGGTGGGGACGCGTTTGGGGTTCCTGGATGCCTAAGCCCGAAACCCTGAGCCCCAAATCCTAAACCTTAAAACCCTAAACCCCAACTCAAGAAAGCTTGGAGAGTAGAAGCATGAGCCACCAGCATTGAGCTCCAAATCACGGTTTAGGGCGCCACTTTTTTTATGCTGGAAATAAAGCGAGAAGATTCAGAGAAGTCCGAGCCCCAAGAGTGGGCCACAGACGACAAGCTTCAGCATCCCGTGGATGTTCTTCCTAATCGACCTCTCCGAGGGGCGATCCTTGATGAAGGGATGTTGGAGTGGGTGGGAGCATGTAAAAAGTGAGACTCGAGCTCTGTCGGATGCCAAGTTTGGGATTTCTATCTGTAAGGCTTTGAACTTTGGCGTAGGCTAAACCCTAAACCTAAACCCGAATTGAGTGGCTTCGGGTTCAGCATGTTCCCCGGGCCCAAACCGCTGAAGCCAGAGGCACGATAATCCGCAAGCTCCCGAAAACTCTCAACGGGTAAGGTTTAGGGTTTAGGGCACTCAGCCATGAGACATACCCTGAATAACTCACAAGCTAGGCGATATGGGTGCAGAAGGTTGGGGCGAAGCATGGCGAAGCCGAAGCATCGCGGAGGTTTGCGGAACTCTCATAGGTCAAAAAACCTCGTGAATCTCATTTTGCACCCATAAGGAGCTCAAAATCTAGACACATCTAATGCCCAGGCGATGCCCGCGAAGCCTACAAGAGGCAGGGCTTGATGGACACAGAGGACTTCCGTTTGGGACAGGTGGTTTAGGGCTTGGTTTAAGGATTTGGGTTTAGGGTTTAGGGGTTTGGGCAACTTGTAGATTAGGCTTTCTGTTAGTGCCATGTTTCGTATGTTACGAGCAAGGAGTCGTACTTAAAGTGGCAAGCACAGTAGATATGGGAGTTTCCGAAAATAGGGGACCCTGAAAAAACCCTAAATAGCAGGATCCTTATTATATAAGGACCCCAAAATAAGGTACCCCTAATTGAATCCGCCCAGTTTGCGTTTTACTTGAGTACTGTGTTGTTTCACACACGTTGCATGGTGCTTAGCCGAGTTGTCTGTTGCTAACGATGACGACGAGATTGACAAGCTACGAACAGTGCTTGACCAGGTTTTGAGAAAACAACGGGCGACGCGACCGGCGACGCTGGCTTTGCGGTCGATGTGCGACGTTTGAGGCCGCCGGGGCCCGCGCAGTGTCCCCTATGTTTCGGGGACAGGCTGCAGGGCTGCGGCTGCGAAAGTGGCAGTGCACAAACAATCCGCTCAACTCGTGCGTCTTTTCTACACATTTGGCGACAGGATCGCTTCGGGCTTCATTTCGTTTTTCCCCCACCGCACGCTGTGAGCTGGGCGGCCGAGCAACTATGGTCACAGTGGCCACAGGACGCCAGAGGCTTCACGAAGTGTAAACGCAATCGCACTCCGTTCCTGCGATGCTTCCAGGTTTCCAGGGCGGTGGCCACGACGCGCTGCAAGTTTTCACGGATGTGGGCTCTGGAAGTCTGGCCCGAAATAACAAAGCGTTTGACATGGGATCCAGACCCAAAGACGTGGAATTGGGCCTGGCCGGCGAAGCAACGCATTTGACACGGGTTTGCGGGACAGACGTGTTTTTGGACGTTTTCAAGCCTCGTAGTGTTGCTGACAGGGTTTTTTGGCCGCGCTGGCCGCCTAACTTTAGGTATCAGGATTCGGGCTGCAGCAAATAATGCTGAAACTTGGGGCCATGCATCCAAAGCTTCGTGCTTACATCCTGAACAGCTGTAGATAGGACAAGAAGGCTAAATAGTATGTAGAATTCTTGTGCTGAAACAGCATCAGTTGCAAGGGATCGAAACCCCAAACCATGCACTTTAAGTTTTGGTCCTAAACCCTGAACCCCAAATTTTAAGCCCGGTACCCCAAGCCATGAACCAAGCAAATTGAAACACACCAGTAACGTTCGTAACGCTATAAGTCAAGCTTCTAACAGTAGCCCTTGAACACTGCAAGGAGGGAGCTGCCCTTCTTTGCAACATGGGCTACGCTGTGCTGCAAGCGGGTCGAGCAGGCGAAGACCCTGCCTAGGTCAAGGGTATCAATGTATAGAGTCGCCACACCCGTCAAAGATGGAATATTCCAGAAGTCATGCAAACTAGTAGGGTTTAAAGTTTAGTGGTTTCGGGACAATAAGAAAGAAAAACTTTGAACCACGGATATTGTAACGAGGCTTCAGGATGAGGGTTTCGGGGGTGAAGCGTTTTCCATATCCTGCCGTAAGTTGTTTGTGGTAAGGTCCGCCCGGTTTTGGCTAGCAGGTCCTGGTCAGTGATGATAGGCAGTTTAAAACCGTAAGCCCATAAGAGCCCGTAGGTTTGTTGCCGGAATTTTCAGGCCAGATGCCCACGTGCTGGGTTGCAATGCTCACTCCATGTAAAGGATTGTAAAAGAGTTCTCGAAGACAAGGTTAGATGGGCGTGAGGTCTCCAGCTTTGGGAGCCGTCAAGCGGGTTTAATCAGAAACCCAAAAAGAAATAGGGATATCCTACCTTATTGGTTTTCATTATAAAGGGGTTTATATGGTATATCCGTATCCTTATTTTTGCTTATGTGCTTTTTGGGGGCCCTATTTAAGGTTTTAAGGTTTAAAGTGAGTGCCTGGCACTTAAGCCAAATTTCCTGAACCCTCTACCGTCGTATGCACCCATAACCGAGCCTGTCATGCCCCTAACCCTGCTAAACCCAATTCCTCTCCAGCTTTACTATGTTCCGAAACCCTTAACCCCCAATCTATTGAACCCTACTGGGCCCTACTCGGTTTGGTTAGGGTACATTGACTGGGTCAGGGAAGCTGACGATCAGGTTAGACTAGGTTAGGTTGGCTGGGTTGGGTAGGTTAGGTCAGGTTGGGTCAGGTTAGGTTGGGTTGGGGTCGGTCGGTCAGGGTCATGTTCGCGAATGAAACTTGTAAGATAGAGGTCGGACTTTTTGGTAATAGTGTCCCTTAATAAGTTGTGTGGGATTCAGGGCTTAACAGCTTAATGTTTGCGGTGCGTGTCTGATTACTCTACTCTGCTTGGTGCCGTGCAACAACTTTGTCTTGTTTATTACATCTATTAAGGCTCCTACATTCTTCTTCTGGTCAAGCTCAAGGGCTTGAGGTCTGGGGCACGCTCTATCCGTTGGATGCGCTGTTGATGTGTCCTGCGGCGGCTTCATTGGCCACCAAGTCTATTTGGACACATCAGGTGTTCGGTCGATGCTACTGGAAGAGACACAGCGGCTGTGCCTTCAAAGTCGGCTTTTTGGTCTTCCCGCTGCTGGGTTTTAGGGCTTAGGGCGTTTAGGGTTTAGGTTTGGATCGTTGGGTTGTTGCTTTTGGGTTTTACGGTTTCAGGTTTTTTAGTCTTGCTTGTGCTGTTAGGTTTGTGTCGTTTGTAGGTGTTCGTGAAATTTGGGAAATGGTCATAGAGTTCCATGCAGCCAGGGGGGTGGATGACAAATGCAAGAAAGCCGTAATGCTTGGTAATTAGCACTCTACCTTCGTATGCTTCTGATAATATGTACTTACACGCACACATATTTATATGTTTAGACGGTCCTATATTGATATTACGTAAGTAGATATATAGATAGATATATGCACATCTAAGCCGCATCTACCCATACCTATATGTCTACCTACATATACATGCCTCTGCCTATACCGATACCGATACCTCATACATCTCATACCTCATGCCTCATACCTCATACCTCATACCGATACCTATACCCTACGCATGTACATATGCACATACACAAGCATGCCATTATTCATTTTCATGTCTACATAAGAATACATAGATAAATATACATACACATACACATATGTATATGTACATATATATATATGTGTACAGGCACACATACACACACACACACTCACACACAAAACACGGAAGTACTTACACATACATCTACACATATAAGGTTTAGGGTTCAGGGTTTAGGGTTTTTGGTTTATAGGGATATGCCTACGCATACAGGTGCAGATGCATATACATGAACATAAATCACATGCCACAATATAGTGTAGCACAGCACAACATAACGTCTACGTACATAGCACAATACGGCATAACGTAACGCAACATAGCGTGACATAACACAGCATAACTCACAAAACCTAAGACAATATAGGCACATGAATATGTGAGCAAAAATACATACGTTCATACATACATATGTATTTTCATTCGTTCATTCATTCTTTCATTTATTTCATTCATTCCTGCATGCATGCATTCATTCATTCGTTCATACACTTACATGCATGCGAATGACCATGTGTACATACAAACATGCATGCATGAGTACATGCGTACATTTACTATACGTAGGCTTTCCGAAACCGTCACCATAATTCCAACCCTAAAACCTTGCTGTCACTGGCGCGTCTCAACGAGAAGCTGTGCCACACCGTGACGCGGCAACCTGCCACTATTACATGTACAACTAGCACTGCCACACTGCCACATTTTTCCACGCGCTAGTACCGCTGTCGGGTGGAGCATGAGAACTGAAGACATCGACTACAGGTAAGTCCAAGTCGAAGCTCTTTGTGGCCTATGTGCGTTAGATTTGTCTTCACATATGCATCTGGATGAAAAATCAGACAGGCGATGCCGTGTCGCTCTACGAAGAAGCTAAGCTCCTTGGATGGCAGCATCCACTAGTCCGGAATCCGACAAGCCCCGAACGGTGTGGGTGGCATTTAGGGCTTGCAGTTTCGATTATGAGGTTAATTCTCTTGCTTGTAGCGTTCAGGATTGTTGTTGCGGGTTTGTTCAGGGCCGGTGCCTTGATATGAATCTGCAGACATAGGGGCCAATCCCCGTAAAGTCAGTTGTAGCAGCCGTCGTCGTACCTGGTGATAGTTGGGAGTATCTCTGGCTATTGTTCTTACTTATATATATATATACACACACATATACATAATCATCGCTATTATGTGTCAGGTTATGAGCACTCTTGCCGTTGGAGTATTGAAATTTAGTCTTCGGGGATGGGGGTGTCACACCCTGAACCCCTAAAACCTATCAGGGTGTGGGACGGTTCAAATTATACCTGAAGCTCACGAGGTTCGGAGCGAGGGATGGGGAGAATCAGCAAAGCAAGGGCCCGTGGGGTTTAGTGTGTCGCCGTTGATGGTGGGACAAGTATTTTACCTGGAACTGTTCTTCGGCGCGGTGGGTATCTGGTTTTTGATATGGGTGATGGCGTTAACTCCTAAACCCTAAACCCTAAACCCCCTAAACCCTAAACCTTAAGACTTTAAGATTTCCGAAAGAATCGTCACAGAGCAACGTAGACCCTAAATAGTAACATCTCCTTGGAAGGACTCGCCCCTGCTCCCCTTAACAGGTGAACCTTGAAGTTTTTGAGACCCCTAGCTCCGGCACGAAGGGTCTGATCGGGTAGACGAGCTTGGGCCTGTGTGTTTGGCTTTAGGTTTGGGGGCTTACGAGCTTCCAACACCTATAGCATGCCCCAAGCCCAAAGCCCTAGAAGCAGCTTTCATCGGGGCCAGGGTAGTCTCCTAGCAGCAGCCCTGCATGCAAGCCTTTTGGACTCAGGGGTTCGGTTCAGGGTTCTCCGAACGATGAAGTCTGATTTATCGTCCCTGGTCAATCTCGAGCAGAGAGCTTTCTACCCCAAAAGCCTAAGCCCCTAAATGTTTTGCTTGTTGTCACACAACAGACTTTGCGATGGCACACCACGAAGCCCTAAACCTTAAACCCCCACACCTGACAGGAAGATTTGCGACAGACGTGATCTTCTCCAAAAGCCAGCCGGCGAGAGAGTTCTCAGAGGCCTACAAAAGGCAAAGCTGGCGATGCAACAATAAAAAAGGCCAAGGTAAGGTTCAATGATATCGGAAGAATTTGATTATTGATATTCTCAATATATATTTTTCATTCTTTTATTTTCTTAAAAAGATCATTTGGCAAGAGGTTCAAAGCACAATTAAGAAATACATTTCCTGATATGCAAGATATTATAGAAGAATATATCTATATGGCATTTATGGAAGAAAGATAATTCGATAATGTAGATGTTTCTAGATTTATATATAAGAAGTATCTAATTGTTATTTTATATTTTTTAAGAATAGTTTCTGGTCATTTCAAATATATTGATGTAAATAATTTAGTCTTTCATTTCTATTACGATAATAATATTGTCGCGGCATTAAATTATACGTTTCTTTGATATCTTAGCTAATTTAGGGGATTTCTCTCGTGCTTTGGATGTTTGGAGTATATCTAATTAGAATCTTGGGCGGCTTCTTGAAGCCGGTTACTAAATATATAATTTTTGGAGGAGGTGAAATGTCGTGCTTCTAAATTTCACTAGGATTTTCAGGAAAGAAGTTATTTTATATGAGTTAATAGTCGTGGTTTTTGAATTTTATTAGTACGTGCGAGTAGATAGAGGGGATTTTCTAAGGTACGGTTAAGGGAAGATTCTCTTCGAATAAAATAGAATTATTAAATGGAAAAATCTTGAGATACGAATTTTAGAAAATAATGGTAAGATTAGTAGATTTCGAGGAATTAAAACCATAGAGTCGTTGTTGTTATTATTCGGTATGTGTTTTTAAGGATTATTATTTTTTTTCGGCGGTATAGTATTTCGGTTAAAATTCTGATATATTATTGTTTCGGAAGTTATATTTTCTAGGTCGTAAATATTATTATAAAAAGTGGGGGATTGAGTCTTTCGATGGAGAGTAAGAATTTCTGAATATTTTATTTTGGCTCTAGTTGGGTGAGGATATAGTTTATTCAATAAGTATTAGAAGAAATATGTTATTAAAAACATTGAATCGTGGCTCTCTACGAATTTATAATAAATTCGATAATATTCATATATATGGGCAATAAATATAGCGAGCTTATAACGCATAGATTTTTATTAAGAGATTAATATTTGATATATATTGGACTATAGATAATATATATTCATCTATATTCTTCGTTATATGATTGGGCCATGGATATAATGAATTCATCATTTATTATAGGTTATATACATTATTTTGATTAAATAATGTTCGCCACGAGCTCATTTCGTATATTGGACTATGGATCTTGCGATTTCATAATTTTTTTAGATCTTGCTCGTCATAAGGGTGGGTCATGGGAGCTAAGAATTTATAGAATATGGATATTGGGAAATCAGAATCTCTCTAAATTATGTACGTCAATTGGATCGATATTAGAATATTTATATTAATATGATTGTATAAGAGAAAAAATAAGGTTCATAATTGTTATGATTTTTATTCTATATAATTTTATTACTACTACTGGTATATTGTTACTGGTATATTACTATTATTGCTACTTGGGTCCCGCCCGGCAGACCCAATTGACTCAACGACCACTTACCTGAAAAATCCAGACCTAACAAATCCAATAGACCGAACAGGCCAACAGACAGACCCAGCAGACCCAGCAGACTCAGCAGACCCAGCAGACCCAGCAGACCCAACAGATCCAGCAGACCCAGCAGACCCAGCAGGCCCAGCAGACCCAGCAGACCCAGCAGACCCAACAGACCCAACAGACCCAACAGACTCAACGAACGCTTCCCTACAAAATCCCCCTCGCTTCCCAACAGACCCAACAGACGCAACGAATACTTACCTAGAAAATCCGTCCGGCCACCGGTCAGCAGACCCAACAGACCCAACGAACGCTTCCCTGATTACCGCCCATTTCCCTGAAAAGTCCGCCCGACCGCGCCCGAACAGACTCAACGCAGATTTTGACCTAAAAATACACTTAACCGCCACCCACTAGATTCAACGAACATTTCACTAAAAAATCCGTCCGGCCGCGCCAACAGACTCAAACCTCTCAATAAATATTATCCTAATTAAGCCGCCCGACCACCTCAACGAATATTTCTCTAAAAAGTCCACCTAATTATCGCCCAACAGACTAGATGTTCGTTTCCCCCCAAAAAACCGCCCATAATAATTCTAATATTTATAATAATTTTTGCTCCAATTAATATCATTAAACAACAACCTCCAATCCGATCGAAGATAGAAACGAAAGATTTCGTGCACGAACATACGTATTTCTCTTTATTAATATAAATTTCTCATAATAATAATTCAATATCTAATATCTAAATAATTAAATCGTATTGCAGAAAAATATTATGTATATAAATTACAAAAATCATTTTTCTCATCTTATCTATATATAAATAGAAAAATTCATTCATATATATAAAGAGAAGAAATTATCTAATTTATCTTCTTATTTCGAAATATTCTAATTATATTCTATAAACGATTCAAGTACGAATTTAAATTTAAACCCAGACACGAATCCCAAATACGAATTCAAATACAAAATACGACTTCAAACACAAATCAAATACGAACCAAATACGACCGAATACGAACCACACACAAACCAAATACGAACCAGACGCGAACCCGGTCACGAACCCAAACGCGGAACAGAAATGAAACGGATCCGAACCAAACACGAACCCAAACGCGAACCGGACGAGGACACGAACCCAGACACGAAACCAGACACGAAACGGACACGAACCAAACACGAACCCATCACGAACTCAAACACTACCCAAACACGAACCGGACACGAACCCGACACGAACCAATACACTAACCAAACACGAACCGGACACGAACCCGGACCCGAACCGGACACGAACCGGACACGAACCCAAACACGAACCCGGACACGAACCCGGACCCGAACCCGGACACGAACGCGACGCGAACCCGGACACGAACCTAGACACGAACCAAACACGACACGAACCCTGACAAAACTAATACTTGGTTTCGTTCAGGAAGCACAGCATTGGAGCCTCCGGATTTCTTAAAGCTACGAAAATCTTGAGATTTTAGTATCGGGAAGGAAGCGCTCGCGACACTAAGATTTCCAGGATTCTAGTCACGCGAGACAACCATACAAAAGGCTTTCACGAAGAAAAACGTAGTTACGAAGGGGCAGGGGTGCGCACAGAATCACGGATGCAACCAATACGACACCGTTTTATTAGAGAAATATATATTAATTATTATAGAAATATATTTGAATAGAAATATCTTTAATATATGATCGAGAATTATTAAACATTTTTCTTAATAAACAATAATATTCCAATAGATTTTGAAAATACTTAAATCTCTAAATGTAGACAATAGATTTCAATTGAAATCCGATCTTTCAAAATCTTAAACTCATAAAAAACAACTATTTGTATAAAAAAGGATTTTATATGAAAGTTGAAAAACTCCAGAAAATATAAACATCATCAAATTTTCATTAATGTCAAAATAATATTTCCCTATTTAATGATAACTATATCTTCAATCAATGCCGTATTCTATGTAACTTTAAAATTTCTTAATCATATTCGTCGTAGAAGATATAACCTAAACCCTAAACCTTGACGCAAATAATCAAAGATATCGAATTCTTCATTCCTACAGATTCTTTATTCTTCATGATATATTGATCTTCATGCTTGGTTCACCGATAAGTTTTTCTATTCTATGCTTGTCGATGCTTGTTCTCTTCTAATCTTATCATATCCCAGCCAGCGCCTGCAACCTCTATATTTCGATCCATATTCCTTCCCATTTAGTATTTCACGACCTCCGAATTGTTCTGGATGCCGAGCACGGAGCAGAACCATCTCCATTTTTGGTACACGTGCGCGAGTTACGGCAAGCAAAATACAGTCTGTCAGACAGGTGTGTCGTGCTCGGGAGCCAACAAGCTCGTTCAGCTTAGAGGCCTCTCAAGTCGTGTGACGTTGGTCTTCTTTGAAGACACTTCTTTGCTGCGCAAAAACTGCCATGTAGCGGCGGGTCCAGCTGCGAAGCGCGAAAACTTCGGTTATTTGTGGCTGCTACACATGTTCACTAGACAGAAAGGGGCTAAGGATTCAGGTTGAGGATTTCGCGGGTTTAACAATCCAGAAACTCTGAATGAACCGAAGACTTAGACACCCTTCAAGCCAACGCTGCATTCTACAGAGATCTTCCTCTAGAGCCGTGTCCGTGGTCGCTGTTTCGCATCATGGGGTTCAGAAAACCTGGGATCCTCATTCAGATATATATATATATATATATATATTATACTGCCATGCAGGATGCCTTATTCTCTCAAAGCTCTGAAAACGGAGCCCCGATGGAGCCCCTAAACCCCCTCACCTACACACTTTGAGTTTCGATCAAACTCGATGTGGACTAATTAATGCCCTCGAATCCAGAAAACGGGGTCACATAGGAACCTGATGAAGAAACTTGGGTCTTATTGGGGTTCTTTATATGGACTCTGAATTTAGGGGTATAGGACAGAGAATTAGGGGTCTGCACACTAGGCGGAACCGGGAAAAAGAAGAAAGAGTGAGGTTTTAGGTTCTAGGGTATAGGATTTGTAGGATTTAGGGTCCGAAAAGTGTGTAATACAAACCACCCCAAACCCAACCCTAAAACCTAAACCATCGCATCCTATATCGGCCCTTGCTTTCCCCTGACCCTTAAACCCAAACTTAGTATGTTTTCTCTTTGTTTTGGGATTTAGGGTTTAGGATTTAGTTAGGGTTCAAGGTTTTCTGCTCTCATTAATTGCTCTAGACTGCAAACCCCTAAACCCTAAAATCAAACAAACAACAACAACAACAACAACAACAACAACAACAACAAGAACAAGAACAAGAACAAGAACAACAACAACAACAACACCAACAGCAACAGCAACAGCAACAGCAACAGCAACAACAGCAACAACAGCAACAACAACAACAGCAACAACAACAGCAACAACAACAGCAACAACAACAGCAACAACAACAGCAACAACAACAGCAACAACAACAACGACGACAACAACAACAGCAGCTACAACATAGTAAATGAGTAGCGACATTATCAAAAAGCGTATCAGTAACATTTATGACTATCATGACAATCATAACAGCAGCGATGACAGTGATGGTGATAACAACACAAATAATGATGATAACAATACTAATCGTAGTAGTAGTAGTAGTAGTAGCAGCAGCAGTAGTAGTAGTAGCAGTAGTAGTAGCAGTAGTAGTAGAAGTAGTAGTAGTAGTAGTAGTAGAAGTAGTAGAAGTAGTAGAAGTAGTAGTAGAAGTAGAAGTATCGAAAATCATTTACAGGCTCAGTGCTGCGAGATTAATCGTCTGGGGTTTAAGGTCAGGGGTCTAGACGGGCGTAGGCGTTTTAGGGGTTCGACTGCTACTCAACATGACATAGTCACGTTGCCACCTTGCAAACCTCACCAAGACCGGAGCCCCAAATCCCTGCCGTATTTTATGCGACCCCAACCAACTTTTTGTTTGTTGGGTCCCTCTACCATCAGAGTCAGGGCGTATTTCGGGAACCTAGAAAACTCGTAACTAGTCTGTGGCAGGACTTCTTGATGCTCCAAGCCACGGTCAAGGTTTCTAAAACAGAAGTTCAGAGTTAGCAGAGTTTGGAGCTTGGGGCAGTGAGACTTAAGCTTAATTTAGTGCCTTAGCTGGGCCCTGAGGCCAATGCCGAATACGCAGTCGCTGAATTAGCATCAGCAAAAACGTCAGCGTCACGCTGATGTGCATGCAACCATAAGGAAGGAATCATAGCAACAGTTGCAACAGCAGTCTTGTAACGGTTCTGAGTTTTACGGTTTAGTAGAAAACAAACAGAGTCCACCCTGCGGCCCAGCTCAATCGTCATTTGTCTCTGCTGGTGTAATTTTATGGTTTGGGATTTTCGCGCGACCAAAGCTTGTAAGCCTGAGACAAGCTTGAACTGTGCAAAGTACAGATTACCTAGAACGATGCGTACTGCTCATCTCGGCAGAACAGGGAACAGTGCGATTACCGCCAGAAGGAATCCTTCGATAAACCTGAAAGGATATTCAAGGTTTTGGATTTCGGATTTGGGCCGTAAAGCTCTAGTTTCAGACCTAACTAATATTACCAATTTCAAAACATCGTAAACCTAGGGTGAAAACTGGAAACACAAGAAACCTTCCACTGGGCACATAGCTCCAGAAACATGTGGAGCTCGTACGCTGCACGTTCTGCCGGTGCGAGATCCCCAAACCTACCACCAGTGTAGGGATGAACCGAGTTACAGTACTTCGTGCTCTAGTTATCAGCTTTGGGTTTCCGACTTACTTCGTGTTCTAGTTATCAGCTTTGGGTTTGTCGGCATCTCGTGTGTCCCTTGCACCAGGAACGTGCAGGATCTCTCTTCTGCCAGCCAGTGACCACGGTTGGCAAGCTGCAAATCGAGAGTTGGGCCATGATCTCCTGGGTTCTCTTTGAGAAACGATCCTATGTCGCAGACTCCTCTGATGGCTGCCTCTTCTCCAGCTTTCGGAGTGAAGGTTACAGTTTGAGTGTCGGATCCTGGATCTCGAAATCAAAAATGAGGTTTAGGACTTGGGGTTTGGGGATTAAACCCTGGATGGACAGGCCCGGCTTGGCCTTGACTTGACTTATGACTTGACTTAGTACAAAAAAGGCCAATCAAAGGGTACATATCGCTGAGTATCCGATGGGGTTGGTCTGCCCAAGAGCCAACACGCCGGGGCTAAGTCCCAGCTTCAAGACTTTCTTCGAAGACGTGGCTGAGTCAGTGAGCGAGTGAGTGAGTGAGTGAACGATGGCATGGCGGTGATTTCCTCATGATACCTTCTATTGTACTCATACAACTTTATGCCAATCTGCCCTATTAGGTTTTATGGGATCTTATGCCATAAAACCTGATAGGCCCCCAGAGGCGCATGGATCGTCATCCCGACCCTAAACCCTAAACCCTAAACCCTGAGTCATCCCTACAGTTCCTCAACCCCAGACCTTACCTGCGGGATCATGGGACTTAGTAAGTACCGTAATAAGGATAATTGGGGTTGTGAGTAACTATAGGTATAGCTACCTGTATTAAAAACCCTAGACCTGCTACTAGGTCCCATGAACCCTTTGGTAAACCCTAGACCCTGAACCCTTAGGAGAACCCGATTATAGAAGCCTTCGGTACCCTTAACAGGAACCCTAAACCCTAGTTACTAAGTCCCATGAACCTCCAAGCACAGGTTTAAGATAAAGGGGAGTCAAGTCTGTAAGCCTGTGCGGAGCCCCAACGGCCCGAACGGAGGGGCAGAAATAGTTAGAATAGGGTTTGGGGGCATAGCATAACATACTGTTCAGTGCAGTATTACTGATTGTTCAAAGCTGTGTATTGGAAGAACACTCCGATGGCCCCGCATGAAGACTATCTCAATCAAGCCCTGAATCCTGAAACCGCGCAAGTTCGGTTCGAAAAATCAACTCTGCTAAGTCTTGGAATTTTCTACACAAGTGGCAGGGCGTTTGAGGATTCCACGACCGCGGCGCACTCGCTACTTATACCGGGGGGGTGCTCCTCAGATGACGACTCTCTCGCCGATGGCCCGCTGCTCCAAGGTTCCCTGCATATTTCATATTGAATCTCCCTTGTCGGAGTTGATGAATATAGTCTTATCGACGGCCTTTGGGATAAGCAAAGTAAGGCTTCATTGGATGCATGTTTGAATAATTTCGAACTCATGTTGCTCAATCGGGCGTGGGGGTTTCAGGGCTCCACGCCCTCCAATTCCAAAACCGTCTGGGAGGGTTTAGGACAAAATGGGGTTTGTTCGGCTTTAGGGCGCAGATTGGGTTCAAGGTGTGGGGATGTTAAAATTTAGGGTTTCGGATTTGGGTAGGAGTCGAAGGCAGGAGCGCAAATTACCTCTGTTTAGCGCTAGGGGGTTTAGGGATCCTGATTCCACAAGTCTGTTGCACACAGTCATCAAGATTACATTATTGATGGCCCACTTGGGTGTATAACATAACGGCAAAAACAATTCCTCAGGAACTAAAAGCCCAGGATACAGAATTTAGGGGTTTCAGCAGCAGTCAGGGATTACGGTCCAGGGCTGATCGTGTACGCGGATCAAAGACCCCGTTCCAATTACAATCCGTGATAAGCAGCCCGCGGGTGTGAGCTGCAGTTCAGGTCGAGGGTATCAGGAGACCAAAATCACGGCTGCATGTCCTTATGTGACTTACCTTAAACAGGATAGTAAACCCATAAAGCCCATATAAACTGCTTGAAAGCAGTCCTATTCTACCCACCATCCAACACACTACACCCGCGGCTGCCACTGCGCTGTCCCCCGGACCCCTAATCTTCAACCAGAACCAACTCCAAACACCACATCGGCTATTCGGGCACCCCTTGAAGAGGACCTCGAAAGCCCCATTAAATTTGCTGAAAACCTTTTATATGAAATATATGTATATATATATATACGCACATACTTATATTTTTCTGTAATGTAGAGATTTCAACATGGCGCGGCCTCTTCACTGTGTCGCGAGGCACCACGGGAGAGAACCTGGGTCACAATGCGAACGTTTGGTGTTCGCAATTGTGGTCTGGGGTCTCAAGGCCGCTTTGGCTAGGATCTCAGTCTACACAAGAAGTTTATTCAAAATATTCCCAACTGGTCCATCCTGCGAATGATTTTTGCAAAAACCCTACACCCTTATAAACCCCACCTACAAAAACCTACAAACCAAAATCTGCAACTATACAGAAGCCATGCTGTAAGCTTTCCATAAACCCTCGTCAGCCTTTACAAACGCTTACAAAGCCCACATCAAGCCCTTTTTAAGGCCCGAAATTGGAACCCCGCGGTTGCGTGTGAGAGTCCTTAGGGTCATATGGGTCATTTGTCCCGATGTACTTTCAAAAAAGAAACATTCCAACAATCATGGTATTTTTGCTCTCGGGTCCCGGCCCCCCCCCCCCCTTTCAAGGTATTCCCCCCCCCCCCGGCCCCCGGCCCTCGGGCCCCGGGCCGCCCCTGCTCCGTCTCGGAACGAACCCACGCAAACCAGAAAAAGGGAGGACGATGGAGAATGATCCCAGCCAGTGCTTCATCACAGGAGCGGAGAACTGCATCAGAGCAGGGACAGGGGCACCGTTTGCAAGGAGAAAAGAGCAACATCATATGTTGTATGGTAACGAGCACGTAACGACGACATTACTGCTAACAAGCGGCAGCAACCATACCATATCTCTGTAGAACACACTGCCCCACACAGGCGGGGCGGGGCCAACCAAAACGACCACAGGCCCCACCCCACAGAAAGGGAGGGGACAAGGCATGTAACGATGACATTACTATTAACAAGCGGCAGCAACCATACCATACCTTTGTAGAACACACTGCCCCCCACAGGCGGGGCGGGGCCAACCAAAACGACCACAGGCCCCACTCCACAGGGGGGGAGGGGACGAGGCCAAACAAGACCAGACGTGGAAGCAACAAGGCCAAAGAAGACAACTACCCACTTGCCAGGCAAGGGGGGATACCATGGGGTGGAAGGGGGGGAGGGAGGGTGTGGCAGCCCTGCATCATATATGGCTCATAGGGTTTAGGGCCGTTTAAGGGTTTGTCGTGTTTAAGTTTTCGCGGCTTAATGCTTTGAGGGCTTAGGGTTTAGGTTTGTGTAGGGGTTCGGCCACGGAAGTGAAAACTTAATACGGCTTCTATACGACTGGGCTACTGGGTTTACCTGCTGCCTTCAAGTGCTAATGTTGTAGACTTTGCGGCTGCAGGTGGTGCTCAGGGTTAGGAGCCAATGTCGTCCACGATCTGGGAAAAGCTCTGGCAAAGTACTCACCCCCAAACCAGGCCCGTCCATCAGAAGGGCAACTCAGGGCCCTGAACCGAAGAGTTACAAACCACACCAGGCATCCCAAAGAGGAAAGCATGAAGGCCTAGAAGCGAAACTCAAACGGCGGAGGAAGACCTCAAGACCAAACCGGCACGGACGGACCCACAGCAACTCCGAAATAGGGTCCAGGAAAGAATCCGCGGCTGTAAAATTTTTGTCGAATCTTATACGAACGGGCTCGGGTCGTCAATGAAGCTGCGCAGGGCAGACAACGGGCTGTAAAGGCGCAGCGAGTCATCGAGGAAGAGGCATAAAAGGAACAACAAAGAACAATCCTAACCCGAAGCTGTAAACTTCGGCGCTAAGCCGTCAAAGAGAAAGAGACAGAGCAAGAGAAAGGGCAAGAGCAAGGGAACGAGAAAGAATAAGAGAAAGAGAAAGCGCAAGAGCAAGAGGAAGATAACGAGAACGAGGAGGAGACAGAGCAAGAGAACAAGAAATAGAAAGATAAAGAGTTCGTCCCCTCCCGCCGTGTGGCCACAGTGGTGGGCAGGCTTCTAAGTCTAACTTCTAACTCTACCACCGCCGAGTGCTCCATCAGCTCCTGCCACCACTTCTCGCGGCGTTCTGCATCACCCTCTTCTTCCACCTCCTCCTGGTCGCCGCCTTCCTTTGTTGCGCCGCCGCCTTCTCATAGGGGTTCATGGCGCCCACCGCTCCGCCTTCTTCGCCTTCCTCGTCTCCAGGCGGGTCTTCCTCTCCTCCACCGTCTCCGCCGCCCTGGCTTGGCCTCCGCCTCCTTCCGTCCAGCGACCTCTGCTGGTCTGCCCGCTTGGCCCCTGGTTCCTGCTCCGGAGTGCTCTTGGGCCAGACCTTGGCCTTGGCCTTGCGGGCTTCTTTCCCGCCGTCCACTTGTGCCTCCTCCTCCTGGAAGTGGCCGTCGAACTGCGGCCAGCTTGCAAGCTCGGCACGAGCACGCACAATGTTGCCGAGGCCTAGCTGCCATGCTTGCTTGGTTGTCGCTGCTTGGTTGTTGGAAGCTTGAAAGTAATGGCTGTGACTCCACCACCCTCCTCTTCCACCTCCTCCTGGCAGAACCTTCCCCTCTTGCACGGCCGCCTTCTCATAGGAGTTCATGGCGCCCACCGCTCCGCCTTCTTCGTCTTCCTCATCTCCAGGCGGGTCTTCCTCACCTCCACCGTCTCCGCAGCCATGGCTTGGCCTCCGCCTCCTTCCGTGCAGCGACCTCAGCTGGCCACTTCTCTGCCCGCTTGGCCCGCTGGCGCTGCTTCTTCTCCCTTTCCTCCTCCCACCTCCTCCTGGCCGCCCTCGTGCACCGCCGCCCTCTGGTAGGGTTCATGGCCACCCACTTCTCTTCCTTCTTGCTCCTCGTCCTTTCCAAGCGGCCCTTCTTCTCCACTGCACAATCATCAATACTATTCCTTATGAATCCTTTTCGTGATTACCTAAGCTCTGAGCCCCAATATAATACACCCCGAGAATTGTTAAGCCCCTCTATTGGATGCAGGCAACCGAAGCCCACCCTTGCATGTCGAAAACCAACCCCCTTACGAATCCTTTAGAGTTTGGGGTCTAGGGGTTTTTAGGAGTTCAGGGGTTGAGGGTTTGGATTTGAGATTTTTTAGGGTATAGTCACCCTGAGCTCGTAACCCAGCTAGAGTTGGACTTGGTTTCTGTGGCAACCCCAAGCTTGAGCCACAAGCCCTGAACTCCATACCAAAAT
Source organism: Symbiodinium sp. clade A Y106 (assembly GCA_003297005.1). NCBI lineage: Eukaryota > Dinophyceae > Suessiales > Symbiodiniaceae > Symbiodinium > Symbiodinium sp. clade A. The sequence goes on along the minus strand of BGNK01000088.1, from coordinate 204,906 downwards.
GAACCATAAACCCCAATGAATAAATACTTAACCCTGACACCCCCACAAGTGCAAGGCGCGGAAGAGACTTCAAACCAGGCCTAGATCAAGCAAACACGTTTTCCCCAACATGGCAGCCTGAAGCCCGAAACCCAAAGAGCCCAATGCTTCAAGCTCTATGAAACTCAACAAAAAATCCTTTAGAATCCAGTATACCCCTTGTAAAACCTTCATGGAACCCTGAAGGAAGGAACTCCTCGACGGACGACTGAGCTCGGCGCTTTCAGCCTGGCTTTGCAAAGTTCTGATAGGTTTTAGGGTTTGGGTTTAGGGTTTAGGGTTTAGGGAATTTATGGGCGTATTGAACGGTTTCAGGGCGGCGTTAGCTGCGATTCCCTTCAGCATTGACGGGGGAGTTCGATAGAGTTGGAGGCCCCGAATCGGGGTTGAACCCTCTGGGCTTAACGATATCAAGCATTCAAGTTTAGGTGGGGCGAAACGTGTGTCATATCAAGCCTAGAAGCAGAAAATGCCCATCCTGACACAAGTTTGGTGTGGGCGTCTAGATTCGGCTTAAAGGTTGATTATATACTGTTAATATAGAGCCGAATAAAGCCCTTGATGATCTGAATAGGGTTTACGGGCCCATTATACTATATAAGTAGGATAAGGAACCCAAAAGTAGTATTGGTAAGTATGTCGGCCCCTATGGTACAGTCTTAATGCTTGGTAACCCAAGGTCAGACCAGAAGCGTTCCACCCGAGCTGCCAGTCCCAATCTCTACAAGGTTTGCAATTCCAGGGGACTACCTAGAGGCTCATACCCTACCCCTTTTTCAAGATACCTAGTTTTATGGTTAGGGTCTGCTATATAGAAAAGTAAATACCCGAAAAAGGGGTAGGGTATGAGCCTACAGGTAGTTACTAGTAGTAGCTTAGGGTTGAGGCGTGAGAGGGGCTTACTAGGTTCCCCAGTAGACCCCTAATAATAAGGGTACCCTTTTTCCCCCTGTTTGGTTTTGATATGAAAAGGGGCAAAAGGGTACTACTGGGGAACCTAGCTTATGATTATGGTTCTGGAGCTTGAGCCCGAAAACTGAATTGCGGGCTTGGGCTTAGGGGGTTTCAGGCTTTGTGGTGGCGGTGTGGCAGAGCTCTCTCAACATCCTTGGGTGTGGGGGAACTTCCAAAAGGCTTTCCCTACGTAGTTTCTGCTTTCACGTGCATTGATGCCTATTTTGATCATCGTGTGATTTGGGTGTCACAGCAACATTCTGCGTTGATCGCGGTAGTGCGGCTTCATTCACAGTGCTCTGTGGAAGGTCTACCAGGGTGGAGGTGCGTCCAATTACCCAAAAGAGCTATACCCTAAACCCAAAAAGCCCCGACAGAAGCTTGGGTTTCGGGGTATAGTATACTTTAAGCATAAGAGGACTGAAGGAATACTATTGCGAATTGCCCAGCCCCTATCGTAATATTATGAATTCTGCAGCAGGACCCTGCACCTGAGCCGGCTGACTGTTTTAGGAGTAAGATGGCATCCCTACTTTTATAGGGTTAAGAGATGCAGGTAAAGCCTTGCTCCTGAACCCGTCAAACTGCAAACCCTTTAGCCCGTCAAGCCCTAGTGCAGGAGCCTGCAAATTATTCCGAACCCCTGTATCAACTCGTGCCGTCCCCTCACTGAGAGTCGCACCCTTGGATGGCCGAAGAAAAAAGGTTCTGCGTCAGTGACGGGTGGTGGTTTCAGTGTTCAGCTTCACGGGATTTCAGCTGAGGGTTTGAAGATTGCCGTTTGTCAGGTCGGAGTTTGCGGTGGTGGTGGCTTTCGGAAAAGGAAGGGTCACACAGTGCCCTACTGGCTGAATGAAAAAGCCGGTGCAGAGCCAATACTGTATACGACATGTGACATGATGCTCGTCGCTATAGATTGCACCTTCGCTCCGCATGGTTCCTGGATAATGACTCGGCATAACTTCTCGCTATGGGAGTACATTTTCACAGACTGTATCGTATGTGAATAGCATCTCCACTACAAGCAAACTCATTGTAAAATATATTCGTGTGTCTGTCCACACGTACCCCACCTGTGCTCTAGTCTGTCTTTATATGGCTTTCTGCAGTCTACCATACTGGAGGAGCCGGGATACTTCTTAAATTCTGGTACCCTCGGGTGCCTTGTATTAAGCTAATCAAAGAACTAACTATCAGAACTCCCGAGGATGATTAAGACAAGAGGCCTTAACTCTTACCTTTTCCTGCAAGAGTAACAACGGCCCTAAACCCCAAGCCCTAAACCTTAAACCCTAAGCCCGAAACCTTAAACCTAAACCCTAAGCCCTTAAACTCCAAACCCTGGCTTGATCTTGCTTGCCTCCGCTGCGTGCACCTGCTTCTCCATGGCACGCTCCAGACCCTCCTCCATCCTCAGAGGTTGGGAAAATCACAACTTAACCCCATAATTATATATGGTTTAGCGTCTTGAATTAATTCTAAACCTAACCCCTTAACCCTAAACCTAGTGCGGAGGGCGGAACCCGAAGCATGGGGCATGAAGCGTGGCCGTGGATGAATTGAGCGGGATCTTGGTTGAACTGATTGAGATCTTGTAGGATGAATTGAGCAGGAGCTTGGCTTCATAAGATCTCCTGTCCGTAAGTTTTGCGCTTCATTGTCTTCCAGCTAGCTAAGTCTTGGTACATCGCCTTCATCTCGTTTCGACGAGTTACGTTGTTGCCTGAAGACCTTAAACCCTAAACCCCGAAAAAGTTAGTTAAACTCTATAGAACGCATCTCGATTTTGATTGAGGATGCACGAACAATGATACAGAGGCTCCTGGTCTGAGTGCAACTTCGGTTCCGTGATACTGAAAGCAGCTTGTATGTTCAGATATAGAGTTTAGGGTTCAGGGTGGTATCCCTGCTATCGACTGTAAGCTATTGAAACACGCAGAGACTCCAAAACCCCAAATCAAGGCATATAACTACCTTAAACCATACGAAGTATCCCTGTGGAACATCCGATAGATTCCCTTTAAGCCTTGAACCCCGGCACCTTTCCTTCCAAACTGATTGGACCCTAAATCCTAAACCCTGCCCAAACCCCAAGCAAGAAATCCTAAACACCCCTAAAACCAAACCTCCTAAGCCCTAAACCCTAAAACCTTACTACAGGGGCCTTAATAATAAAAATAGGGATTTGGGGCCCAATACACTATACTTATCATAAGGAACCCCCAAAATAGTATTGGCAACTATTTAGGCCCCGAGAGTACAACCAAACCTCCGAATCCCTAAACCCTAAACCCTTAACTCAGGACCTGGCGATGTGAAAGAGACGCCCTTCCCGGACTTCCTGGTATCCTTTGCCTGCACAGCCATCGCAGTGCCGAAGATGAGGGCTAGGGGTTTAATATAGGGGCCTTAACGATTAGAACAGGGTTCCTTTTAAAGGGTGCTTTAAGGGTTTTGGGGTATATTATACTATGTTTATAGTAAGGAACCATCAAAATAGCAGTGACATCTATTTAGGCCCCTTTATTAGGGTGTTCAAGACTTAGGGCGTTTAGGGCTTAGGGTGGAGGCGCTCAAAATTAGGGCTTAGGTCTGGGGTCAGGGCTTGGGGTTAGTGTTAGTTAGAGGGACCCTAGGGGGGTAGGGGGGAGGGGGGCAGGGGACTATACTTCCTTAAATAGGCCTTATTAAGTCCTTATTATGGGCATTAAGGCCCCCTACCCCCCCTCCCCCTACCCCCCTAAGGTCCCTATGAGTTAGGGCTCCTGCACCAAAGCCTGCACTGACATCTCCCATCCTCAAACTTTTTTGATCTCGGGACATGCAATCTAGAATAGGGTTTGGGGTACAGAAGAGCATAGCTTCATGCGGGCTTTACGGGGATGCTTTTGCTAGCCCCAAGCACTTTAAATCTTTACACCCCCACATCTTGACCCCCCAAACTAATAGCCCTAAACCCAAATCATGGTACCCTCAGGCCTGAAATCGAAATCCTTTGCCTTGTAAATCCTAAGTCGACACTTCTTAGAAGGCGTCCTACGCCATATTCACAAAGCCTACATCCTAAACCCTCTCATCACCCTATAAGCCCTAAACCCGCTAAACACCTCATGAACCCCAACACCTTCAACCCATGGGCCTCCTTGTCGCCGGCGTCCGGGTCAAATTTCAGAGCCGTCACAGCCTCCTCGTAGTTCGGGTTCTCCGACATCCTTTCATGGGCTCGGTTCCTTTTTGAAAAGTACGTGTGCATGTATGCATGTTTGTATGTATGTATGCCATGTATGTATGTAGGTTCATTGCTTATAGGGCCTCTATAGGCCTCTACATATAGGGACCATAAGAAGTATCATCCTCACTACAAAAATCCCAAAGGCGAAACGAAGCTCCAAAACCTCAAGCTCGGTTACAGAATGCACATCCTTCCAAACCGAACCCTGAACCCCATACACGCTCACCCCCGGTAGAAACCCCAAGCCCCAAAACTCTACGCCCTAAGCCCCTAAGCCCTAAACAAAAGAAGAACACCTACTCCTTAGCTCAATTGTGGCCAACAGCTTGGACTTGAGATGCACCGCAACGCAATATCTCCACACCCTAATGTAGACGAGTGCTCCCTTCTCTCTGTGTTTGGGCCGTAGGGCCGTAGGGGGTTCCGGGCAGCAGCGGAATAGTAGTGGGTCAACAGCCTTGATCGGATCTCTATTCAACATCGCATTAAAAAAACGTAACACAGTGGAGGTTGCTCATCAGGGGTCTACGCTAAACCCTCAGCCCTCAAGCATCAATGACTGCGGATTCAAAAACTACCTGAAAAGCCCTGAACCCGGAGCTCAACACCCAAACTCCAACAACTCGGGTCACGAGTTGGACTTACGCCCACCAAATACCTCGATCCTCCGAGTACGGGTTCTCCTTTAGCCTGAAAGCCTGCGTGAACTCTGAACCCTGAACCCGTAAGAGCACAGGTAGGGCCTGTAGGAGAGCAAGTTCTTGATGTCCCCTCTTTCCTTACGAAGACCAAGGCGCTTCTCCAGGATTCGCGGCTTTAAGGCTTAGGGTTTAGGGGTTTTTAGGGTTTGGGGTTGATGGGGTCGTTTGGCCATGAACAGGGTCCTTTTCCCAAAACCCTGAACCAAGTACTGTTGAGGCTCTTCGCGGTCTGATCATGAAGGCTCTGGCAGAACATTCCCAGCTTTGATTAATCCCCAGAAACCCTAAACCCCAAACCCTAAACCCTAGGAATAGAAATACCTGGGGTTTAGGGTTTAGGGTGGAGATGGAGCGCAAGACCACAAGAAGTGAAAAAGGGCCAACTGGGAGACGTTGTTAACAGAACCGTAACAGAGGGGCCTGAATAATTAGAATAGGGTTTTGGGGCCCGTTTCATTACAATTATAACAAGGAGCCCCCAAACTAGTACTGGTAAGTGTTTAGGCCCCTATATTAAACCGCTGGAACAATCCAACTCCATTTATGAAGCCCTAAACCCTAAACCAGAAATGCGAAACCCTAAGCCGTTTACGAAGCTCAGCAAGCTGCCCTCCCCGTTGTCTCGGGGTCCGTATAATTTGTAATGATACGGATGATGTGGATTTATGGTATATATCTTACTATGGGTAATGCAAGATTTATATTATCAACCGTATACCCTCACATGGTGCATAATGTTGTTAGCTAACTGTAATTTGCCCGAACCCTGCTAAAATCATTCAGGCCTCAATGCTACCCACACCATTCAACCTTAACACAAGCCGAAGCCCAACGCCCAGTGCCCTCGAAAAAACGAAACAGCCTAAATCCTGGACAGCTTACAGCATCAGCCTGGTCCTGAGCAGGGGATGAAGGAATGCATGATGCCCCGTATTAGAAAGAGTAGGCTCTAGCTCTAGGGATTTTGGCGTTTAAGGTTCAGGAAGGCACCTTGATCCCGTACGATTGGGGCCACAGATCGAAGGAATCAGATCAAAGCGCTGAGATTGCCCAGAGGCCTAGAGCATGCAGTGTGCAAACATCTGGCTTCTGCAACATGGTCCTCTGAGGTTTGAGAGCTCTTGAAACTTTCAATCAGCCCGAGTCATTCTTGAAAGCTTGACAAACACCAAACACAAGAAAAGGCTTGAAACCCTACTCTCAGCCCTATGTAACCCCATATCCTGTAAAAGCCATGAGCCCTACTAGCGTCCCAAATCCTGCTTCGTTGTCAGATCTTTCCCAATATAGGGGCCTTCATAATTAGAACAAGGGTTTTGGAGTATGTTATAGCAAAAATAGGAGTGGTAATTATTTAGGCTATTTACCTGGGACCCGCGCTCTCGCATCGGTCAGTGTCACGGTTTCTTGTTCCGCATCTCGGATGATCCCCAGTCCCTGCCACGAAGTCTCATAGGGGCTTGACAATTAGGGGTACCCTAGGGGTACTATAAGGGTACTATAAGGGTTCCTTTAAAGGGCTGTATGGGGATTTAGGGTTTCCGAAAATTAGGGGTACCTTATATTGGGGTTCTTATAATAAGGATCCTACTATCTAGGGTACTATATCACAGGCCGAAGGGTGGGCACTATCGGGATTCAATCAGGCTTCTAACTATAAAGGATGCGGGGTTTTGGGGCTAAGCTCTTTTCAAGTCTTTACGCCCGAAACTGCCCCCGATGGAAGCCCGGAGCCCGTAACCCTAGCGGAATGCAGGCGAAGACGCTAACTCTAATCCTAAGGTTAAACATCTTAAGTCGCCACAGCTCTGCACAATCAGCAAGGCCTTGAGGACGGTCTCCCCCCTTGGCTGTGGGGTTTAGGTTGCGGAGTTAGAGTTTCAGGCTTTGGTGTCTATGGTGCGTTTTCGTTATGCGGGAGGGGTCGGGTTCTTTCGGTCCTGCTCGAACAGCTTCCCTAAACTCCCTTCACTTGGCCCTGAAACCTGAGTTTCATCGCAGTCTGGATAGGTGGGATCACAAGCCTGGTGTCTATCGCAGCCTGACGTCTCGGGTTCCCCAAGTTCGTGCCTCGGGTGCACTAGGGCTATTTATTTAGGTTTAGGGTCTAGGGTTTAGGGGATGGTTTTTGAATTGTTCTGACAAGAGTTCCGCTTTGAAGGGCTACTATAAGGGCTTAGTATAGGGTTGAGGGTTTGGGGTTCAGGGATTGCATGAGATCAGGGAGGCATGGGGACCATTGGAGTGTGTACCCTGCTTGGGGTCCTTCCTAAACCCTAAACCCTAAACCCTAAACCCCTAGGCCCTGAAACGCCAAACCCTAAACCCTCCTAACCCGTTGAGGCCCCAATGTAGGGCCCCTTGGTAGTTTGTTTCATAGGGTTTCTTACAAGGCATCCCTTTTCAAGGGGCTACTATAAGGGTTGAGTATAGGTCTGGGGGTATGATACAGTATGGCGGTAATAAGGAAGGCTGAGGCATGCAGTACTGGTAATTTTTTAATGACCTTGCATTGACTCCAAACTCTGAATATGCAATAGTAATTGCAATTATCTAGGCCCCCCTAAACCCTAAACCCTAAGCCCAAAGCCTCATATGGATTCCAGATCCTGAGCCTCAAGATGCACACTAAAACCTATGTTTCCGAGTAACCCCTTAATAATAAGGGTACCCTTTTTTCCTAATATTCGGTTCTAAGAAGGGGGCCCCAAAACCAAAAGGGGCAAAAGGGTACACCCTAAACCCTAAACTCTAAAACCCTACTACTGGGGAACCTAGTCTGTGTAAGCAGGGCTTGGGTTCCGGAAGGCAAGATTAAAACGATGTAAGCAGAGCCACGGTTTAGGGGATTAGGGTTTAGGGGTTTAGGGTAGAATCCCTGAAGGTCTTCTAAGCCTCTGATAATGCCTTCATAGATGCCCTGTATCGCCCGATAACACCCTAAACCTTAACCCCAAACTCCCAGCTCCGGAAACCCAGGGGCTTCCCCGAAAAAGGTGTAAGCAAGGGGCACCGTGATAAGAAGCGCTATCCTCATGATGATCCCTCATGTAGTCCGCGACTAAGGGGTTTTGGAGTCTCTGAGAATATTGAAGTATGTCGCTATACGGGCTTCGTATGCTGTAGCCTTTGCACGATTCTAAAGACATCAGAGTGGCCTGACTCAGAAGGTTTAAAATCATGTCATGCCGTCGCGATGTAGGGGTGTGATTAGGCTCGAATCTTTAAACCTCAACTCAAAACCCTGTAACCCTCCAAAAGCAATAGTGAGGCTTCGATGGTGCCGTCGATTTTGGTTTGAAATCCTAAGCCCTGACCAACTGTGGCCGTCTATCCAGTCTGAAGCTTCGGGAAGCAAGCTTTGAGCGGGCTTACGCTCGAGATGTTTAGGGCCAAGGGTTTCGAGATCTGTAGAAAAGACTAGACAGGTTTTTTCAAGGTCTTATGAGTCTTTATTTCATGTCCGCTTGAAGGTCTAGGGTGTACGACTTAGCTTACTTACGACCCACCAAAATCCAAAAGCTCATCTAATTCGGGCCAGTGTCAGCGCGTTCAAGCGATTACCGATGCATGGCCTCAGCATACAGCTGTGCAAACGACTGAAGAATAGGAATCCAAACGAGTTAGGGTGTGTCATGTCATGTAGGGGCCTCAGCAATTGGAACAGGGTTTTGGGGTTCCTTATGCCAATCATAGCCTAGTATACCCCCCAAACCCTGTTTTAATTAATTATCAAGGCCCCTACATCAGGCGTCATTGTAACTGCAGGAGTCATACGAGCCACGGTAACGAGAGGGTTTCGGGATGGAAATGGACTCGAAAGCGCTAAATCCTCAAAAGGGCTCGGAGAGTGTGTGTTTAAAGGTTGCACTTGGTCTTATAATGTAAGGGCCTGAGACATGTGACTGAACAATGTCGACTGTTTCTTTGGTGGAGGCTCCGACTTAGTAGTAATCATAGCAATAGTAACAGTATGCCAGAAATGGCAACGCTGTAAATAAGGTCGGAGTTAAAGTCTGTAAATTCGGAAGCGCTGCTTCCCCAAAACATTGGTCGGAAGGGTTTGCGGCTTTAGGTTTATGGTTTAGGGTTTGGGGGTTTAGGGGTTTTGGGGCATATCTCAGGATGAAGACTTAAGGTGTCTGTGGCTTGACTTGTGGTGATGGTGTTCAAAAGCCTCAGCCCGAAACCTGCAAAACTGTGAACCACAAAACTAACTAGCCCCTTCAACCCACCGCCCCAGCTTTAGCGGACCAGGTTTGGGGCAGAAACCTTCACACAGGATCCTTACGGCCTCATGCATGTGCATCTTACTGATGGCCTTCTTTTAACTACTTGCAACGGAATATCTCGATCGCTATAGCATAGCGCGTCTTGTGAGTACTACGACGGTATATATATATATATATATATATATATCACATGCAGTACTGTCGCTGTTGCAGGCGTTCATGTTGAATTCGCCATTCTGAAGATGACGATTATTGCGTTTGTTCGTATTCTCGCCTTTCTTTTTGCTACTATGACCAGCAGCACTAGTACTACGCGTACTCGTACTAGTACTAGTCGGGGTACTAGTGCAACAACAACGACGACGACACCCACACTACTTCCATTTCCCGGCGACAATGACATCTGGCACTAGTACTGCAACCTACTGCAACGATCATAAGGAAACCCTGAATCCTAGTGATGATGACTCAAACAAGGGCAGGTTGAATGACACAGGAGTCTTCCGAGTGCCCAGCGCGAAAAGCGCTCGGAGGATAACCGTCGCATAGTAGATCCTGGGTGTGTTTCTATCATGTTGTTGTTTGTGCCTTCTTTGTAGGGTTGTGTATTGGTATTACTTTCCATGTGATTCAGTGACAGTGTGAACACCGGGGTGGGGGATTTCTATCTAAGCTTGCATTGTGAGTATGGTAGCTAACTTTGACTGGAGTACTTCTCGCCGCAAATCGCATTTCCAGCGAGCCTGCATGAACGCTAGATCCTCTTTTTCGGTAAGGGCCTGAACTCAAATCCCCAGACCCCACTAAAACCAGAAGCCTTCGTGACCCTGAGCCTTAAACCGGAAACCGGAAGCCAAAGGATTTAGCTTGGGGTTTAGGGCAGAACTTCCCTAATCCTCACAAGCAACTTCAGCTTGAGGCTGCGAATTTGTGGTGCAGGGTGCCGGTCTACACCTTTGCTCTTTTGCCATCAACAAACCAACCAGATGCCGTTGCATTAACCGGGAGCATTCTCCTAGTCCGACTCCTAGTCCTGCTCCTACTCTTACTACTGCTCTACAGTACTACTACTGCCAGTACTGCCAGTACTGCCACTACTGCCACCACNCACCACCACCACCACCACCACCACCACGACCGCTACGCCTACCCCTACCCCTGCCACTACCACTTCCACCACACCACTTCCACAGCCACTATTCCTAGTAATGCTGCTGCTGCTGCTACTACTACTACTGCTCCTCCTCCTGCTACCACTACTTCCACAGGGTACCAACCGGCTGGGTGCCGAACAGCACTACCATCAGGAGCCAAAATGACGGCTCAGCCGCTGCTCGGCCCGCATCGGCCATTCTGGCCTTTCCAGCTCCGGTTCGATGCTTGGGTGTTCGAAAAGGGGGTAATATAGGGGCCTTAACAATTAGAATAGGGTTTTGGGGCCCATTATACTATAATTATAATAAGGAACCCCCACAATAGTATTGGTATTTATTTAGGCCTCTATAGTACGTAAACTGTTGTTGTACTTTTCTGTCAGGGTCGCCATAAGGGGTTTAGGGCTTAGTATGGCTTAGTGTTTGGGGCTTGGGGGGTATGTGGGTGCAGGCTTTCGCAGTTCGGCCATAGGGTATGCTTAGCGTTAGGCCGGGGTTTATAGGATCCTGAGTGAGACGTTACGTTGTGGCTTTAAACAAATAGCTTTTCAATGGGCACGTAAATGAAGCACTGCTTCCCCACGCAAAACCCAACGCCCGAAGAAAACCATAAATTCCCAATCTCCGGAGACACAACCTTTGATCACCAACAGTTACTATGGAATCTTAGGTTTTACTTGTAGCCCCCCTGGAGCGTTGGCTTTAGTATTTGAGAGTTGGAAATCAAGGGCCCCAGGCCCTAACACCTACGCTGCTTCACTTGACAATTGGTGTGGGGCTTAAGTTTTCGGTGTGAAGACGCTGGATGTCGGTTGTTGACCAAGATGTCAGGAGTGGGTTGTGAATGTCGGCTTCAAAACAGGGACAAGGTCCTGCCTTTTGGCTTCATTCCGACAACGAGCCCCCTTGTGCCCATATAGTATATACTTGGGCCCTACAGTACCTAAATAGGGACTACATTAAGGCCCAAGTCTATACTATATGAGTGCATGGAGCCCTGTGGGCCATGATACCTCCAATGCACCATCGCAGGGAGGAGCCCGGATCTTGGCGTGGAATGACGAAGGGCACCCATAAACGACAGCTGCGATGATTCAAGGTAGAGTCCTTAATTTATGATGAACGGATTTTGGTTTAAGGTAGATAGCTATATTAATGGGTTTTGGAAGATAAGATCAAAACTAAACCCCGCCTGCAGGTACTCTCTGTACTGCTGTCCGCGCACATCAAAGCCGGACTGTGCGACGATCTCCATGATTCGGTCGTACTCCTCTGGGGTGACTCCAGACCTGGTGGTGCGAGGTTTAGGGTTTAGGGTGGCCTTGATAATTAGAATAGGGCTTGGGGGCCCATTATACTATAATTATAATCAGGAACCCCCAAAATAGTATAGGTCATCATTAAGGCCCCTAAATTAGTTTGCTACGACTAAGTAATACTATCATTACTACCATTATTTGTACTACTATGATCATTATTGTTATTATGATTATGTGTTGGTTGCCAGCCCGCCTGAAACTATTGAGTAGTGTTTAAGGATCAAAGTACCATCGTGCTTGCTCTATCAAAGGCTGTCTTTGATTATGTTGAGAGTTCAGATTCTGCCCATGCCGGAGTAAATCTTTGGGTGCATTGATGTTTTGCGTTACGGTCCTAGGGACATCCCTTACGTTTCGAGGGAGCTGTTCGGAACAGCACCATTGCTGAGAACTTGGGATTAACCGCCCTAAGCCAACAGAAACCTCAACCTGAACCTCAATAAATTCTAAACCCTAAATACAAAATGACAACATGTAGTGCATGTAGTAGAATGAGTACATACACATATATCATATATACATGTATGATACACCCCAAACGCCTAAACCAGCACTTGACGGAGACAGCGCAGGAATCTGTGCATGCTTCAGCTTTACTGTAATGAACACAACCGCCTCTTCTGTTGGGGTTCTACGGCTGATGGTTAAACAAATCTTGCACCACATTCGTACTTGAATGGTCATGGCAGCTCCACGCGATTATGGATGATTCCGGGTTTGGGTCCATCAGACGTTGTATGAAACAATACCAACACGCCCCTCAAAGCATGAATGTTGAAGGCTTGCACGAGAGCAGTTACAATAGAAGGTGTCCAATAGAAGGTGTCCCTGGGTCCATCCCGTCGTCTACATAATTAGTAATGCCACTTTGTACTTGGCGTTTCTTACTATTGTTATACGTATACCATATCAAGGTCCAACCCAATTCTAATCATTCACGCGTTTTTTGCCCTCACGCCCACGTGGCTGGGGCCAGCTCGGGCCCAGCAGGCATGTTTATGTTCTGGGACCTAACGCTGTGGAAGCCTGAAACAAATAGTATGTAGACTCAGGCGCAGGTAGCAAGACTACTGCTTAGGGCTCCTTACAATCACTATGCTACAATTTAACCTAAAACCCCCTGCACTATCAAGGTTTCGAATCTAAGCCTGGGAGCATTCAAGCGGGGCTCGGGCTCGAGGGCAGAGGGTTTAGGGTTTAGTGAACCTCAAGCACGAACAAGCGCGCACGGCGTGACAAGCTTGATGTGAAGCTATTCAGGCTGCCCCAGTTGCTGGGCATGATGTCCTGGACAACTCAACCCTCAAACGTCAGCACTTGCACTCCAACTTTCAATGGTTGTTGATACGGCTCTTAACACAGTCACAAAACCATGCTGCTGCCAGTGGAGGTGAGGATGATGTCGTTTCATTTAAACACTGTCTTTCAAAGGCTAGTTTCAACATTCGAGTGCACCATTGCGGAGCGATCCCTCATTGCACGAAAGGGCATTCACTCGGGAAACCTCTTGGGAAGTAATCGGGAGTGGGGCCCATATCAGTCTCAACATGCAGTGCGACAATATCCGAAATTGCGGCTAGGTACCGTATATAAAGGAACACCTAAACTCAACCCGAAGCCTAAATACGAAAACCCTCAACAGGAGCAACCCCAACTGGGCCCGGCACACGCACCTCGCACGACTTTGGAATGTGCAGAAATCGCAGGCCCCAACAACAGCAACAACAACAACAGCAACAACAACAACAACAGCAACAGCGACAGCGACAGCAACAGCAACAGCAACAACAACAGCAACAGCATCAGCATCAGCATCAGCATCAGCAGCAGCAACAACAACAACAACAGCAACAACAGCAACAGCAAAAACAACAGCAAACAGCAACAGCAGCAGCAACGGCAGCAACAACAGCAGCAACAGCAGCAACAGCAAAAGCACAGCAGCAACAGCAACAGCAACAGCAGCAGCAACGGCAGCAACAACAGCAGCAACAGCAAAAACAACAGCAGCAACAGCTACAGCAACGGCAACAGCAACAACAACACCAACACTAACACCCCCAGCAGCAGCACCACCACCACCAGCACCACCACCAACAACAACAGCAACAGTAACCATTTGTCTACCCCTCAGCACAATCGAGTTGCTTAAAGCCGCCACCACGAAAATCAAGCCCGCTCACAACTCGAAAACACAGCGACACATGGCAGCAGCCAGCCATAAACAGAATGAGTGATTAGAGAAAAGCAAGCCCGAGGATGATAATCATCAGATAATCATCATTGTCATCATCGTCATAACATAACAACAGAGATCATCCTTATCATGATCACCATTACCATCACTCCAACCATCACCGTAATTATCACCACCAAGGGTCTAATCAGCTTCACACGAGTATTACAAATCTGCCTAGCGCAGCTAGCAGCCGATCTAAACCCTATTAACCCCAAGCCCGCCGGACCCTCAGCATGAACCACGGATGACAAATCACACGTCCCCTTCGCTACTCAATCGTATGTGAACCCCTAAACCCTAAACCCTAAACCCTTAAAATTTGCTTGATTCTACAACTGCTGTCCTGGTTGCCAAAGAGCCAGATGGTGAACAACTCAGAAAGGCAGATTTTAAGCGCTGGGGCATTTACGGAACTTCAAGGAACAACAGAGGACAGAATTCATGAGGGTTTAATGGAACTTGAAGGGTCTTGTTGGGCTTTACACGAGTGTAAGGGCTTTAAGACAGTGAATTGTCTTTGGGGGTTGCCGTACGGCGGTTGCCGACGAGGTCCTCGTTTACCAGAAGTGACTTGACTGTGGTGGAGGTGTCGGGCCGTAAACGCAACAGGAATGCAGGGTCCACGGTCTATTGCTTCGGGCTTGAATTGAAGGTGCTGTCACAAGAGATCATTGCAAAGCAATGGCCTAGTGTCATACATAGTGTGTTCGGTGCCCTGGTTAGCATGCAGGCGAGAAGAATGAAATGCAGTATTCTTTGTGGCTTACAAGCTGTGCCCTAAGGAGCCATGTACTTTGCAGCTACTATACAACTGTATACTTTGGCCTTAAAGTAGCCCCTATGCACGTACTTTGGGGCTAAAGTATCTTCTGTATTGATACATGTACCCTTAGCGTTGTTCAAGCTGGAAGGAACAAGCAAAATGCTGAGTGACGCCGCAAGCTTGGGGCTTCTCTTTCTAGTTTCACCAGTGTCCCTTAAGAGCACCAAACGGCAAATTGCTACTATCGGGGCTTCTTATCAAGAGTTTAGGGCATGGCTTTTGTTTTGTTCGAAGCTTGAGGGGCACTTTAGATCAATCCCGAACCCTGACCACTCAACCCGAAGTCGTTTGTCCTGAACCCTAAGGTGGAAGGCTTGTGGATTTAGTATGATTTAGATGTATCCGGCTTGCAGCCCTAACCTAGACTGAGAAATCCCTAAATCTCGAAGCCGCCAGAACTAAAGCTCCAAAGCTTAAACCCCGAACCCTACTTAAAGGTTCATGGGACTTAGCAACGAAGGGCATAAATAGGGTAATCATACTTGTAATAACTTAAAACACAAATACGGTAGATCCTCGAAGTATACACCCCGAATTACCTATACTGGTTTGGGGGTTCTTGATTATAAGTATAATATAATGGGCCCCAGAACCCTATTCTAATTATTGAGGCTCCAAATTCCGAACATCCTGAGGCTCCCCGCCAAGTGGAACAGAACGGCGAAAGGGCACATGATCACTGCACTCTCCTTCGGGATTTACTGCTTCCACGGTGGGGGTCCTGGGGTTGCCCTATGTGGGAGTTTCCGAAAACAGGGGTACCTTATTTTGGGGTCCTTATAATAAAGATCCTACATATTAAGGTCCCCTATTTTCGGGAACTCCCATGTTCGGGTTTGCAGCACCCAACATAGGCCCTCAATCAGCGTATGGGGCCGTACAGTATATAGGCCTGAACACGAAGAACCCCGCAAATCATGAAGCTCTACAAACAAGCCTTTCGGTGAGTTGTGGGGTGTTGGGATGATTGGGACATGGTCAGGGGGTTCGAGGTTTGTATTTGGGGGTTTCTTGAAGAAGCCATAAGGAACTGGCCCCTAAAGCAAATATGTGTCCTTTACGGTTTAGGTTTTAGGGGTTTAGCATTTAGGGGTATCGTGGCTACTTTTGAGCAGGATTAAAGTCTGCACCCAAGACATGCCGAGGTCGTCACGATGGCACTCTTGGTGTAGCCAGGGGGTTTCCTGCATGCTCGGGATATCTCGGGCTTGCAGGTTAAGGCAGGACCCTGGCTTCGGGGTTTAGAGTTGAAGGTTTTGGGTGGTTGATGGGCATTGTTGAGGCATTGCGGGAAGAACAGTAGCGTTCGTGGGCAGATTTTAAATTTTGTTGCTGAGCTGAGGGGGTACTATCCTTACGGCGTCTCATCATCTCTACAGCCACACTTTCAACATGTATGAAAATTCTCCTGCTCCTACAAGCAGCTGCAGATGTTGAGGTGTTGGCAGGAAATACAGTAGCAACCAGCCCTGAACATTTCATAGCTGCGGACCGGAATAATCGAAACAATTGCCGACTGAGTCAAAATAAAACTGCCGAAACATTGAATAGTGACAGTGAGGGCTGTTGACCGAGTCGGGGACCCTAAACCCTAAACCCGAAACCCTAAACCGGGGGGGGGGGGGGGGCAGGGGCGTAAGGGGGGGGCAGGGGGGGTAAAAGGTGGAAAGAAGTGAAACAGGGGAGAAGGGCAGGGAAACAGNAAAAAATAAAAAGGTTGAATGATAGTGTTGAAGGGTGGGGAGGTGTTTGGTCGCCCCACCCCCCACCCCACCCCCTACAACCACCCATCCGGGGGGGGGGGGGTGGGCAGGGCAGTATGGCGGGGGCAGGGAGGTTCAAAGTTGGAAACAAGTGAACAAGTGGACAGATGCAGGGAACAAGTGGGCACAAAGCTGTAACCAAAAGTTGAACTCCTGAACCCTACCGTCAAAGGTGTAAGTTTTATGGTTCCGAAGTTCCGAAACCCTGAAGCCGAGCCAAAAAACAGCAACAACAACAACAACACATGGCCTGGAACCGCGGAGAAGGGCGTACTTATCGGCCCAGAAGGCAAAGACGCAATAGATTGCCTCGGTTCTCAGGACTATCTGGAAAAAAAGCCCTGAATCCTAAAAACGAACCAGTAAACTTCTAGTCTGCAAACCCCAAAAGCCTCAAGCCACTCAACCCTGAACTGCAGAATCTTGGATCGCAACATGGCATGAACACTTCGAAGAGGGTTTCGGGGCATCCTGTACGAGAAGTGTTATAAAGTACTATTGGTTCTCAGACTCATATACTCTCAGCTTGAGGAAACTACTCTCACCCCTTGTATTACCCCTGAAGCCCTACACCAAACGTGCGTATGGCATCTCCGGAGTTAGGGGTCCCTGCATTCCGATACCATGGCAATCAGGGTTTAGGGTTTAAGGTTTAGGGGTGTAGAGTTTAGGGTTTCAGGTTTAGGGTTTAGGGGTTCAGAGTTTAGGGTTTAGTAACCACCCGTGGATCCGAAACCCTAGTGTGTTAAGGGCTGGATGCTGCAATTAAGGGGACTTAACCGACTATTTTGTCGAGTGGGGACCTACAGGCATAGTATATCCCAAAACAGGTGAGTTGCTACAGCGTTTCGTAGAAAATAGCAAGAGCATCCCCTTTTCAGTATTAAAGTCCCTGTCTAATGATAACGAAGTATCTTCCCAAACCCGGTACCAATCATTCAAGCCGCTTTTAGTCTGGCTCGACGGGCAAAAGGTTTTGCGGCTTGAAGGGTTGCGTGTTTAGGGCTTACCTGTAGCTCCACACCCTACAAAATGGCAGGTTAAGACTCCTTATTTAGTTACTTACAGGGTCTACCTGTGACCCCAAACCCTACAAAATAGCAGGTTATGACCCCTTAGTTAGACGGTAGAACCCTTAAAACGGTAGGTTTTTGGATCCACAGGTAACCCTTAAGTCAGTAGGGTTTTGGATCCACAGGTGGGGGGGGGGGGTTTAGCGGAGATAGAGGATTGTGGGCACTTCCGGATGTAGTATTTAAAGTTTTTGTTAGGGTTTAGGGTTTAAGGGTTTAAGGGTTTAGGGTTTAGGGTTTAAGGGTTAAGGGTTTAAGGGTTTAGGGGTTAAGGGAAATTTGGGGTCTCGCGTTTCCGGCTTGAGAGTTACGGATGTACGACCCTCCACCCTCCAGAATCAAACATCAGCACCAACCCAAGTATTTGATCAACAGAGGGTGAAACGGCAAACCTAAGATGTAAGCCTTAAGACCCCAAAACCCTAGATCCAACTCTGCAAGACTTGCCCAACTATCTTCATGCCTGGAGAGCTAAAGGCTCTCGAAACCCGAACACCCAGCCAGGGCACGCCGAAAATGTACAGCACAGGAAAGCCAGAGGAGTACATCAAGACGCAGAAGACCTCGGTAGTGCTTAGAGGGTGAGCTGGTTTGTCGCAGGTCGAGTATGATACAGGGGCCTTCACTGCGGGCGTCAGACGCTCGAAGTCGAGCTTTGTAGTGGCTAGCTTTAGGGTTCAAGGCTTCAGGTTTTGCGGTTTAGGAGTTTGAGGCTTTGGAGTTTCGAAATTTGCCCTCCACCCAGCCTACTTGGCGTGCTCGGGTTGTAAAACGTAAGTAATGCTGCAAAACTCCGAGTTCGAGATATGAGGGTTTCAGAATTTAGGACTGCAGGCTGATTGCGTGAGCACGAACATACAGGGCTTTATGTGAGTGCAAGGCTCGTCCGGGATGCGATTCGTATGACCCTACACAATATGGGTTTAGGGTTTAGGGTAACGCTACCTACCTACAAACCCTTAAGCCTCCAAGTAATTTGGGGTTTCCGAATATAGGGGACCCTAATATGGAACCCTACATAGTAGGATCTTTATTATGAGGACCCCCAAACAAGGTACACCTAATTTTCGGAAACTCCCATTTTGCCTGCAACAATTAAGCCGTCCAGCAGACTTGGGTTCAGAGAAAGCCCTCTTTCTAAACCATAAGTCGCCGCAAGTCTTTGGGTCTAGGGTTTAGGGTTTAGGGGTTTAGGGGTTTAGGGTTTAGGGGTTTAGGGATTGTTTACATAGCTATATATTGCAACAGACAAGCTAAAGGCTGCCCCACTGGACACATATGGTTGTAGTGGTGCCTGTAATAAATTCCTGCACACTACGGATCTATGTGCTCATATAGTATGTACTTACGTAGGCATTAAAAGCGTTTATGTATAGTGAGTTCAGAGTCAAAGTACAATATCGGCACATGGACCCTCAGGAAAGCTTTGGTGCCTTGATGTTCAGGGCCTAAGCTTCATTCTGATTGCAGGTTCCAAGATGGCTAAGCATCCAGGACATGCCTGGAGGATCAGGGGACTCCGCCAACGGGTCCAAGATGTGGCTCTGAAAAATACTTGGATTTTGTGCTAGGGCTTCAGTTTCAGGCTTTGGATATAGCGTTCCGGGTTCAGGATTCAACTTTGTGTTCACGGTCTACGAAGAGTGCTTCTTCCGCAAACTATCCACTAGATGTAAGTCACTATAGCGCATCCCGCAAGCTCTGAAGAGCCTTGATGACTGGTCCAGTATCCTGGGGCAACTAAAGGTTAACCTTTGGGTTTAGGGTTTAGGGGGCTATGTCGGGCTTATGGTATCCCAACAAGGCTAGAGGTTGCCTACTCTACTACTCCGGAAATCAGCCAGAAGGAACAAAGACAGCGATCTAGGAATCACCAGGATCAGGCTGGGATCAACCGCGAAGTCGTATTCCGATTCCTGTTCATCTCTTGAATTTTTGCGGGATGCGAAAGCTGACGATAGAGAAGTGAGAGAAGGTTCCATGCTTCATTCCTGCCGATATTTGCAGAAGCAGGCGCGAACTTGGAGTCCCCACTTCGGCAAGCCATGAGGGGTGTGAGGGGTCTACTGTAGGGGCCTGAATAATTAGAATAGGGCTTTGGGATGTTTTGGGGCCCATTATATTAAAAATAAGGAATCCCCAAAAAAGTATTGGTAATTGTTTAGTCCCCTATATTAGCATCGCATAACCGCCATAGCTGCAAAACTGTGCCGGCTGCTCCTTACATCGAATGCCTCGTGTGGATTTTTGAGGTTACTGTCTAGCAGTTCGAGGCCATCGCAGCCAACCAAGAGAGTCCAATCATTGCTCTTCAGTCAAAGAACATACTCTTAACTAACCTTGGGCTTAGTTTTATAGTTTTATGGCAAATCTAGGGAAGGCACCACGACCAGCGTCTCTGCCACTCGCAGCGACAGCGTCCACTCAGGCAGTACGTGGTACCTCGGCCACGGACGGAGGCTTGGCGATTTTTATAAGGATTTAGGTTAAGCCCCAACTCCAAACCCCAAACCCTCAACTCTACACCCTAGTTTGATGAGTTGGGGTAGCGTATAGGGATGAGGATGATAAGTGCGAACAAGAGGCAATAGGCGTTTTTAGGTTTAGGGGCACTGCGGGGGGTTTTGTTGGTATAATTATGTTCCCTCCCCAGTCCAAAAACGAACAGTGAAAGGTCTGGCCTGAAACTATAAAGCCTAAACCCTAAAACCTAAACCCTAAACCCCATACAGCTGACTTCTGTCATGCAGCGGGGGCAGCGAGAACCCCAACTAAGGGATTCCTGTTTTCAGGAACCCCGCATACACCAAAACCAAGCACACCCTACGGTTGATGGACAAAATCCTGCATTACCCATGAAAAGGAATATACCATAATTCCCATAGTTTAGGGTCCTTAGGGTCATGCAGGATTTTGTCCATCAACAGTATCCCTGCTGCTTCCAGTCTCTGCAGCATAATAGGTCGTGAGTGCTGCTGTAACCTACGAAAAACCTACTATGTCGTAAGGTCCTTGTAAATTCCATATTCGGGTTTACTAATAGTAAGGACTTACCAAAATGTAGGTTATGGTAGTTTAAGGTGTACTATAATATATGAAACCCGACATCCCAAACCCTAAACCCCTAAACCCTAATCCTCCAAACCCCCTAAACCCTAAACCCCCTAAACCCCTGCCCTAAACCCCTAAACCCTAAACCCGACATCCTAAATTCCAAAGTCACAGATTCCCGAAGCCTGATCCCTGAACTTGAGAGGCCAGAAAAAGAGCCATCTTTTAGGTCTTCATTTGGGGTTTACGGGATTAGGGTTTAATTAGGAGGGTTTAAGGCTTTGGGGTTTAGGGTTTAGGGGAGTCCGGGCATTTGCGCAAGAAAATTCCAAGCCAACGGCCGAGCAAAAGCCACTTACAGGGCGCTCAAAGTTAAAAGAGTGCAAAAGCCCACCCATGTCATCAGTATTTCGATGGAACCTGAGCCGAACTGGTATAAAAGGATCACAAAACCCATTACGTCCGAAGACGTATCGGCAGGCATCGTCAGGGCGAAAAGAGGGTTCTTAAGGCGGCCCTCAAATGTGAGGGTGCCCACTGACCAGTAAGCAGTTGACAGTGCTTTTTCACCGGGGATGAAAAGCGCCGCCAACAAAAAGATCCAGGACACAAGTTGGAACAGGATCGCGCCGGCCGGCTGACAAGCCGCAAACTTCGTGGCATGTCCTCTGTCACCGTCACGAAGCCCTCGGCGCCGAGCAGCTCTCCTCTCACATCGAGAGCCTCTTGGCAACGCGGTGTCAGGCTCTCGGCAATGGACTCACCAAGAACGGCCAAAACTCTTGCTGAGCGGCCGCTCAATAAGCTCACCTCCAGCAAAAAGGACCCACCGAGACACAGCGGCGCTGTTGCAGCGTGAAGGCCCCATGAATATCGGTTTTTTAAGATGGATAGCAGTTTAGGGTTTAGGGCTTTCCTTACCAGGCACTTGAAATAACCCAAAACCAGGGACCTAAAGCGGTAGTATTTGGAGACTTGGGGCCACGAGGGAAGACCTAACGCATAGTAGGCCTTTCTTCAGAGCATTGGAGCTAAGGGCTTGAGTCTTGTGACTACTTCGGGCTGTTTTACGTTCAGGACTTAGGATGTAGCTCTTAGACTTGTAACGTTTAGGGCCTAGGGGATTCAAGTCCACCGTTTAAGGGTTTTAAACAATCAGGGTGTATGTATATTTAAAGTTTCAGATGTACATAAGGATTGGGATGGAGTCGTTTCCAAATCCAGAATAACATAGTGTAAGAGCTTCAACGAACGATGTTTAACAAACTCAGTTCCCAGGAGCACCTTCAACGAAGGATTCCTTCAATCGTTCTACTGTTCAGCCTATTCAGTTTTAGCAAAGGAAATCTCAAAACAACAAGGACAATGGCACTACTGGGAACCCTAAACCCTGCACTGCACCCTCAACCCAATCTTCTGCTCTGATGTTGGGCCCCGAGCTCGTTCAGCAGCTCTTGAGAGTGCGTGTCTGGCAGAGGAGCACTTTGCAAGCACTGAAGGCAGAGCATACGTTTGAGAGATGAGTATGAGTATAGTATCGTGCTTGGTATATGGTGCAGAGTTTATTGGAGGGTTTGGGTTCTTGTGCTTTTTATAGTGACATCTAGGCTTGGGAGGTGTCTACAGCAATCACCCGCGAAGATCCTTGGAGGTAGTTAGCGCGGAGAGTGGAATTTTGAAAAAAATGATTGCGGCCTTGCAAAACCAATTTGTACCCTGCAGGACGAGCCCCATGTTAGGCTTTGGACGCTTTGGGCTTCGGGCTCCCGGATGGGAGTTTGTTGGGCCGGCTCACCTGCTCGGTTCAGGAATTCGGTTAGGCCCTAAAGTCCTAGACCCTGAAACCCCGAATAGAAGCTGAACGAGCCATTAAACCCTGTCCCCTGGAACCCTGAAACCTGAAAGTCAAAACGAAGACTTCCAAAACCGTCAAGCCTAAACTGAAAGCACACACCCTAAACCCTAAACCCTAAAACCCTAAACCCCTAAACCCTAAAACCTTAAACCCTAAACCCTAAACCTAAACACCCTAAACCGTAAACCCTAAAACCCGGAAGCCCTAAAACCCGACTGGATTTGGGCCTCAACCTTCGCAACTTTGGGAGTTTGGGCTCTGAGGTGGCTGTTCATGGCTTTGGGGTTTAGGAGATGAATGCAAAAGCCTTAGTATTTAGAAGAAGGTTCCTTAAACTAAGAGAACAATTTGAACAATCTGGCTATCTACGTATTGCAAGGGAATGTTAGTACCACTCGTACTTATTCCGACAAACAGTACGGTGCCGGGGGGTCAGCATTTATGGTGTAGGCTGCAGCGTGAACCGGTTCCGGACAGCAGTGAAGTCTTGTCACGCTGCGCAATTCAAAAAGCTCGAAGCACATACTCCGGGACCCCCAATCCGAAGCCTGCAATCCCTAAACCCTGCAGTTAAGCCATAACGCCAGAAACCAATGAACATCCCATGACACTTATCTATCCCCTAAATCTTCGGATCCTATATATAAGGACCAGGACCACTAGTTCAAAGAAGTCACCTAAAATTCGGAGGCTTCGGCCTTTGCAGAAGAACCACCGTATGAGCGGGTCAACTGTCAACACCTCAGTTGCAAATCGGCATTTTAGGAGCTTGAATATTTAGAACAGGGTTCGTCTGAGGCTTCCAAAGTTCAGCTAAGGTTTCTATAAGGGCTAGTGTAACGGAGATTTGTGGTTTTAGTCAAATAGAATATATTTTTTGGAGCGGGGGTATATGTATGTATACGTGTGTGTATATGTATATATATATATGTATATACACAGATACAATCTTGCCTACCTACCTACATGCCTGCATATCTACATACCTACATACATACCTGCATACATGCACACATACATGCGTACACTGTTTACATGTATACAAGAGTATAACTGTAAGTGTAAGTATGTATATACATATACATTACTGCAAAGGGTAATTTGCTGATCAGTACTATTCTGACCCCCATAGCGTGTGAGGGTCTTCGGTGTAGGGTCCTCTGTTGCCCAGCAGCTCGAGGTCTGCGCTTGGGGCTTACGGCAATGCTCCAAGAACGGGCTTGGGGCTTAGCGTTTTAGGGTTTAGGGGTTGGATCCCTGAGGGTCCATGTGCAAGTGCAGTTCGTCTATACTTTAACAAGGCTCCTACGTGTAGGCACTTTAGTGTCAGCATACTATATGTATGCATATATGGTTACCCTAAACCCTAAACCCTAAACCCCCTAAACCGCCCTAAACCCTAAACCCTAAATGCAACATCATGGAACCTTAAAAGATGTTAGGGCTTCGGATTGGGGCTTTAGTGATTCCGATCTGAAAAACTCAGAAACACCAATATCCCTGAAGATACCTTAAATCATCTTAGGGATCCTACTATACTTTAGGGTATACTCCTCAACTAAGGCATTTCGAAGTTCCCTAAACCCTAAACCCTGAAGATCCCTTATAAGAACCCGTATATAGATCCCTTATAAGAACCCCTATAGATCCCTTATAAGAAAGCCTTTAGATCCCTTAAAAGGAACCTTACAGATCCCTTAGATAGATCCCTTTAAAGGGATCCTTTATATGAGCCGTTAGAGAAACCCTAAACCCTAAACCCTGAACCCTAAACCCTAAACCCTAAAGGGATCCTTGCAGTCTCTGGGAAGCTGGGACCGAGGCCCAAAGGACGGGAAGCGCCACGGAGCACGCAATCTGCGCAGGCGAGCTGGTGCACAGTTCAGGGTTCCTAGGTTTAGGGCTTAAGGTTAGGGTTTATGGTTTAAGTTTAGGGTTTAAGTTTAGGGTTTAGGGTTTAAGTTTAGGATTTATGGTTTAAGTTTAGGGTTTAAGTTTAGGGTTTAGGGTTTAAGTTTAGGATTTATGGTTTAAGTTTAGGGTTTTAGTTTAGGGGCTCCTAGGAACCACCTATAGATCCCTTGAAAGGAACCCTTATCCTAAAACCCCAACCCCAAACCCACGGAAAGATCCTAAGTAGTATTCTGGAGACCCCTTAAAAGGGACCATTGTCAACCCTACTTCTGACTCTCTTCAACGGGACCCTGCTGAGAGGGTCTATATCCCCAAATGGTTCCCTAATCCCAACTCCGACGGGTGTCAGGATCACGTTCGACTTGGTCCCTTTCAGATACAGGGTGTCAAGTTGACTTCGAACATTGGGATTTCGGGTTGAGCTGAAGGAAAACCCTTCCTGTTTCAACACCCCAGAACAAAATTATCAGGTGGTCCGGCTGTACATCTCGAGGGGACGAACAGTGCCTGCACACAGACGGTGGCAGGAGACGTGCTTTTGGACGCAGCCCCTTTTTTTGCATCGCTGCTCAGCATGCTTTGTTATAAGGACCCCCAAACAGGGTACCCCTAATTTTCGGAAACTCCATACCCTTATAGGAACCCTCATAGTACCCTTACAGTAACCCTTTAAAGGAACCCTAAGGTACCCCTACTTTTCGGAAACTCCCAAGTCCATCAACCCTTAACCCGGAGTTGGGGCTAACGGTTGCGGGCTGAAGTTGCCAACTCGAAGCAAAAACTCCCCACTGTAGGGGCGTCATAAACACAATGGGGTGTGTTTAGGGTTTAGGGTTTAGGGGTTTATAGGGTTTAGGATTTCGGGAGAAAACTCAATGACGATGTTTGTACAGGGCTTGTAGAGGACAGTCTTACTCATTGGTCACTGTGCGGTTTCGGATCTCCGAGGATTGGGGTCCGATTCCCAGACCCCCGGGAGGATCCAAAAAGTGGATCCCTTAATGGGGGTTCCTAGAAAGTACCCTTAGTAGTATAGGGCCCCAAATTAGGGGATCTACTTTCTAGATACTCCCGGGGGTCTGGGTTTGGGCTTAGGGTTTTGGGAGTCTGCGAAGACTCGAAGACTAAACCCTGCACCTCCTGACTTTCTCAGGGTTTGGCTTCCCGTTTAGGGGTTTAGGGTTTAGGGTTTTTTGAGTCTCTTCATGGTATAACGAATAAAGGTATCTTGCATGATTAGAATAGGGTTTTGGCGTGTAGAATTTAATGTGCTGCGATAGGTATAGCTGGGAAATCTGAGGAGCACTGTCGTGTCTTTAGATGAAAGCCCTATATAAGAAACAGAGCTCTTGGGTTCACAGAGCTTCTTTAGCCCGGGCGGATGAATCCACACCGTGACATCCCGCCTGACAGATGATCGTGATCACAAGCATGTTGCCGATGGTGACGAACCTGAGGAAACCCCTAAACCTCACCACCCCAAAAAGAGATTCAGATCTTCCTTCCACCCTGATCGGGATCAGCAAAAGGCTTGGTTAGTTAAGCACCCAGGGTTCCGAACCCAACCGCAGTAGCACGCTTTTATAGCTTTGAAGTCATGCTGTAGGCATGTGCTTAACAACTGCTCCAGCAACAAGTGATTGTGCTCTTGCATTTTAGCATAACTACACCAGCAGCATGTGTCCGCTGTATGTACGTGATTAAATTAGAGCTTGAACGGTGCTCGAAGTGCAGTAAGAGCTAGTAGACTGGCAGTAAGAGCCACGTATGCTCATGCATAAGCAATGTAGTGATGGTAAACATGTTTATCATAGTACTCATATCTGCTCCCGCATACTGTAATGGTGAGCACGGCAACGTCAATACCCAGGTTCCACACAAGCAAAACCGTGACAGCAGTAATGCGACAACACTGACTTTTGACACGATTACAACCCACAACAGGCACTGCTAAGGCCAAGAACTTGTAAACTACACCCTCAGCTGCCCTCAACCCGATCAGAACCATCGTGTACTCGATGCCGGCCTTAAACCCTAAACCCAATAAGAACCATCACAATCTCTACACCCTAAACCTGCCAACACAAGAACCATCACAAACTTAATGCCGAAAGTTGAAGGGTAGTATAAGGGATCCTTAAAGTTTAAAGGATGCTACAACCTAAAATCCTAAACCGAAGATAAGGCCAGTGCCAACTTGGATTCAGATCGTCGTGAGGTCCTTGCCCGAAATTGAGCCTGGGCAAATGGCCGGGCCGATGGGCTTTCTAAGAGTAGGGATTAAGGCTTATAGGGTCTAGGCTTTGGGGTCCAGTGTTTAGGGCTTAGAGCGTAGGGTTCATGTAAAGTTTAGGTTTTTTTGGCCTAGGGTTGAGCATTTAGAGTTTAGGGTTTACGGCTGAGCCTTTAGGCGCTTTAAGGTTCAGGGTTTAGGGGTTTAGGGTCCAGGGGTTGGCATGCCTGGACCGATGAGTTTTAAGATCGGGGCCTTGGCCGGCCTTATTAGTTACAATAGGCTTCTTGGTAGGGTTCTTCTTCAGGGTTCTATGAGTTTTGGCTGTCATGTAGACAGGTGTTAAGGCGCCCGGATTTCGGTTTTGTTTTGACACCGAAACTCTAGAGCCCTTTAGCCCGTAACGCACCTCAGCCCTGAACCTTACAACAACCCTGTAACCATACCCGCAGCCCTAAAGCCAGACCCCCGGGAGGATCTAGAAAGTAGATCCCCTAATTTGGGGCCCTATACTACTAAGGGTACTTTATAGGAACCCCCCATTAAGGGATCTGCTTTTTGGATCCTTCCGGGGTCTGGGTTAACCCTATAAACCTGCAAGCATCCTGTACCCCTGGAAGGTATCCAGAGAGCCCAATGCCCCTTAATTAAGGATTATACCTTAAATTATAAGGGGCTTCATATTATGATTTAAGCTCTATTCCTTAATTAAGGATTATACCTTAAATTATAAGGGGCTTCATATTATGATTTAAGCTATATTCCTAAGTAATGGATATTGGGTCCTCTGGGTATCAGAGCCTCTGGAAACCCACAGCTCGGCTCAGGCCCGGGCGCTCCGAACAAGGAGTTGTCATTCGTGTAGAAGTTGATACCAATCTGGCCGGGTTGACAGGTTTAGGTTGATTTAGGGTTTAGGGTTTAGGGTTCAGGGCCTGTTGAGGTTGGTCTGTGGTTAGGGGCCTGTAGGGTTCTGTTAGTAATCATCTTCCTTTTGATGTAATGTAGGGGACCTCTTGATTAGAATAGGGTTTCGGGGGATATTCTACTATAGTTATATTAGGGGCAAAAAAGGGAATACCATTGGTAATCGTTCCGACCCCAATATTTTCAGCATAGGTTTCTAACAGAGCTTGGAAGAGTACTGGGGAAGCTTGAACAAGGGGTACTTTAAGGGATAATACAAGGGTTCCGGCGTATGGGCCTTTCTAATTGGAAGAAGGCTTTGGAGTATGCTAGACATAAGTAGAATAAGGAACCCTAGGGAATAGTGTGACTAGTCAGTTAGGCTTCCCTATTGGGCCATCTTCGGGATGTTAGGCTCTGGATCTCGGTGAGCATTTAGGATTTGAGCACGTGCCAGCCGAGGATGCGACCAAGTTGTAGACGATTGCCGTGTTCACCAAAGTGGCCAAGAACAGGTTGAACCTCGGTGCATCGACTCAAGTCTAAACTGTAAACCCCTAATCTCATGTCTCGAGACAGCCGCTCCCTGGCTATGTCAGGCCAGAAACCTATTCAAAGAAGCTAAAACCGTCGTAAAGCAGCTGCATCCAAAAAAATGCCAAAGCCATCCTCAGCTGCCGACACCTGCGAAGCGGCCAGGTCTGTGGCTGTCTGATACCTTCCCAGACTGTCGAAGTACCTGCGATTGCAGGGCTTTAGAAGTTTGTTTCTTCAGGTGTTGTGGTGCTTCGGGATTAATTTTGGGCTATGATTACATCAGTTCTTGTTGTTTGGCTCTTTCGGATTTCAAGGCTTGTGTTTGGGGTTTTTGAGATGCGGTTTCATGCAGATGTGTAGAACGTTGTGCATGTGATGTGGGTCGTAACATCGGAATTACTTGCGACATCAGGACTTCTTTCATAGGCTATCATCACGGGCTTTGATCCGGCCCCTGGCAGTTTAGTTGCTTGGGGGCTTTGCCCTAAGCCCTAAACCCCCCTAAACCCTAAACCTTCAACCCTAAGCCCTAAACCCTAAACCTTCAACCCCAAACCATTCTTGGGTTGCAAGCCTTTCGTGGGCCTTGAAGCTTCGCAAGGTTTGGCTCTGGGTTAGAGTTTAGGGTCTAGGGGTTTAGGGGTTTAGGGTCTAGGGTTTGGAGTTTAGGGTCTAGGGTCTACTGTGCTTCCACAGTGAACCGAACCCCCTAGCCCTGCAAGGCGACTTACTGGTTCGGCTTCGAACATAACCCTGTTTAGGGTTTAGGGTTTAGGGCTTCGAACATAACCCTGAACTCGACCATGCCAGGATTCCAGATTCATCCTGTTGCGGGAGAATAATGTCCCAAAGTTGTTGTTTTGACCCCAAGCCCTCGGGCTACCCAAACCCTAAACCGGTTCGCAATACTACAGGGTTTTACCAAAGCTCGAAACCAAAACCACAGTTTAGGCCGCACTCTGTTCTTCGCTGCTCGGATCCCTGCAAGTTTGGGACACTCAGATGAAAGTGAAAACACCGACAGCCCTATACTATACTACTCAAGTCAAGAGCCCTGTATACTTCATGGGATATTCCCTGCCTTACTTGTAGCGGGCTGGTTGGGAACACCCTGCTTTACTGGTAGCAGACTTTCTGGGAACTTAAAGCAGTCGACAAGGATCTCCGAGGGCACGCGAACAGCACCAGCAAGATGTTGTTGATGACCATCACGGCCACAACCTTACATCCAAGTACCATGGTCAAACCAAGCTGCATGAGCAAGCAGCATGCAATCACAACTTCCGACGAGCAGGCGTCATCTGCTAGGTTTTTGGTTGATGACCCGTCAGACGCGGATTAGCTACAACACACAACCCAAACGTAAAGCCTTTCGCAGTGCGACACCCGCGAAATCACGTAGAAAGGGCATGCAACATGATTTGTAAGCTCAATCGGGGTTTAGGGCTTCGAGTTTGCGGTCTGCGCGTCGGGATCTAGGTTCCAGGTGTTGCAGGAACCCGAGTTTGTGATAGCTGGCGAGCCTGACGACAACAATCAAAGGCGCGAAATAGTTGGACAAGGTTTTTGGGCATGTTGCACCATACCCTCAACCCTAAACCCTAAACCATGGAACTTGTCCTAAAGCTCCAGGTGCACAAATACTAATTACCCCTACTTTGGGGTCTTTTGGTCTACCTATAGGCTCATACCCTACCCCGTTTTTACGGTATCCAGTTCTTTAGTTAGGATCTGTTATAGAGGAAAGTAGGTAACCTAAAAAAACTGTGGGGTATGAGCCTTTAGGTATAAAGTCTATACACAATGCCTGGTTTCGGATGTTTGGAGCCCGCGGGTTTGACTCTCATCAGCCCACTCCTCAAGCCAGAACTTTGGCAAACTCGCGAGAAGCGAATCCCTTTTCCGACTTGCAGATGGGTGGTTGTCAATATTAGGGTCCCTTTTTGGGTACCCTAAATATTAGGTGCCGTATTATATTAAGGACCCAAAAAGGGACACTAATTTTGACAACCACCCAGATGTTGGTTGTTGCGATTTTGAGATTCCTCTTTTCTTGGAGGCCGAGGCCTAGCGAAGTCACCACTTTATCCTAGTCCTCACCCCCNCCCCCCCCCCCCCCCCCCCCCCGCTGACATGAAGAATCGAAACTAAGGGGGCAGCGAGGATTGTTTCTGTTTCAATAGGACCAGTGCTATCACTGCTATCATTAATCCTATTGGTCGATGGTGCAAACCAGGACGGGGAGTGGGGACCGGTGGTATGAGTGGCGGCCCCAAATCAGTTTAAATACTATCTCAATATTTTGGCAAGGTGGGACTACAGCTGACCCTCCATAGCGTGGCAACAGCCTTGGCCTCAGCGGCATCACCCCATATTGTGACAACAGATCCATCGCCAAGAAAGGCAGCAAAAGTAGCGAAAGAGGCCTGGATCTGCTGCACATTCTGCAGCTGATACTGCACGGCACACCTGACCACCCCAATCTGCAGAACCCCAGGTTACTACAGATCCATGACCAAGAATGGCTGCAAAAGCATGACGACTTGCTTTGATCTGTTGCACATTCTTCAGTTGGTCCTTTAGTGCACGAGTGCTCCCGGCCTGCTACTATACTATGACTATACTATAACTATACTATCACTATACTGTACTAATACTAGTGAGCCTCAGTCCGGGGACGCCCCGATCCGTCACCAACGGCGGCAAAACCTTTGGTGGAGCACGTCGAGACCTCTGACAGAGCCTCTGTCAAAGGCCAGAACGGCAGCAAGCGCTTTGCGACATGCTTGGATCTGCTGCACAGTCTTTAGCTGGTCCTTCACACCACTACTGTCACCGCCCCAGTGAGCATCGCCCCAGCTCACGAGGCATCCCTCACCAAGAATGTCAGCAAAAGCACCGCTGGAGGCCTGGATCTGCTGCACATTCTTCAGCTGTTCCAGCACAGCAATACTGTCACCACCATACATAGCATCGCCCCAGATCACGGCGGAACCGTCCCTACGAACAGCAGCAAAGCATTCCTATTGGTTTGGATCAGCTGCGCATTTTTCAGCTGAGCCTGAGCAGCAGCTGAGCAGCACCACTGTCACCACCATGATCAGCATCACCCCATGTCACGACCGATCAATCTCCAAGAATGGCAGAAAAAGCCAGGTCATTGGCTTGGATCTGCTGCACATTGTTCAGCTGATCCTGCACAACCGTAGTGTCACCACCACGTTCAGCGTCACCCCATGTCACGACGGTTCCATCTCCAAGAACGGCAGCAAAAGAGAATACAAAAGCTTGGATATTTCGGCCATTCTTTAGCTGAGGCTGCACAGCACGACTGTCACCACCATAGCTAGCATCACCCTGCTGACGACAGATCCATCAGCAAGAATGGCAGCAAAAGCGGCGTTAGTGGCTGCACATTCTGCACAGCTGATGCTGCACGGCACGGCTGTCGCCACCCGAATCTTCAGGACCACAGGTTACCAGAGATCCATCGCCAAGACTGCAACCAGTGATTCTCCATTCCGAAGTCCGGCATCCTCGATCATTGATAGTGCGTCTCCAGACGCATCAACCAGTTGCCCCATTCCGACTCCCAGTGCAGTCTGGGCTCGCAGTTTCAGAGTTCCCATCTCCTCATTCAAGTGTGCTTTTACAGCAGCTGAACGGTGATGGACATACTGCAGGTCCGAAACAGACAGCCCAATGTCATCCAATGTCCGAATGTCGAATTTAGCGGATTGGCGGCAGGGTAGATTTTTCAATGCGGGTGTGTAAACGTAATTACCAAGTAGAAGTCAGAGGGCACAGCCATCTATGTGGGAAAACCCTAAACCGCCAACAAGAGTCATGGGAAGAAGGACATGCTCCAATGTGGTGAGCCACCTCGATACAACTGCTTGAAACTGCTAGAGAACGGCAAAAGCAACAGTAAACATCAGCACGGTTGTGTGATTTCTTTACTTTAACAGCTTTAGCGAGCAACAGCACACTGACAAACACCGACTTGTTTTTCAGATCTGCGTGGATACCAATATGGAAGCCTGGAGCAAACAGGTTAATATAGGGGCCTTAATAATTGGAATAGGTTTTTGGGGCTCGTTATACTATAACTATAATGAGGGACCTCCCCCCGAAAATAGTACAGGTAATTATTCTGGCCCCTATATTAAGGGTTTCCGTGCATAGGATTGCAAGAAAGGCGAATACAGACCAACTGGCTTGGAATTCAGCCATGCCGGATACAATCTGCTTAGACACCCGAAGCAGCAAACCTACTTATGGGTGGTTGTCAAAATTAAGGCCCTTTTTGGGTACCCTAAATCATAGGTGCCGTATTATAATAGGGACCCCCAAAATTCAAAAGGGGACCCCAAACCCTAAACCCTAGGACCCAAAAAGGGACCATAGTTTTGACAACCACCCATATCTGACTCAAAAGTATACCCGGAACCTGAACCATGGCTGGCTGAAATCAACCCCCAGAGGCTCACCAAAGTCCCTTAAGTAAGGAATATACCTTAAATTATAATAGGATCCCTACTATGACTTAATGTATATTCCTTAATTAAGGGATCGTATTGGAGTCTTAGATTATGATTTAATGTATATTCCTTAATTAAGGGATATTGGAGTCTTAGGGAAGCAGAATTGACCTTGAATTGCACCCTAGGGCTATAATTGAGACCGCCTGCAATACATATGCACAAAATCAAAAGGAGCTTTGAGTTTATCCTGAAATCGCTCTGAAAACGAAATCTTCCCCAAACCCTAAGCCCTGAACCCCAATAGATTTCTGTGTAGCAAGCCCATATTTTACAACGCCCTTATAGATCCCTCGTAGCAGCCCTTAACGATAATCAGAGCAAGCCGTATAGCAACCCCTAAAGTAACCCTTCAAGACACACATACTATAGGGGCCTTGATAATTAGAATAGGGTTTTGGGGCCCATTATACTATACCTAAAATAAGGAACCCACCAAAATAGTATAGGTAATTATTTGGGCCCCTATAGTACACTAAAACCCCAAAAAACACTGGCAGCTCGGTCTGGGACGCCACCCATGCGAACACCCAACTGCGCAACGAAGATGAGTTGAGGAACGGGTTGGGGGTTCTCCGTTTAGGGCCTTAGGGGTTCGATGGGGGTTCTACGTTTGAGGATTTAGGCAACCCTAAACCCTAAACCCTAATTAACAGTTCTCTCGTTTTGCGCAGCACTGGGTCTGGGCTTTCGACGTATGATGGTTTGCACTAAGCGGGTTGCTCAGAACTATACCTACCTTACGAAAACAAGACCCTAAACCCTAAACCCTAAACCCTAAACCTTAACCGCCTTTCGTTGTAGTTCAAGGAACTTTCCTGGCCTGAGGGATATGTGGGTTATCCCATATATTTGGAGGCTCTCCAGGTACGGAGGCGCCTCCCATTCGTTTGCTTGAGGGGAGGACCCGTTCACAAGATGCTTCTGGGCCCCTGTCACTTCAAACGCCAGCATTACTCAGAGGTCGATCAAAGCGCCAGCAGCGAGCAGCCAGCCGGAAGGAGTGATAAGCGAAGCACGTCTTGACCATCTCCTCGACTCGACACGGCCGTAGTCAGCACGTTCGTAATGCGTGTTGTCATGGCCATCTTCTGCTCATGGCCATCTTCTGCATCCACCCTTTGTGCCCCGGCCCCCTTTGTGCACTGCTGGCAGCACTTTGCTGCCATTTTACTGCTGTGGCTGCGCCCTACCACTTGCTAACACTCCTGGTGCCATGCAGCAGAGAGGGCTGTGGCTGCGGCCACGCCGTGGGGTCGTAGAACCATCTCGAATTCTTGTGAGGGCAGTGCCCCCCTTCAAAAAGTCTTCCCGCCTGAACCCCACAGCCACCACAGATTTAAAATCGCGAACGAAGCAACAAAGACTTGACCTGAAGACTAATGCCCCGATCTGAACCCAAAGCCTAGACCCCAGCTCCTGAAGCTTACAGAGTAAGCCCCGCAAAATAGGGCTGCTACTAACTAGAACAGGGTCTGTTTGGAGTACGTCATAGCTCGGCATACTTTTCTTGTTATTCAAACAGATGTCCTATTGACCCCCCTATAAAGACCTACTATACAGGTCGGAAAATCAGTTGTAGTCTTTATTCCTTAGGGTTCCTGAACCAAAACGTGCTGGGAGAATATACCCCAAGCCCTACAGTTGATGATATAAATCCTGCATTACCTTAAGGGCCCTAGACTATGGGAATTATGGTATGTTCCGTTTTATGGGTAATGCAGGATATATATATATATATATATATATGTTATATTTTATATATATACATATCACATCAACCGTATTATATTATCCGACCTTCACAGAATCTCGTTTCGTAACCCTCATGTGGAACCCTTTTGAGGGCCCTTAACAGGAACTCGATAAATTGGGCTCCCCATGGTTAGACCCACCAGTCGGGTGGCAGTAGACCGACCCTCCACCTGGGTTCTTGTTACAGTAGAAGCCAGAAAGTTGGAACATGGCTTTAGGAGGATTAGTGCTTGGATCCCTTATACTTTACTTTAAGGGCACGAGGATAGTCATGTTCCAACTTTCTGGCTTCTACTATAAGCAGTTTAGTTTAAGTTACCATATGGGTAGCTGTCGGAATTATGGTCCCTTGTTGGGGTACCCCAAATAATAGGTGCCGTATTATAATAGGGACCCCCAAAGGGACCATAATTTTGACAACCACCCATATGTAGGAAATAGTATTGTTTACTTATTATGGTGGCTTAAATTAAGTTCTTAACAAGAACCCAGGCTCAAACCCTAAGATCCTAAACCCTAAGAGCCCAAGACCCTAAGAGCCCAAGAGCCCTAAACCCGAAACCGCCTAAACCCTAAACCTCGGCAGCAGAGGAACCTGCGTGCCCTGGTGCCAAATGAAATCTTCGCAGATCTGGCGAGGGCTCAGGGCTTTAGGGGCTTGTCGGGTTAAGGCTTTAGGGGTTGTTAGGCTCGCGAAGTTGCGGTTTCAGGTATTACCCTAGAGCCCTAGACCAACACTGAGCCCTTCTAGGTTTCTTCTTGGCTTCTGAGGATTTTTGAGCGTAAGAGGCTGGGCTTAGGTTTTCGGGTGCCTGGGTTTTGGTGTGCTCGCGCTTGTTAACAAAATCTATATATGTTAGGGCTTCCTCTAAACCCTACACCGGGGCTTCGAGTTCTGTCAGCTCTGAGCTATGCAAACCCTAAACCCCGAGCCCTAAAGCTTGAACTTCAGCGGATGCCAGCCTCATGTGGCTTTCTATCCCGTCGGGTTCCAACCAGCTCAAAAACAGATAGGGTTTAGGGTTTAGGGCTGAAGTTTTGTTGACCTCAATCCCCCCGTACTAATCTTCTTGGATCATCAACAAAAGCCTGGGCGAATTTCCCCCAAACCCTAAACCGAAACCCTATAAACACCAAATCCTACCCCTCAAGGTTCATCTCGGATTTCCATTGCTTGATGGAATTAAGTGAAGGCGCTGCGGGCAGGCTAAGGAATACTACGTGGACATTATGCAGGCTTCTAGAGCAGAAACATGAATAAGAGCCATGGCACCATGGCAGCAGCAATATAGTATATTCGACTACGATGTCGACCAGCACCCCCCAAATACCATAGAGTTTTGGTGCCCATTGTACTATAATTATGGTAAGGAACCACCAACATCCCAAAATAGTAGTGGCAATTATTGAGGTCTCGTTTGAGGCCCGAAGGAAGCCTGTTGCTACGACCCAAACCTTGTAAAATTGGGTGCTGCCACGGTTTAGGGTTTAGGGTAGAAGTAGAACCCATTCCGAAACCCTAAGACCTCAACATAAGCCCTAATGTAGGGGCATTAATAATTAGAATAGGGATTCTGGGGGGTCCTTATTATAATATTATAGTCTAATATACCCCCAAACCCTATTCTAATCATTAGGGCCCCTACATTACATGTGACTGTGAACCGTAACGCGTGCAAATCTCTGTGAATCTCCTAAGCCCGGAGAAGCATCCTCTGCGGCTTCGTTCTCGTTTTTGTCATAGTAGCCTGCCAGGTGCCACGTTCTTTCTCACCTACACCACGATTTAGGTTTAGGGTGCTAGGGTGATTTACCAAGAGTGAAACAGTGCGAGACTAGACCGAAAACCAACGCAACAAGCAGCACAGAAACTACAGCTCTAGTCTTGAGTGTCCCAAACCATACAGAAACAGCACCTACCCTAAACTCCTACAAACCATCACCGAAACCCATAAACCATCTCAATAAACTCTAAACCCTAAACCCTGCACCCTCCATTCTGAAGACAGAGCCTTAATCCCTGTAACCCAGAACGCTGTAATTGGTATAAAACGTAAACCTCAGATCTCAACACCCTTAAACACCATCAACCCTAAGCCCCCTACACCCCTTGATAGAAAACCTATTACAGTCTAAACCTCTGGAGATACTCTACGAACCATACTGACTTTCCCAGCCCTGTTTTATCCACCACGAACCCCCTACCTTCAAACATGCAGCGCTGTGGTGAGAGCACGATTTCGGTAAGCGACCAGAACTGAGCACGGCACTGTAGCAGGAGCAGTGCTACCACACTGATGTGGAAATAAACCTTACCCCTGAACACACCCTTGCGATCCTCAGCCGCTAAAGATTTCAAACCCTTATACACCCCAAATGTCCCAAATCCCTGGGTTCAAAACCCCTATAAACTCCCAGCCCATACATGAGCCCTGTTCTGATTCTAAAACCCTAAATAACCTCAACCATACATGCCAAATTCAGACAAATCCCCTATATAAACCTTAACTGCCTGAACCATCCCAGAGCCTCTGTAGTCCGAATGCCTTGAGCCTCCGTGCAAAACCCAACGCTAGACCCTACCCCCCAAACCCTAAACCCCTAAACCCAGGCGTCTCGGCTCGAGTTTCCTTGGTTTTGAGGAACTCGCGCCCTTGACCCATTGGTGGCCCGCGAACGACCGGCATTCCTGAGCGTGTGTAGGGAATAGCCGTGTGACGACGCAACCTGTCTGCACGCCGCGCGAGGACTTGTTGCCCTGGCCCCGTTCAACCTGAACGGCTGGTCTGGACCACTCCTCTTCATAACTGACTGCGGTTATTGAAGGGGTTTGGTCCCTAATCCCTTTTTAATTTATCTGGGGTGGTTGCAGAGGAACATTGTGTATGTTGTACATCCTGTACCTCCTCACGATCTTCATCCCCCACAGTGGCGCGTGGCTTTCCGGAACCGGCGTCACACCGCCGAGCCAGGCGGCTCCGCACCAGAGCCCGCTTTCTGTTACGCAGTTGGTTGGCGGTGCACAAGAAGGTGGAGGAAGCAACACTTCAGAAGGCCACAAAGCTTCTGGGTGGGCATCATTCAGCAAGTACGCTGCCAGCAGCGGTTCTGAGGAAGCAGGCCGGGATGGCGACGCAAAATGGAAGCTGGTGGTGCCGTGCTTGCAAGAAGCACATGAAGCAGACGGCGGTTTACTGTTCAGGCTGCGGAAAGCACTGGCAGAAGGCCTGTGCCGAGGTGCCATATTCACCGCAGCAGCCCTTGGTGCCTTGGAAGAGCACCTGGGCAGAGGAGCCGTGGACGCCGAGAAGGCATCAATCTCCACGCAAGCGTGGAAAGAACAATGGCAAAGGCAAAGGAGCGGATGCCAGAGAGGGCAAAGGACCAGGAACTGGGAAGGGCGCAGGGAAAGCCGAAAGGACGGCAGCCCCCCCAAGCTTGGAAGGTCTTCCAGCAGCCTCCGTGGCTCCCATGGTGGCCGCACCGAAGAAGCCGGGCGGGGAGCAGACGCCTTCGCCAGAGAAAGCCCAGCTGGAAGCTTTGGTTGGAGTACTGGCGGCATCTTCAGGGAGCCTACCTCCTGCTGCTCAGCAGATGCTGGCCAGCCTGCAGGAGACACAGACTCAGAGCAATACGAAGCTTATGCACCGAGCGGTGGCGGACCAATCACGGGCGCGCCAAGCGCTGGCCAAGATCCAGGTGCAGCGAGCCACCTATTTGCAGGCGTGGCACGAGTACCTGGCACAGCTGGCGGGACTTCTGGAAACACAGATCCAGGAACAGTCGCAAGTTTTGGAGGANCGCTGGCCAAGATCCAGGTGCAGCGAGCCACCTATTTGCAGGCGTGGCACGAGTACCTGGCACAGCTGGCGGGACTTCTGGAAACACAGATCCAGGAACAGTCGCAAGTTTTGGAGGACTTGGACCAGTCAGAGCTACAATGGCTGGGAGCAGATCAGGCTGCTACCCAGCAACTGGCAAGGCTGACCGGGGCCTCCGAGAAGGAGGAAGATGGTGCAGAAAGCATGGAAGATGCCGAAAGCGCGGTCGACACAGCAGTGGCTGCGGAGAGCAAATTGAGAGCAGCAACGGCCGAGAGCCAACAATCTGCCAAGAGAATGCTGACGGCGGTTGGGGAGTTGCGTCACAGTGCGGAGGGCCAGTTACAACAGGCCAAGCGAGACGGTTCACGCACGCCGAGGCGTGGAGAGAAGTCCGAGGCACCCGGCGACACAGGCAAGCACGAGGCGCCGGAAAAGAAGGAGGAGGCACAGACCACCAGCAGCAAGGACGCGGCGGCCAAGGCCGGACCTGGTGCCAAGCAGCCCTTTCAGTTTGGTGTGTCGCCCCCTGCCTAGGCTCGTCCATAAGCCTGCGGGTTATGGGTAGCGAGCCGGACAGCGTTTCCGCGTGGACGGAACAGCATNCAAGCAGCCCTTTCAGTTTGGTGTGTCGCCCCCTGCCTAGGCTCGTCCATAAGCCTGCGGGTTATGGGTAGCGAGCCGGACAGCGTTTCCGCGTGGACGGAACAGCATAGTATTATGAATGATCCCACCTTTGTTGCTACAGGAGCTGCAGCATTGCTGGGATGTATGGCACAATTTGAGCAGTCGCTTTGCGCCGTGAGTGAGCTTTACAGGCCTACGATTTTCGTGGACCCGAGGGAGAACCAGCATGGGTGGCTGGTTCCTTCTTCGCTAGACAGGGAGCTCTGGAAGGCTAAGATCGTGAGTGGCTCTCTGCCGCCGCCTGTAGGATGTGTACAGAAAAAATACGCCGTGCATTTTCCTTGCGCGGTCGGTTGTCCTGGTATCACAGAACAGGATTGCGGCCCTCGGAGCGCTCGTGATCGAACTTTCCAGGAGCCTGCCGTGAGCATGTGGGACGTGCCGGCGGTTGAGCCTGACGCAGTTCGGCCACGAGACCAGGAGGGGCACCGATCATGTTTTGTGGATACCAAGGCATCGATTGTGACTTTTCCAAGTAGGCTGCAGACGGGGGCCTGTTTCAGACGAGGTCGCTTGCGGGCCAAGGTCCACTTCAGCGACCAACCAGTACAGACACTCCTCAACCGCTGGATACAGCAAGCCTGCTGCCTTGATCCTCCAGCCCTGTCGCAGTATGTGCAGCCTGTCGCTAGCACTACGAGGTCCACAGGTAGGTTTCCAGGCCAAGGTTGCACGGGCCCCGTCCACCCCTGTGTTGATCCTCCCCTGGTGCCTGGTCGACCGGAAGGTTCGTCTCGCCCTCGACCCAGCAGACCAGGAGCGAGCATGCTCACACAAATGATGGCGCAACAGGCGCACCTTGCGCCCGCTGCCTTGGAAGTGCTTCGGGAAGCCAAGCTGCCTCAGGTTCGGGATGTTGTTGAGGTTGGGTCTCCTAGGGACGGGGGTAGGGTTCCCTATGACCTGTTCGAACCAGACCAGGGAAGGCGCACCAGGCAGGCCAATGTCGAGTGGCGGATTGAGGAGCTGGTTCAGGATGCTGTGCATGCTGTTGCGTACACGGTCCGTTGTGTGCAGTTCCCCAGGCGGCCGATCCCTCGAACGTACAAACCCAATGTGGTGATGACCCCCAGCCGAGCGGGGAGGCACAGTCTGGCCCTCCCGGTTGATGTCCGTGACTTTGGTGCTGGCATCGTCACTGTCCTTGTACGTCATGAAATGCTCATGGATGAGGTCCTTCAGCAGGTTGTCGATAAAACGGGAGGCGGCCTTCAGCACCTCCTCAGCCTCTTCCAATGGAGACAGGTGTACTTCACCGACTCGTGTGATCGACACGTCGAGTTTATCGTTGCTCCACTGGTTCAATATGACTGGTTGGCCTTGCAGACCTTGCCCGATGGTAGCGTACCCCCGACAGGGAGTAGTGACCAGGGTGTAGCCACGGCCGCGGAGCCTCCAGCTGAATGGCCTAACATCCAGCTGCCACCGGCTAACCTCCTCTTTATCCCAGAGCCCAGTGCCGAGACTATAGTTAGAGCAGCGAACATCCGCCTTGCACCAGCTGTCTTGCATGAGAGGGATGCGTTTACCTCGGCGGCCCACTCCTTCAAGCGGGCGAGAGTTACCAGAGATACGCTCGGATACTTCACGGTCTTTGACACGCACAGGCATGCCAGCATCGGAGAGTGTGGCGTGCATATTGACTTGGAGACTCTTGTTGCCCAGGCCATTCAGTCGGCCCCTTTTGAGGTAGAAGCCATACAAATCCTCACCGATCCGGTGCCAGAATACCCGAGACCACAGTTGGTGCTGCGTGAGACCGGACGGCCATGGGGCACAGCCCCCATCCCATGGGACCTCCGAAACGTAGACCGAGGCATCAGGACAGTTGAACATGTTGCGGGGCAGGCCCTGTCTGAGGCACTCCAGCGTGTAGATCAGGTCGCTCCGGGCAGGCCGTCGCTTGCTGAGGGTGTCAGTAATGCGGCCATCGTTGTGCATGATGCCCTAGGGCCTGTCCAGCGGATCATACCTAGAGACCTTCAATCTATCCAGTACTTTCGGGCCCTACCAGCGCCCACTGCCATTCGGTTCAGTGAGGCCCAGGGCCCCAGGTTCATGGGTAGCTCCCACATGCATGAGGGAACCACAGTCAGCACGACCTGGATGCAGGCTCTGTCTGTGCCGCCTCTTCGGCCTGCGTTGCGGCTTATCCTCTTTCGTGGAGAACGATCTGTCGCTGCGGACCTTAGCTATCCGTACCACATGCTGGATGAAATGATAGCACGGATGCTACACCAGCTCAGCGATGTGCAGCACCTTCCCGTAGGAGCCGGTGTAGTACTCAGTGGCGCGCTTCCTCCACCTAATGGGTACTTACAGGAGGTACCGCTTGTTGTTGTCGAGCCAATGGCAGGGATTCCATATGTTTGGGATGCTAGGCCTGTTGGCGGAGGTTTCCAAGTCATTAGTGCAGCAGCCGGCACACCGCCCAGCCGCATACTTTCCCAATCGTGGCGCCATAATAAATGGAGACTGGCTGTTAATGGAGTACCGGAAGAGTACTGCGACCGAGTTCTCAGGCCCGGCGACTACCTGCAACCCTTCCATGGCGATCAGCCACAGCCGGCGGGCCCGCTGGGTCATGTCATCGATATGTGTCCAGGGATTGCTGCATACGCGTGGTTTGTGCCGGTTCGGCCCCAAGGCCTTGCCTTAGGGTCCACTGCATCGATTTTCGAACAACTCGCACATAACCTTAGAGGCCGCCGGCATGCCATGGGTGCACACTTTGTCGCTGCTGGCACTGCGTGTGTCTACGGGGCCACGCACAATGTTGTGTGCCTGCACTTCCCGGATGCGGGGTTGCCCTCTGCGCAGGCTGTTGCCGATGCACTGCAGGAGTTGGATCAACCACAGCCCTGGCACGAGCTCACTCGAGCGGCGGCTGTTTTGCCCGACACTGCTATCTTCACGTCACACGTGCGGGGCGCGCAATCCAGTACGATCCTTCTCCCCGCGCCTGGGCACAGAGACCACTTTTTTGTTCTATGGGTGCGGCCCGGAACACAACTCTTGCGTGATCTCCCTGCTGAGGCGCGCACTGAGCTCTTCCCCAGGCGCAACCTGCGCACTGGCGATGTCCTGTTTTTTCGGCCCC
The DNA here is from genome assembly GCA_003297005.1 of Symbiodinium sp. clade A Y106. NCBI lineage: Eukaryota > Dinophyceae > Suessiales > Symbiodiniaceae > Symbiodinium > Symbiodinium sp. clade A. The sequence goes on along the minus strand of BGNK01000088.1, from coordinate 162,977 downwards.
AGAGCCCGGATAGACCGGATGCAGCCTCTAGTGAAGGTCATAGTTTGCTACAGTTGCATGCTGCCAGGGTCGAGCGACATAAGCCGAGTCCAGACCACGCGGGTATGCACGTCATCCCCACTCCTGGTGGAAGGCGCCGGGTCCCGGCCCTGACCGAGGCGCCTGTCCGTATTGAGCTTGATGCCTGCTTACCTGAAGGTCGTGTGCGGACCAGCTCAGCTGAACGGATCTTGCGTCTGCCTGTCCCCCACGATGCTGTTCAACTTGCCTTTCAGAGTGTCAGCCGGGCGGGGTTCCGTTCAGAGGTTCCAGACATTAAGGCCATGCATCCTGCTGCCGCTCTCCTTCTTGCACACACACCGGTAGCGGCGCGCAATGCTGTGGTTGATGCGCTTATCTTCTTTGTTGATGGGTCGTACCGCGCTCCGTCTGCGAGCTGGGCAGTGGCCTGTTTCGCCCGCAGTGGGGATACTTGGTTCTGGTGGGGATACCTAGCAGATCGAGTCGCTGATGGCTTTGAGGCTGAAGATGCATTTGTGGGAGAGCTGTATGGACAGCTGGTGGCCTTATGTGCCGGGGCAGGTACTGGAGTGCCCTTTACGATCTGTTATGATTGTGATGGCGCTGCTTCCGTTGCGCAAGCGCAAACTGCCAAGTGTGCTGATAGCGCCTTGCGCCGTGCAGCGGTTGCGGTCGCGGCGTATACACACGCACAAGGCCGCGAGCCTGTATTCCAGCATACCAAGGCACATGCGGGAAATCCGGGCAATGAGCTTGCCGACCATCTTGCAAAATGTGTTGTGCGGAGCGCCCATGCACGAGCTGCTGTCTCCGATGAGCACTTTAATGACTATGTGCTGGAAGGGGCGCTCGATTGGCTGTGGTTTTTTCCTGCGGTTGAGAGAGGTCATGACCTACCACCCTTGAAGGATGGTTGTGATACGGTGCCCCAGTGCGCTCTTGAGACTACCAATGTGATGCGCAGGCCCGAGAGCTGCATGGGCCACAGCAAGTGCCAGGCCGGAGGTCAGGCGTGTCAGCGTTCGGTGTAAGATCGCTACCTACAACACGTTGTCTTGTGCCTCTCCTTTGCAACGCCAATGCCTGCAGCAGTTTCAGGAGGAGCACGAGTTGGCAGTATTGGGGTTACAGGAATGCCGCACATTCACTGCTCCCGTGCATCAGGTTGGACACATCCGCCGTTTCGCCAGCCAGCCTGCTGCTGGCAGCCTTGGTTGCCAGTTGTGGTTCAACACTAGTCCTCGTTTCGGTTGGGTTACTAGCAGTTTTCAGCTTGTGTTCCAACACCCGAGGCTCCTGGTGGTTTACGCCAAGTGGGCGGATTGCCAGCTTGCGGTCATCTCGGGCCACTGTCCCACTGCCTCTGCGGCCGAAGCTGAGCGGGACGAATGGTGGAGCCTGCTCCAGGGACGCTTGTCAGCTCTGCCCGCACATACTGCACCACTCCTTCTGCTGGATGCCAATGCCAGGTTTCAGGCCAGAGACACGGTTGAAGTGCCTGCCACCCCTAATGCAGTTGCCCTCGCAGATTTGGCGCGGAGCCTGGGTTTGTGCCGAACCAGAGCCTTCAATGGTGATGGCAGTATGAGGGAGTCGTGGCGACCGCCAGCAGGCTCTGTCGCTGGGGCAGCATGCCTGGACTTTGTGCTATGGCCCTCGGTCTGGAGCGACGGAGTCAGTGATGATGGTGTTCTACCAATCATCGATGAGCATGCTGGCATAGATCATCAACCGATTTCTGTTTCGGTAAGCCTGCAACTCAGCTTTGAGGTTAGGCGTGGGCGCCAGCTTGACAGAGAAGCTATGTGCACTGCGGAGGGCAGGCAGAAACTTCACGGCCTGTACGCCAGTGCTCCCAGGTTGCTATGGGCCTTGTCCGTCGATGATCACCTGGACCAGCTCAACCAATACCTTCAACAAGGTGCTGCCCGCCTCTTTCCGGTCGTGAAACCCAGCCCTAGAAAGCCCACTATCAGTACACGCACGTGGGCCCTGCTTCAAGCCAAGCGCCAGCAGCGACGATGTTTTCGTAGGCAGCGTCTGGTGTTCAATCGTTGGGCCTTAGCCCAGTGCTTCGCAGCCTGGCGGCACACTTCTACAAGGTTTGAGTGTGCCAGGAAGGTCAAGGTCTTTGACCAACTGGCAGCACGGCACATGCGCCATGCGTGGACTGACTTTAGAGGCTCGGCAGGCACAACGCGAGGACGATGCCGAATTTACTCGGCAGCAATTCCAGGAAGCCAGGCATCGTGGACCTGCGGAGATGGCCAAGCAGGTCCGAGCGGTCCTGCGCCGAGGCCNCGAGTTGCGTCCTTGGCAATTGAACTGGACACGGCGGGAGGACATGTGAGCGAGCCGGCGGCGGTCAAAGCTGCCTTTGCCCAGCACTTTGGAACGATGGAAGGGGCTACGCCACGCCCTCTCGAGAGTCTATTTGACCGTCGAGGATCTCTGCCCTGTGCGGACCTCCTTCTGGAGGAAATCCCGTCTGTGGCTCGTTTGGCGGCTGCCTTCGCATCACTCAAGCCCAGGAAAGCCGCTGGCATTGCTGGACTGCCGGCGGAACTTTACAGCCAGTGCCCCTTGCCGGCTGCGCTAGAGCACATGCGGCTCGTCCTGAAGATCTGTTGCCGGCACCAGTTTCCTGTACTTTGGTCGGGACTCCTGGCCTGCGCGCTGCCAAAACCTGGCAAGCCAGCTAACAGGGTTGAAGGTTACAGGTCGGTTGCCCTTGTCGAGCCAGCGGCCAAAGGCGTTTTCAAGGCAATGCGCCCGACTCTCAGTGATGGTTTTGAGTGGGTTGCGCTCGCTACGATTGGAGGGGCCCGCAAGGGGCATCCCGTCGATCTAGCCGCGCTGAGTACGCAACTTCACTTGTCCCGCCTCAAGCGACAGGGACAATCAGGGGCCGTATTGTACTTGGACGGGGCTTCTGCCTTCTACTCCGTACACCGCGCGCATCTCTTCGGGGAAGACCTTGCCGCGCTGAGGCAGCACATTGATGGCCTTACGTTAGAGCCGGCTGTCCGGCAGCGCATCCTGCGAGCTATTTCAGATCACGGGGCACTGGCGCATGCTGGTGTGCCGTCCGGCATGCAGCAGCTCCTCAAGGCAGCCTTTGCATCCACCTGGTTTGTTGTGGACACGCAGCAAGAGTTGATACAGCAAACGGCCCGCGGAACCACGCCAGGCTCGCCGCTCGCTGATCTGTTGTATCAGTTCGTCTCGACAGCGGCCATGCGTTGTCTGTCAGAGCACCTTCAGGCTGAAGGGCTGACCGCTGAGGTCCAGGTTGCTGGCGGCCGCTGCTCAGCCCTCCCTCAATCCTGGCTGGATGATGTGTCCCTCCTGCTGGGGGCCCCGGATGCAGAGTCTATCCTGAGCTGCACGGCGCGGGCTGCATGTCTGGCCCACCAATACCTTGCGCTGACCGGCGTCTCCGTCAATTACGCGGCGGGTAAGACGGAGGCCATTGTGCTGTTCGCGGGAAGGGGAGCTGTTGCTGCCAGGAAAAAGCTCTTCTTGGAGCGGGGTGGGCGTGTGGATGTGCCACTCCCAGGCGGGGAGCACCGCCACCTGCGATGTGTCTCTGAGTACACCCATCTCGGTACTGTCCGCACTCACACTGCGTCTTGCGAGCGTGCAGTGCGCCGACGTGAGCAGCTGGCAAGAGAGATCCTCCAGCCTTTTAAACGCCACATCATGGCCAACCGAGCTCTGCTGCATGCTGAGCGACAGGAGCTCTTTAAGTCTATGATCTTGGCTAAGTTCTTGCATGGCATTGGCACCATGGAGCTGGGATGTAAACAGGCCTATAGCTCTTTTGCAAAAAAGTATGTGGGCCTTGGCCGCAGTGTCGTTCGGCCACTCTATGGCCTCCCGTGCCGCAGGTTGTCAGATGAACAGGTTTGTGCCCTGTTGGCCATCGCACTCCCCAGGGAGGTTATGGATATAGCCATTGTCCGGACTTGGGCCTGTGTGGCCGAACGAGGCGACCAATATCTGCATGCCTGCCTCCTGGACTCGCATTGGGCGACCGAGGCCTGGCGTGCCGGCGCCCGGGTTGCCGCCCGGTTCCAGGGCAGCTCGTTTGCTGCATATATTCAGAAGTCCGACCGGGGTGTGGCTGGACTTTGTGCATTCCCCCTGTCACCACAGCAAACGCGTAGCCTACTCAAGCGCTACCGGACAGCATGCGTTATGAGCAGGGCGGATTTGTGCGAGCCGGCCCTACGCAAAGCCTGTGCCCATGACAAGGTGGAGCAGAATGGCCTGACCTACTTCCGGGTTGCCTGTGATCGCCTACGCAGGCCGCCCGTACACCAGTGCGCGCAGTGTGGCCTTCCCTTTGACACGGGGGCGGCGCTCGGAGCGCACATGGCCAAGGTGCACTCTTGTGCAGCACCTGCCGCGCATGGCTTCGGCACGGCTTGCGAAGTATGCCGTAAACAGTTTTGGTCGACCAAGCGCCTACGCGAGCACCTACGCAAGGCCACCCGATGTTCTCGGGTATACGTCGAAGCAGACTGGGAAGCAGGGTAGCCTGCAGAAACCATAGCCGACCCGCAAGTTCCGNTGCGAAGTATGCCGTAAACAGTTTTGGTCGACCAAGCGCCTACGCGAGCACCTACGCAAGGCCACCCGATGTTCTCGGGTATACGTCGAAGCAGACTGGGAAGCAGGGCAGCCTGCAGAAACCATAGCCGACCCGCAAGTTCCGCCGGCAGTACTGGTCTGGCCAGCACCATGGTGGGCCGCCCAAGATTTTGCTGAGAAGGATAGCTGTCATGTGATTCCTGCCCGTCCTGATCCCCTGGCTTCAGTGTCCTCGCTGACTTCCCTGAACCAGGTGGCCTCTTTCGTGCAAGCTTGGACGCAGGCGGTAGAGTCTGGATGGGATCCCCCTCTTTTTCTTCCCCGACTACACGTCGGCAGCGTCCCGTCGTTAGCCGTAAGTATAGCAGAGGCGATGGGGACTTGCACTACTGCTAGAGTTTTGCAGTCTGGCGAGCTCGCTGCGGTAGTGTCTTGGGACTGTGTCCTATGCGGATCTACCAGTAGGATACGCGAAGCGTATCAAACCTACTGGAAGGATCTCTAATTGCGTGTTTTCGAATTTGGAGTGCGTCCGACGGACTCATGCCACGACGAGTAAAAAACCCCTAAACCCTAAACCCCAAACGCAGCCCGGAGTCCTGGAATCCGCAAGAAGGTGTCTTTGGCGATCTGCTGTGTGCAGTAGCACCTCAACCTCGCGGGATACTCGGACGGTTTAGTGTTTCAGAGGGTATAATCGGGACGCTACTATTCATTAAGGCCACTGAGGAAACGCGCATCAGCAATCAAGTAATTATCTACGCTCCTAATTTGTTGGAGGTTTGCTTCTCGGCTTTTCCCAGAGGGTGTGAGGATTTAAAGCATTAAGGTTTGGGGCTTGAGGGCTTGGCGTTCAGGGTTTTGGGGTGTAGTGTCTAGGGTTTTAGGGTGGCTTTCTGATTTTTTTCCAAGACGGTTTTGCGACGAGGGCCTCGGGTGGATTTTTAGAGTGGCTGAATTCAGATTTCTACGAAAAATGCAGCAACACCCCGAACCCTTAAACCCTAAACTTCACCCTAATCCTGATCTTAACCCCTAAACTTCACCCTAATCCTGATCTTAAACCCTAAACTTCACCCTAATCCTGACCTTAAACCCTAGAGCTTCCTACGCCTAAGACTCCCCAAGATGCTCGATCCCAGCCGCCAAACCCGAAAAGCCCAGGTACGGTCCTGTGTGAGGGAAGCCAACCCTAAGCTTGATGTACCTATAAGGGTTCCTTTAGGGGTTCTCTAAGGGGACCATCAAGATTTAGGACTTAAGGGTCCATGTACCCCCGTAGTATATACTTTGGCCTTACAGGGGTTCCTATATGGGTGCTTTAAGGCCTAAGTATACACTATTTAGGATGATATGTTTCCGAAATCCAGTGCCCACGAAGCCTCAAACCGTCGCCGTGGACCAGCCCAGATCTTCCAATGCCCCTTAATTAAGGAATGTATCTTAAGATCAAGTATTCCTATTCTAGCTTATTAATTAAACTATAGTATTTCTACTATGCTTTAGGGATATTCCATAGGAACTGAGGGATATTGGAAGATCTGGGACAGTCACAGTGTATGCTACTGCGTATGCACTTATCGAGAGTGATGACCTCCCGGGACCCGGCGAAACCCTGTAAAACAACCTGCGTAACCCTAGCAAAACCCTCTGTCAGGCCCAATGCCTTTCGTTTAAAGACTCTTCCTACTCCAGTATCATTGGGAACTAAACGTTAACTTTTGGAATTATATGAGGAATATAGAGTCCCCGTAAAGCAAAGGTAAAGGTTACCTACTCTACTACTGAGTTTTCGGTTCCTCATTATAACATATCATAACCCTATGCGAATCATTAAGGGCCCTCTCAAAACAGAATTGCAGATGCCCCCCGCGGTACCGGCCTCGAGCCCAAGATCTTGTCCTCGCCGGCCGCAACAGCCACACGCGCAGCCTGAAGGTCTTTGAAAGCACAGTCCTTACGGCTTCGCGAACTTTGAGTATACAGGTTTTTGCTTCGTGAGGTGTGGTCAAGGTTTAGGTGCTGAGCTAGTAACAATAGTGCTAGAGGCATCTCATAGGTTTTCAACGGTATCATAAGGAAGGTTTATACAGTGTTGGTAGATGGTCGACAGAAGGTTGATGGGATTAGGGGGTCTTCTTCGCTACGGTAGGGTGGATTTAAAGAACCATTCAACAAAGCGTAAATAAGATCCTCCTAGGCCCAACAAGGGAAAATGTGCCCCCAGCAGCCTACCCTAAACCCGAGACAATGCCCTTGTATGTGCTTAGGGAATTCAAAGTCGACCCGACGGAGTTAGGGGTTTAGAGTTTCGGGGTTCAGGGGTTTAAGGTTTAGGGGTTGAGGTACATGCCATTTCCCGTCTTGGGTCATCATCAGTCTTATTGCTATACTTGTCCGTTGTTCTTACTTGCTATTGAAAACCACTGTTCTAGCTGATGATCTTGTTATATACTCACATACCAATAGATCGTGTTGCGGCTGCTGGCTTTAAGTCTTCTTATTCGCATGCTTTTAAACAATTCAGGGTTCCATCCGAAGTAGATATGCTGGCAGCCGCTCAGTTCGAGACATGATTTAACATCATCAATTGCGGGTTCTGCCTTGCGGTGCAGAGTAGCCCTATCCAAAACACTTCGGAAGGAGACTCAGGCACATGCAGTGGATGCGCATCGGGTTAAGATTTAGGGTGTATAGGGTTTAGGGATCTATAGGTGTTGAGACACGTGGTTGATTCTGCGCCTTCACCCTGAACCCTAAACCACTCGTCTGAGGGTCTGCGGCCGGGGGGTTCTACAGCTGTACTACCGGTGTCGGACTTACAGTTGTTATGTCTGATTTCGAGCCTCCGAACCCTCAACCCTATAAACCCTGACGCTGAGAAATCGAAAGCTGGAGCAGCCCTGCCTCGACTGTCACAGGATAGAGGCCTGGGCGAGGTCTCCGCACACAGCTGTGAAGTCTCCAAGGTTTAGGGTTTAGGGTGTTTAGCGTCTTAGGTTTTTAGGGTTTATAGTATAGGGCTTTGTGTTTAGAGTGTCAGGGTCTGCCTATTGGTCCGGTTTGCTCGCGAAACCAATGTTGAACCTTGGAAGTATGCGGGCTTTTTCTCCATCTGGTTGTGAAAATTTACCTGGTCGCCTGTGTTTCAGTTTTGAGCGAAGCCAGGGCCGAAACCCTAAACCCAAAATCCCAAAGCCCTGAACCCTAACCGCCTTGAAACGTGGGCATCCTCATGTAAGGCTGCACCACTTTTGCAGAAAGTCTTCAAGCATCATTCTCTTCCGCACGGGGTTAGGAGTCAGGCTTCGGAAATCTTCTCAACATGCTTCTGATATGAAAACACAGTAATCTCGCAAACTACCCGCAGGAGTGATTTACAAAATATTGCTGCTCTTAACCTATTTAGAATACATCGAAAGGAGCCTCCGAAACAATTGAAACCTGCTCTCACTGTAAAGGCCTACACCCTAAACCCTGGTCGGCTGACCAAAGTACCTACACAAAGGACTGAAACACATCTTGAGACAATGAAGCTCACTGGAGCCTCATGTAGGAGGGTCGGGCCTAAATTGGTAGGCTTTAGGGTTGATTGTTTAGGGTTTCGGGCCCGGCCTAAATGCTGTTCAAACGGTTTAGCTGCATGTAACCCAAACTTCCACAAGGACTACAAACGAAACACATTGCAAAGGGACTGGCCCAAACAAGCAGGTACCGTTCTTTGTTAAAAGTTTAAGGTACCCTAAACCCTAAACCATATTAAGGTATGTTACATCAGGTAAAGCCTAAACCTTCCGAGGACACTTGTTGGAAGTTCAGGGTACCCTAAACCCTAAACCATACTAAGGTATGTTACATCAGGTAAACCCTAAACCCTAAAGGTAAAGCCAAAACCTTCCGAGCACACGGGCAGTCTTGTCGGAGGCGAATCGCGGGCGTGCCTCTGCAGGCTTGAGGTGGGCTCCCTGCTAAGCGTTCCGGCCTTTGGGTTCTCTGTTGTGATGCTTTAAAGGGGTCTATAAGGGTTACTATAAGGGATCTATAGTAGGGTTCTAGAATATAGGGGTCTTAATTATAGAATATGGTTTTGGGGTATATTTTCGATATAAATATAATAAGGAACCCCCCGAAACAGTATTGGCAATGATTCAGGCCCCTATATTACCGCATTTCGGATTCACGGTTTAGGGCTTAGGGGTTTAGGATTTAGGGGTTAGCGGTTTGGGTCCGGGGCGTAGGGCTTAGCATTTATTGGTGAATTTTTTAGCGACTAAAGCACAGCCAAATATTATCACAGCTATTCCTGAACCCTAAACCCCAAGGTTGTGCATGGGACTTTGAGTTGCCTCCCTTATAGGCCTATATAGTTATAGCCTTTTTGCTATTCAAATTCTTCACCCCAGGCCCTATCCTAAAGCCAACAACAGCCAACAACACAACGTTAAAACCCTACCCTGGATCTTAAGTGATCTCTAGCATACAGGCACTTGTCTTCAGGCATGGGGTTGCTTCTCGGAGCCCGGGTATGGTCTTGCTCAATGGCCCGGCGTGCCTAGGATTGCTATCAGGTTTTTTTTGTTATCATCCTCCGGGGCCCTAATTTTTGAAACCTTAGCTTCTAAACCCTACACCCCTTAACTCCAAACCCTATCGGAGTGCAGAGTGATTTGTACTTGAAACCCCAAAGCCGAAGCTCTTCATGGGCACCACCCACCCACCACCCGAACCTGACCGCACCTGCACAAACGCAAAAGCATCATGCGAAAACTACTGAGCCATATCTACTTGTTTATTGCCCGGCGAGCCCCTCCACAAACGAGAAACGACTTGGCGAAAATTGCTTCCTGGCCTAATCTTCTCAGTGGCAAGCAGGTCCTCGACGCCCTTCCTGTTCTGAAGTGTGTTGCTGATTTCCTCGTCGTACCCATACGCGAAAACCAACCGCTCCAGGATCATCAAGAACTGATCCGCCGAAGACGGCCATGTGGATCGGACCTGGAACGGCTTCTGCGTGTCTTCTCCATCCGCATCCAAGTAGCCCAAGACAGGGCGAGCTGTGGCCAAGCTTTCGGTCACCCGTCGAATCCCATTTTTCCACAGACGTGTCCCAATTGTATGTGATGTCCATCTGGCGAAGCAAGTGGTCTCGCACTGCATGCTTCATCCAGAACAAGCGCCCGAAACAATAAGACCTGTTTTAGAACCCACTGCCAAGGCTCTGCGAGTTTCCAGTCGCGAGTTTTCTGCATGGCATTTGGCGATCTGATGAAGATTGACCGAATTGTACGGAATTGTGAAGTTTAGGGCTAAACTAAACCCTAAACCCGGAAACCGTGGTTTAGGGCAGTTTAGGGCTGACTGCAACCTGAAAGCCAATATCATAAAGTCTTAAACCCTACGTCGAACCTACGAAAATCCTGACCCTACAACCGACCGTCAGGATCTCGTATAGGGCCTCCATAATTATAGTAGGGTTTCGGGCGATACTATAGCTTGATTATACAGGGAGCCCGGCGAAATCGCGAACGGTATCGCTAATGAACTATTCTGCCTTCTTTTTTGAGAAACCGAAGCCGGAATCCTCGACCCGAATCCGTAACCCGGTGCCCTTTTCTCGTTGTCTGAGAGCATGCATGGGAGTGTAAGGGTTTGGAGCCTGAGGTTATAATAGAATAGTAGACTGTATAGCATAATATGATTGTATAGTATCGTTAGTCAAAATACATGCATGTATACATATATATATACACCTACATATACATATATATATATACACGGATATATAAACTATAAATCATAGGTGTGTATAATAAATATATGTACAAATATGCTAATGATACTAACCCCAAGTGGATGTTGCGTTCGGGGATTCAGGGCGGAGCCCCTTGACAAAAAGCACCACGGCACCACCGAAGACCACCGAACCCCGAAGTCCTGAATCCCTCCCCACCCCAAAGAGACATGGCTCCTTTAGGGTTTAGAGCTTCGGGCTTAGGGTTTAGGGTTGAGAGTTTACGGTTTAGGCGATCAGGGTTTAAACTATTACAGAAAGAGCTCCTTGGCCTCCCAGCCCTTGTACGCCCCTACACTCAAGATAGGGTTTAGGGTTTGGGGTTTAGGGGTTTAGGGTATAGGGTTTAGGGTTTAGGGTACAACTGCGCGCATAAATCGTAACAGACAGGAACAAAATCGAATGAGGCTCCGACGGCTGTAGTCCTCAACGACAATGTCATCGTACCGAACGCCTGGGGCAGAGGGATTGGTAGAAGAAGGGTATCGGTTGGTTCCCAGTCGTTGAGGCTAGGGGTTACAGGATCAGTCGTGTTTGTGGGTGTTTTTGTTGTTGCGGTGGTATTTATACCCCCTATTTGTTGCTTTGGTCAACACCCCCTCCAACCCCTCTCATGATTTATTATGAACCTTTCCAGAAGCCCTGAACCCCTACATGCGCCAAACGAAACCATAGAGTGTCCTAAAGAAACCCTCTAATTGTCCTGCCAAAACCCAATGAAAACTCTGTTCAAAGAAACTCTATTGCCCGGCTTTGGGTTCGGCGTTTAGTTTAGGGTTTGGCGTCTAGGGTAAACACCCCAGCACTCACTTATCCATATGCCACCATTCTTGCCAGAGCCCTACACCCTGGAGCCCTACACCCAAAAGCCTGTAAACCCCTCTCTGAAGATGCAAGTGAACCGGCGAAGCCAGTCGCACAAGGTCAGGGAGCAGCCAACGCAGCAGCTTTCTGGTTCAGCTCTGTATGTGTCGGGTTCTTGCAAAGGGTTCCTTGATCTAGGGCTTCAACTCCTGCCATCCAGGGTTTCGAGATCCAATATGCATACTACTGCTACGACGACGACGACGACTACTACTACTGCTGCTGCTCCTGCTCCTGCTACTGCTTCCTCCTCGTACTACAACAGCTACTGCTACTGCTACGGCTACTGCAACCCTAACTCCAACCCTAACTCCAACTCCGATTCCTACGCCTACGCCTACGCCTACTCCTCCTACTACTGCTACTGCTACTACTTGCGACTGTACAGACGATAGCTGTCGCTGCCAAAATCACGGCTCTTCGTGTCCTCAACCAAGCCCGTGCCAAGCCCCCTGCAATGAGCCGGTATGGAAAAGGGCTGCCCATTTGCATCGAACAGCCCGGAACCTGGCTTTAGACATTCAATTTTCCCAAGAGCGATGAGCGCGTAATATTGACGGACCAATGAGGAAGAAAGAGTTCAGCACGGGCAGGGGGCTTAAGAAGGGCTTAGGATTGAAGGTTGTCGGTTCTAGCTTCTACGGCTCGCCCCGGAAAGCAGGTGGGTCTTCACAGCAAAGAACTTACGATTCAATGTACAGAGAAGCTCACGGTGAGCGACATTCTCCCCAAATCCTACACCGTAAACTCCACCCTAAACCCTAAACCGTCTAAACTTCTAAACAACCGGGGGATCCGGGAGGACAGGGCTGCTGACTCTACCATGGCTCCACCCCTGTGAGTCCCAAACCTCAATTATGAATACTTAAACGGTTTAGGGTTTAGGGTTTTAGGGTTTAGGGTGTAGGGTTCATAGGACTTAGGAACTAGGGCTAGAAAGAACGTAACTATACCTACAACTCGTCATAACCCCCCAGCTAAGGTACTGAGAACTGTACTTACTAGGTCCCATGATCCTCCAAGTAGGATCGTGGGATATATTACAGCGACAGTATGCTAAAGAACCATAAGGAATAGTGTTGGTAATTACTGAGACCCCAATATTAGACCCGAAACCCCAAACAATCGGCTCCAAAGCTCTTAATCCCTATGCACACACAGACGCTGCCCCTCTGAGTACTATAGGGGCCTTAACAATTAGAACAGGGTTTTGGTGTGCATTATACTATACTTATTATTATGATAAGGAACCCCCAAAATAGTATTGGTAATTATTTAGGCCCCTATGTTAAATCCTTATAATCGCCGCATAATCGCCCTTATAGTAGCCCAGATAGACCCTTATAAGGGGATCGCACGGTAAAAAAGGGCAACAGGGCACTACTCAGGAACCTACTACGTAGGCTCAGTTTGGGGTTGGAACGGATCGAAAGCGTTTCTGCGCCTGGCGTCTTATCGGGAGATCTTAGAGGTTGAAGGTTAGGTTCAAGCTAGGGTTTATATGTTTTAGGGTGTATGGGTTTAGGGTTCAAGCGATTTAGGGTTTAGGGTTTCGGGTTTAGGGGTTTAGGGTTTGGGTTTGGGGGTTTAGGGTTTAAGGGCTTAGGGCTTAGGGTATCTTGCACGAGTCACACGCAGTTACCATTCTAGTTCCTTGACCCTGGGCATATCAAGTGCCCATCATATCAATCTCAACCACGAAGCAGTTGTTTGCACACCAGGTCCCCATGCACAAAACTTTGGCTACACACAGGGCAGCACGCACCGTGCAAAACACCAACAGAAACAGCGCATGCAAAATCGACATGCGGACAACATACGCGAACGCATGGCCACAGAAAGAATCAAGCAGGTGACAAGGCCGCACAGAATGCCAAGAGCCTCGAAGCATAACATAGACGACATAGACATAGACAACGAACCGTACGTCTTCAAGTGGCATGCGCATAGTGCAAGACCGACATGTTCGGGCGAGGCAAGAAGCACTGCAACCTCCCAGTAAGCAAAAGGCCGGAGAGCACAGGAAACAAACAGGCAGAAGGGCAGCCAGCACGTCGGGAAGCAAAGCTCAGGCAATAGAGCCGGCACAAAAGGCACGCCAACAAAAGTAATGTAGGGGCCTTATAAATAGAATAGAGTTTTGGGGACTCCTTAGTACAATTATAGTACAATATACCGCCAGACCCTATTCTAGTGATTAAGGCCCTTACATTATAACAAAGGACGTCAGAAGGCTGTTGGACCGAAGCTGGATTTGAGGAGAACGTAGCAGACGAAGAGAGCACAAAGTGAACAGCAAGAAGGACCTTCGGGCAACGCAGTTCCAAGTAAAAGGCGAACCTCGCGAGGGTGATATAGGGAGCAACTAGGATGTCCAGGAATTCAGTTTGCTATCTGACTCTGTCGGTAGTTCAGACGGACCGACAGGAAAATATAGCTTGAAATACCCTAAACCCTACCCCGGAGCGATGCCAGAAACCCTAAACTCTAAACACTAAATGTGCCAGGCAGACTGTTCTCCATGGAAGCATATTGCGAATCACACCTCGGGCAGTTTAGGGTTTAGGGTTCTGTTAAAGTGTTCCTCTACGGTTTAGGGTGTAGGGTTTAGGGTAAGGTTCCGATAAAGGATCTATCGGGTGTAGGGTTTACGGATGTTTCGGGTGCAGGGCTTTGGGGGCTAGGGTTTAGGGTAGGGAGACTTCATGCCATCAATGGATCTTCCTAACAGTCCTAACATTTTCTAAGTCCTTCAGAGATTTAACGCCGTACAGCAACCATTGCGATAACTACGTGTAGCATGCCCCAATGGCCCATGGCCTTATGAATCATATAGTACTTGAAAGTTATGGGTTTGGGACTTAAGGCCGAAGACGTGTCTACAGCATGTCTTATGCCCCAAAGCCTACGAGAACCCAAACTTGCAAAAACACGGCACTGAGTCCAAATCAAAACCAGCAATCCTGGATTGTAAACCCTACTTCGGTTCCAAACCCACTGCAAAACCGAACTGCCGAATGAGACTTCAAAGCCTGAAGCACAAGAAGACGCGGGACGTCCAACCCTGAACCCTAAACCCTTATCGTTTTCAGATGTTTGCCATAATCAAATTTCAACCCAAAGTTTTTGACCTTCGAAATCAATATTGAAACCATACTGTTCACAAATCTAACATAGTGTGTCGCTCAGAGTCTTCGAACGTCGCCCCACTCCATCGGACAACGCCCTACTTTAAAAAAACAAAAAAAACTTCAAGCCCTTGAAACCGCCTTTTTTAAGCACGATTACGGCTTGACAAAATGCACCCCAGACGCCCTAAACTCCAAGCCCTGCACACCCTAAACCCTACACCCTATACACCCTACAGGCCACGCCCTGAACACTCTATACACCCTCTACTAAATCCTTATACATCCGAAACCCAGAACCCACACTGTAGGGGCCTTGATAATTAGAATAGGGCTTTGGGGCCCATTACACTATGATTATAACAAGGAACCCCCAAAATAATTAGTACCTGTGACCCCAAACCCTACAAAATAGTAGGTTATGACCCCTTAGAGGGTAGAACCCTTAAAACGGTAGGGTTTCGGATCCCAAGGTATAGGCAAGTACTGCAAACTCCGGGATCTCCCACCCGTAGACCCTCATCGGTGCCGGCGATCTCTGGAGACGTCGTCCTCCGCCGCCGCCTCCGCCACCTCCGCCACCTCCGCCGCCTCCTGGCTTGCCATGGTTTTATCAGATGGATTCTTACACTATTTTTTTAAGGAGCTTTTAGTAGGGTTTAATCGGTTTTACAACGGTTTTATAGGGGTTTAGAAGGTTTTTATAAGGTTTTATGGGGTTCAGAAGGTTCTGTCAGGTTGAGTAGTGTTTAGGGTGGAGTTGAGGTTTATCTTGGGTTTTCGGATTTGGGGTTTAGGGAAACCGAGGTTTGGGATTTCAGGTTCAGACCCTGGGGTTTTCAGTCTAGGGATCTGGAGGAGGGTGTCTAGAATTTTAGCCCATTTTAAGGCTTTTGGGCCCAAAGACCATACTATATAGGGCTTTTAGGCTATTTTGAGCCTTAGGGTAGGTGTCGGGTTTAGGGTCAAGTGTCCGTAAACCCTATAAATCCTTAGTGATGTAGATTTGGGTTTCTGGTCCTCCTTCCTCGGGCTTGGCGACCTTCAGGCACTTGACCTGACACTGGGTGCAAATGGTCAGATAGTCTGAACAATGATTTTAGGAATACGCCGTCTTCATGGTGCATTGGAGGATCTTTCGGTTCTGGTTTGCCGGCATAATGTAGTCAGCGTGCCGGCAAACGAGAACCATTCTTGGTTTGCTTATTTTGTGGCAAAAATTAGGCCCGAAGGGCGCGGTAATCTTGGTCATCTTGGCAATCTTGACCCCACTTACTACTTGCCACTGGGGGGTGGGGCCGGCAATCTTGGTAATTAGTAATCTTGGTCATCTGGGTAAGTGTGGATGACCAAGATGACGGAGAATACCAAGATTGTCGGGCCCACCCCTCCCCCTCCCCCACGTGGCGCACAAAAACCAAGATTGCCAAACCGGAACCCCTACCCCCGGTAGCCCACGGCCCGAACAAGATTACGAAGATTACCACGATTTTGCAAAACACTAGTGGTTCTCGTTTGCCGGCACAATGTAGTAGTAGCAGGAGTAGCAGGAGTAGCAGTAGTAGTAGTAGTAGTAGCAGCAGCAGCAGTGGTAGCACTAGAGCTAGTACTCGTAATCGTAGTCCCAGTCCCAGTCATAGTCCTAGTCGTACACGTAGTCATAGTAGAAGTGGTAGCAGTAGTGGTGTTGGTAGTGGTAGGGCAGTGCAGCGGCATGGTAGTGGTGGTGGCGGTAGTAGTGGTAGTTATAGTCGTACTGGGAAGCATTGGATGCCTAACTTAGTTGCTGATTGCATTATAAGGGATAATATTATACAAGCATGCAAGTGTAAAGGGCACCATTTCGCTGCTACGCAAAGATTTCTATTGGCTTAAATGTTCTTTCGATTTCTATCGGCCGTATGGCTGCCCGAGGGTTGGGGAGAGGATGGATGCCGTATGCAGGGTGTTAATGCTTAGGGGCTGAGTACCCTAGCCCGGAAAATGTTAAGCTTTGGAATTATGGTCGAGTTGTATAAACCCCAAAAGGTTAAAGGTTATATACCTACTCAGCTACTAAGAATGGGTTAATATATGCCTTAGGACTGACTTCGAAGGAAAACGAACCTTGTAGCCGCAAGACCCTGAACCCTAAACCCCCAACCCTGAAATCCAAACCCAAACTCCGGACCCTACACTCCATACTATTCTGCTGGATCAGGTTGCGGATCCAACTACTGCGAAGCCCTGAACCTCTTGGCGCCCCGGCAGCTTGGGGCGAATTTAGCTCGTAGTACAAGTGCGACGTGACGTTGACGCCCGGCGCTGCGGTACAAGAAGGAGCCCTGGTGCGCATAGGGCTTTGGGAACTTAGTACAGCGAAAAGTATGTCACGGAACCTCAAAAGGCACTAACTATTATGAATTACTCCGACCCCTAAACTAATTACATACATTACCAGAAAAGCCGAAGTTGCTGGCAAGGACAGGTTGTCATAAATGTTCGTTTGAAGACGGCTTCGGAGTCGAACAGTTTCTACCCCTAAGCCGAAATGCATGCCTTCGATTCCTTGGAGTTTTGGGGAAGCATTGCGAGAACTGAGGTTCCGTATTCGATTCACTTAAGATTGCAAACCTTCTGCGCGCTGTGTACGCTTCTTCGCCCACGCCCTGGAATCCGAGCGACGGGCAGGATAGCTGTCGATGCATCAACCAAACACTTGGTGAAGTGATCTGCTTCATACATCTGAAGCGACGTGTGGACCCGAGGTCCACCTTGGCCATCTCGACCAGGAATGCCAATTTACGAGGCACTGCATGTTTGTAGGCTTTCCGATAACGAAGAAGCGCTGGATGGGCTCGCATGACATCCGCTGACAAAGTAGGATCCACTTTCCTTCGGAAACTCCCGAATCAAGCGAGTAGGCGTTGAAGGCCTCTTCATTGGGGGGTGATCCGAAATCAGAGTCTGGGGGTTGGGGTGTAGGCAGTGTAGGCTTTATTGATTTCAAGTTTCCAGGGTTTACGGTTAGGGGGTTCAGGGCTTCAGAATTCTATCCTAAACCCTACAAGCGAAACTCCACCAGTTTTAGTGAGCCCTAGCAGGCTGTTTATTGGGTATCGAGTTGGTGCGGGCGTTGTCAAGGCCCTTGCAAAGTTTAGGGTTTGCCTGTAGCTCCAAACCCTACAAAACAGTGGGTTATGAGTAGGTCTTGGGATCCACAGGTAGGGTTTAGCTTTCAGGAAAAGTCGCACACTCTTGAAGTTTTGATCGCCGTTGGGTTTCAAGCAAGGAGTTTAATTGTTGCAGTTGTGCATTTGGGTGTAGGGTTTAGGGTTTGGGTTTCAACTAAGGTTTGGGCTTTGGGGTTTCGGTTTTTGTTGGGTTTAGGGTTTCTTGCACTGGGTCCAGTCCTAGAAGCAGAGCACTTAACCCTAAGACACCTCTGTATGAACAAACCCCAAAAGAAAAAAGAAGCCCGTAAACCCCACCAAACCCTAAACCCTGAACCCTGAAGCCACTTTGTATACTGCCTCCCAGAGACTCCAATGTCCCTTTAAAAAGAGGTTTTAGTAGGATCACTAAAACTAAAACAGATTCAAGGAATAATTATTCCTTGAGGAATATTCCTTAATTAAGGGATATTGGAGTCTCTGGGCTAACCCTAAACCACGTAAAGCAAAGAGCTTTGAGCCTCCAGGTGTTGGTATTGATGCATTCCGTGGCCGAGTCGACCAGCAGATGCCTGGCAGTGCAGTGCTTTCTTTGTTTAGGGGTGTAAAGTACACAAAGAGGCCGGCTTTGACGTGCATGCTGGGAAAGAAGGTATATTATAGGCGCTGAAATAACTACCAATACTATTCTGGGGGTTCCTTGTTGTAATTATACCCCCTATTGCTGTTTGGCACTTTCTGCCAGTCCGGTGCGCGGAGTCTGCATAGTATCCGTAGGGGCAATGATCAGCAGATGATGATGGTGTGGCGCTGTCAGTAACCAACAAGTCAACACATCAATACCCCTATGGGTCCATGTACTCGGCCATCAGGTAGTCCCCTTATAGGTACTTTGCTTGAATGTGTATAACGTTTGAGTACATGGACCCTTAGGGTACTTATAAAAAACGATGACAAAGTAATAGTCACAACAATCACAGCGGCGAGAACAGTTCACACTCAAGAGAACAAGTCGTAAAAGTTGTAGTACTCAAAAATGACAGTAATGATGGCAGTGATCAGCAACAAAACCTACCGACATCCCAAGCCCTAAACTCTAACCTGTGATGTTGATAACACTGGCTGCACGATGAAAACCGAGAGCTTGTACGAACTCGATCAGGAGGTGTGCGATGTCTGCTCAACACGAAGATCCCAAGATGCTGAAAGGGCTTAGGGTTTCAGGGAGTAGGGTTTAGGGTTTATATAGGGTTTAGGGTTCAGGGTGCAGGGTTCGGTTTAGGGTTTAGGGTGTAGGGTTCAGGGTTTGGGGTTTAGGGGGTTTCGGGTATTTGGGATAGTCTCAGAGAAAATTGAAGGTATATTCCTTTATTAAGGGATATGGGAGTCTCTGGGTTATCATGCCTCAAACTTACCTCAGCCCTGGCCTTACAAAATGCGAAGCAAAGCAGCTAAAGGACAATCCAAGAACTACCTGCGGATCCAAAAACATACTGTTTTAGGCGTTATACCATATAGTTGAGGGGTCATAACCCACTATTTTGTAGGGTTTGGAGCTACAGGTAGATCAATCTTTGAAGATGCACCAGCAAATCACACGAAGCCTCACACAACACCCAGAAAAGCAGCAGCAACAGCAACAACAAACCGTCCTGTTCTTTGTCATCTACCCTCCGCCGGACAGCCAAAGACCCCCAAACCCCAAGTTAGGGTTTAGGGTTTAGGGGTTTAGGGTTTTTTTTTAGGGTTTAGGGTTCAACGTGGAAGGCTTCAGAGCCCGACAGTCTTGAGATTTCTAGAAGGGGATACTATAAGCAACGATTCAAACCCCTAATGTAGGGGCCTTAATGATTAGAATAGGGGTTCCTTTAAAGGGGCCTACAAGGGTTCCTATAAGGGATACAAAAAGGGTACCATAATGTAGGGGCCTTAATGATTAGAATAGGGTTTTGAAGCCCATTCTACTCTAAATATAATAGGAGCCCGCAAAATAGTATTGGTACTTATTTTGACCTCGGGGTTTCGGGGTTTTAAGGTTTAGGGTTTCGGGGCTTAGGGTTTGGGGTTTCGGGGTTTAGGGTTTGGGGTTTCGGGGTTTAGGGTTTCGGGGTTTAGGGTTTCGGGGTTTAGGGCTTAGGGTTTAGGGTTTAGGGCAGTTTTGGGTTTCGGGGTTTAGGGTTTAGGGCAGTTTTGGGTTTCGGGGTTTTTTAGGCTTGTAGGAAAGTTGTCGAGTGCTAGGTTCAACATGGCCTCAAAGGTTCGGGGCTGAGGATTTCGAGGTTTTTGGGTTCTACAGTGGAAGCCAGAAAGTTGGAACATCATTATCCTCATTCCTTTAAGGTAAAGTATAAGGGATCCTAGCACTAATCCTCCTAAAGCCATGTTCCAACTTTCTGGCTTCTACTGTATAGGATTTTAGCCAAGGCATTAGGGTTCGCTGCAGGAGTTCGCGAAACTATGCAGGAGCCACAACTTCGGAGTCCTCTAGACCTGTGTCACAGTCTCCGTGCGACAAATTCTGAGAACTGCTCAGACAAAAGACACAACACAGCGAAGCTCTGAACCGGCGATTTCGCAAGCACTGCACCCTAAACCGTACTCTAAGGCTAAGCCCTAAACCTTAAACCCGGAGACCCAACAACAAGAAATCTGAGAGCAAGCAACTGCGAGCCGGTGGGGCATTCCTGTTGCCGATGTGGCCTTGGGTTGCATTAAGTTTCTGGGTTTTGGGGTTTAGGGTCGTTTTACGGGCTGAGGGTGTGGCAGTGTTTGCGGTGTAATCCTCACTCTTATTACTACCATACATAAATTATCAAAACTAATCATCAAGAAATTACCTGTGGTCTCCATTGTAGTTCCTTTTTGGGGTTTCCTTTTAGGATCCTTAATATAAAAATGGTTAAACCAAAAACAGGAACTCCAATGGAGACTATAGGTATTACTTATATCAACTCGTCTTTATGTGAGGGTTGATCAAAATTATGGGCCCCTTTTGGTCCCCTAGACTATAAGGAATATACTATAATACAGACCCCAAAAGGGCCCATAATTTTGATCAACCCCCATGTAGGCTTGTGGACTAATTTCTTTCAGGTGTTGGTGGGGTTCGGTCTCTGGGGCCTAGGACTGGACGCTTTGCTGGTTTAGGGTTTCGGGTCTGGGGGCTTAGGGTTTAGGGGTTTAGGGTTTAGGGGTTTAGGGGTTTAGGGTTTAGGGGTTGAGGGGTTTAGGGGTTTAGGGTTAGGGTTTAGGGTTTAGGGTTTAGGGGTTTAGGTGTTTGGGGTTGTACTCTGAACGACGGTGCAACAAATCGTTCAGGCTATATTCGCCCTTGGGCACCTGCTCACATCACACCACTCTAAACCCAGAACCCCCTGAAGTTGTAAACTATGAAGGTGTTGGGTTTCAGTGCTCAACCCTGCATTGCACCGTTTTGTCGCAGGGTTTACGGTTCCGGGGCCCTGGTTCTTAACCAATTTTGTCCGAAAGCTCTATATCGTTATCAACCCCAAACCGAACGTAAATTCCATATGGAACCCTTACATATGCCTAATGAACCCGATATACAACTCTATAACTCTATACACCCCTGATCACCTCTCTAAAACCCTCTCATGCAATCAACCCCATAAAACTCCATGCAACGATAAACCCCCATACTACCCGAAAACACGACATCCTGCAACACTTGAACCTAAACCTCAAACCCTGAATTGAACCTAAACCTCAAACCCTGAATTGAAAACACCTATGAACACAGTCGCATGGCGCAAGCAGCTGAGTCCTCGGCGCTCCAGAAGGTACCCTCATCGCTCTTCAGGGACTTCAGGTAGGCTTCCGGACTGGCGAGGTTTAGGGTTTAGGGGTTTAGGGTTAGGGTTTAGGGGTTTAGGGTTAGGGTTTAGGGGTTTAGGGGTTTAGGGTTAGGGTTTAGGGGTTTAGGGGTTTAGGGTTAGGGGTTTAGGGTTAGGGGTTTAGGGTTTAGGGGTTTAGGATTTAGGGGTTTAGGGTTGGGGGTTTAGGGTTTAGGGGTTTAGGATTTAGGGGTTTAGGGTTGGGGGTTTAGGATTTAGGGGTTTAGGGCTTTAGGGATTGGGGGGCTTCAGAAGGTTTAGCACTGCTTTTTCCAGGGTTGCTGCCTGGGTTTAGGAGTATCCTCGGGGTTGGGCTCAAGCTTTTACACTCACGCCCCTAAAGCCTATGTAAACCCTGAGCCCTTAACCCTAAACCCGAAACCCTAAAACCGATTCTCCAATTGGGTATACACGCGAGACGCGAAGCTGGAGACTCTCAGCCTCGCACTAGCGGAAAACGGCTCCTCTCCTTTTGGGGATCAGCTTAGGGGGCTACCGTAAGGGGTATGAGGTAATGAGAGAGGTTCTAAAAGAAGGGTCTTGATAAGTAGACTAGGGTTTTGCGGGGCATTATGAGCTATATGATAAGATCCGGAACTATAAGAGTATGCCATGCAGCAGGGCTGGTGCCCCGTTTCTATGTTCCAACTGTAAGGTCTTTACTAGCGCCTCTGCTGTAGACTCCGGACCCCCTCTTGTTACATAGACCGTAGACCCTCTCTGACCCTTAGAAACCATGGAAACCTAAGTAAATTAACCCCTACCTGACCCCTAGAACGGACCCTTACAAACCCTGCATCGAGCAGCCCGAATTGAAACCCTAAACCGCAAACCCTAAACCTTAAACCACTCCTGGGGGAGCCCGATCCCAGCGCCTCCAGACGTCCTTGCACTTGAGATCCATGAGCAAGTCCAGTTGGCAAAGCTCCATGCATTCCCTGGGATGAGGCTCCAGGGTCCTTTAAGGGCTCCGTTAAGGGGATCTACAAGAGGGTTCCCTTGAAGGAATACTTTAGGGTTCTATATAAGAGGGTTTCCTTTTAGGGTTCAGGGTCCATGTACCCAAATAGTATACACTTTGGCCCAAAGGTAACTAAATAGGGACTACTTCAAGGCCAACGTGTATATTATTTGGGTACAGGGACCCCTAGATTCCTGTAATGGAGATTTGTAGCATGTACCTATAAGCCTGCTTCTGGGTTGAAAGTTTTGGTTTATGCTGTTAGGGCTCTGGCGGTTTTAGGGATTTAGGGTTTGGTGTGGGCATTTTGTGGTCCAACCGATCTTGAAGAGCCTAGGGAATGAACCAACCTCAAGTTGAATAGTGTGGGTGCTTCATAAAAAGAATAAGGGTTTGGGCTCCTTTATAGTATACTTAATACTATTTCGGGGGCTCCTGAAAATAGTGATGGTATCAAATCCCTAAGAACCCTCTTCTAATTATCAAGGCCCCTTTGTTAGCTAGCTCTTCTGGCTCTTCTAAGGAATAACCCCTCTTCATAAAACTCATCCCTATCTCCGACAGCCCTACTTGGAGGTTCATGCGACTTAGTAAGTACAGTTATAAGTACCCTAATTGGGGTTATAAGTACATATAATTGTAGTCGAATTAATTATAACCCTAGTTACTAAGTCCCATGAACCTCTAAGTAAGCTCTAAACCTCCCACCCCCCTCTGAAAAGCGAAGCCCAGAGTTCGCGACTTCCGTTGCTACATATTTCAAAACAGCCCAGACCTTCCGAAGTAGGGCTCCTTTAAGGATCCCTTAGAGGAGCCCTTATAGATAGATCCCGTAAAGGGTTCCTTGCAGGGCCTTACTATGATTTAAGGTCTATCCCTTAAACCACGGGATTTCGGAAGGTCTGGGAATGCCGGATCCTGAGGTCATCTACGGTTCAGGAGTTAGGGGTTTGGGGTTTAGGGGTTCACTTAGTTGCTGAGTTCATAAGCCCCAAAAAGTATATACTTTCAGTTTTATAGTGGGTAATGTTGTCCCAAAAAGTGTAAAGTGTATCCGCTCAGCTACGAAGTTCAGATTCAGGGTTAAGGGGCATCCTCGGCCCCAAATAGGTGCCCCCAAACGGCCATACACGACGAAGCACAACCTTCGCGTAGCACCCAAAGCCTTCCTGTACTCTTGGAACACTATATAATGTAGGGGCCTTAATAATTAGAATAGGGTTCTGGGGCATTATACTAGACTGATAAATAATAACCCCCAAAAAATATTATAGGTAACCATTAAGGCCCCTATAGTAGAAGACCGATAAGCCTGAAGTATGACCACAAACTCGTGTTTGGTGACACTGTGTTGTCATGGGAACATCAACCCATATTCCTAGGCCAGTCCGGCAAATCCTACAACACGTCACATGCGCTAAAACCAAACCCTAAACCCCCAATTCAATAGTCCAAAAACCCTGAAGTACTATAATTTAACGTATAGTCCTGAATTAAAGGAAGCCTTATAGATCCCTTAAAAGAACCCTTAGGGATATATTCCTTAATTAAGGGATGTTGGAGCCTCTAGGAGCCTAGACCCACGAGTAACCTAGGAAGAAAAAGGGTGCCCTTTTTGGGTTATAAAGGGTGTTACAAGAGAACCCACCTGTGGATCCAAAAACCTACCGATTTAAGGGTTCTACCTTCTAACTAAGGGGTCATAACCTGCTATTCTGTAGGGTTTGGGGTCACAGGCAATCCCTAAAAAAGGGAATAAGCGCCTACTCTGGGTCCTAGGAGCTTTGGACCTCACTGTCTAAGCGCCGAACCCTGGCCCTGGACCACCACCTGCTTGCTGCTGCGAGCTTGGTGGCTAGGTCCGATAAAGGGGACCCTAAACCCTAAACCCTAAACCCCTAAACCCGACCCAGAAGGTACCCTGTAGTTCCCTTAAAGGGAACCCTAAAGTTCGTGGCTACGATAACGGGGGCCCCATTCTAGTACCCTAAAGTACCCCTAAAGGGAACCGTCAAGGGTTCCTACCCTAAACCCTAAACCCCTAAACCCTAAACCCCTAAACCCCAAACCCCTAAACCCTAAACCGTTTCGGGTCTGGGCTTTTAAGCCCCGATTCCGCGGTTTAGTGAGCGGCTTAGTCCCTCCCGGAGAGGCCCAGGCCCCCGGTTTTAGGGTTTAGGGGTTTATATAGAGGTTTAGGGTTTGGGGTTTAGTGGTTTGGGGTTTGGGGTTTGGGGTTTAGGGGTGTGGGGGTTTATATAGGGGTTTGGGGTTTAGGGTTTAGGGTTTAGGGGTTTGGGGTTTAGGGGTTTGGGGGTTTCTATAGGGGTTTAGGGTTTAGGGGTTTGGAGGTTTGGGGTTTAGGGTTTAGGGGCTTAGGGCTTAGGGGTTTGGGGTTTAGGGGTTTTAGTGGTTTTAGGGGTTTAGGGGTTTAGGGTTTGGGCATAATATGAAGGTCCACTAGAATCTAGGGCATCGTCCTCATTTAAGGCCCTCTGCTTTCGCTGAACGCCGGCCAAGCCTTGGCAGAGCACCCCGTGATGTGTGAATAGATGGTCTTCATATTTCTACAGCTAACTACACTGATTCCCTCAAACTCATTGTAGCAATATGCGCGTTCGTATCGAACCCTCAGCCTCGCGAAAGAAAAGGTACCCTCAAGCTCTATTCTACTGATTCAGGCCCCTATGACACAAGACCAGTAAGGGAGGAGGAGCAGGAGAAGAAGGATGAGGAGGAGAACCGCGACGAGGAGTTGATTTGCAACCGTAAGGGTATGCCATAACCTGTGTCACCTTGACCTAGTGGTTGGATGTCGCAGCCTGAAAGTTGTAACATCGATAGCTGACACGCAGTTCGCAACAAATCCGACCACCACCTCCACGTCCACACCCCTCGAGCACTCCCAGAGGCTCCAATATATCCCTTAATTACGGGATAAACCTTGAAAAATATTAGGGACCCTACTATAATCTAAAGTATATTGCCTAATCCCCTTGTAGAACCCTTATAGATCCCTTTAAGGAACCCTTTAAGGAACCCTTAGGGATATTCCCTTAACTAAGGGATATTGGAGCCTTTGGGCTTCAGGCGTGTATATGGCTTGTACTTGGAGGTTCATGGGACTTAGTAAGTACAGTTATAAGTACCTTAACTGGGGTTATAACCAATTATAAGTATAGTTACCTTCCCTAAGGGTCCAAGTAGTCCCTATATATGGTTTTTGGTACCTAAAAAGGCCCTCTAGTCCTATAATAGGGAGTGCCTGGACCCTCTGGGCATATTTATAACCATAGTTACTCACTCCCATGAACCTGATGGCTGCAAGGTTTGTATGGCTTAGGGTTTAGGGGTTTAGGGGTGTTTTAGGGGTGTAGGGCTTAGGGTTTAGGGTTTTGGGGTTTGTGGTTTTAGGGGTTTAGGCAAACGGTTTAGGGTTTGAGTAAGGTGTGGGGCTACGCATAATGATGCGGGGTTTTGTGGTTCAGGGAAAGGGCACAACCCTAAAATCCCAGACCGAACTACGCAGGCAATACAGAGACCCGGAACCACAAGTACCCGAGGCTAAAAGCAGCGCAAACCCCAAAGACGTAAAACCCAAACTTCCAACTTCCCTAAAGCCTCCACAAAATGGTTGAGGGTTTAGCCTGCCATGATGCAAACCCTAAACCCTAAACCATGAAGCCCTAAACCCTGAACCCTAAACCTGAAGCCCTAACCCCTGAACCCTAAACCCTCAACCACGAAGCCCTAAACCCTGAACCCTAAAGCCCTAAACCCATAGGCTGACGGCACCGGCCTTGAATATCCCTGGCCCTGTCAGCGATCTCGAAAATCCACCTGCGAGAAGCCCAGACCCTAAACCGAAACCCCACCTGTAGCCGACAAGACCTACCTCTTTAGGGTTCCTGTTATGGTTTCTGCGGGTACCTTATTTTGGGGTCCTTATAATAAGGATCCTACAATTCAGGGTACTATATTAGGGCCCCCTATTTTCGGAAACGATCGTTCCTTGAAAAGGTATGTCTCTTGGGCCACAGGTATGGTTTGGGGGGGACCAGGGTCTTATACCGCTTAATGAAACGTCGGAAACGTACAGGATAGTCTAGACGGGAACCCTAAGGGATATGCCGGGAACCCTAAGGGATATGCCGGGAACCCTAAGGGATAATCATGCTAGCATTCACAGCATACTCAGGCCTACTACGGAATCAGGCCCGGCTTAGTGCTAAGCACAGCGTAGGGTCTCGGATAAGAAAGCTTACCAAAAGGGTCCATATATTGTATACGACTATTATGCAAGTAGGTCCCTAAAACCATAAGAGGGAGGGTCGTTCGGGACCTGAGTCCAGAATGGTAGTATATCTGGACGCTCTGGGTTATGAACCCCTGAAGAAGTCTACACTACTTTCGACTTCCTCATATACGGTACCCCAAAACCCAATCCCCCCCCATATCAGACCCTTATTATAGGAACCCTTATAGACCCCGTTTGAAGAACCCCTTAAAAAGACCCGTATCTCTAATTACTATAAGGCCCCCATGTTTCGGCGTTTGTGGAAGGTCAGATGTCTGAGGCCGCGAGCAGATCATGGGTCTGGGCACTGGTGTCCACGGCTGTCTCCGCAGATCTGCAAGCAGCTCGAAGGTTTAGGTTTAAGGATTTAGTGCTCACCTGTGGATCCAAAAACCTACCGTCTTAAGGGTTCTACCCTCTAATTAAGGTGTCATAACCTGCTATTTTGTAGGGTTTGGGGTCACAGGCAGGGCTTAGGGTATAGGGGTTTATGGTTCAGTGCCCAGGGCTTTGGGCTGTTAGATCTTTTGCCTAAGGGCCTGTAGGGTTCCTGGCTTGGGGCCTTCAAGGTATGTTCTTGCTTGTTTAATCGGTGTCGATTAAGGTTTACAAACAAAGTTACCCTAAACCCTAAACCCCTAAACCCTAAACCCTCAAAGGCTCTATAAGGGTTACCACGATCAGGACCCCAAACCCTAAATTCTCCGGCAAGTGAAAGTAGGGGTTGGGGCATGGATCCCCAGCACAGGAAAAGCTCGGCTGAACGAAAGGCTGGTGCTTTTGTTCTTAAACTTAAGGTTTAGGGTTTTGCAAGGTTTCGTAAGGCTTTACTAGATTACTGAGCCCTAAGCCCTAAACCCTGAACCCGAAACCCCGCCCTATCTAGGTTTTGTGGGGCTTTCGGGGTTCAGGGTTTCGCTCGGGGGATTGAGTTGGCTTTAGGTCCGAGGGAGCTATGAAACGAAGAATAAGAACAACAACAAGAATCTTAAGAATAGTACGTCGCAATAACAATGAAACTAGCAACAGCAATAACAACAACTGCTTCATGAACAATAATCTCAAGATCAAACTCCTCAGACGCTTGACAAAACTATTAAGAATAGGAAGTCGCAATAACAATGACAAGACTATTAAGAATAGTAAGTCGCAATAACAATGACACTAGCAACAGCAATAACAATAACAACTTCATGATCAGTGCCCTCAAGATCAAAATCGTCACAGGCTTCTGGCCGGGATGTAGGGAGGTTCAATGTGTACATTATTCTACCGGCAGCAGCACTGCTCAGTGATCTCATGCCATGATGGTACGCAAGCCCTAAACACCTCAACCTATGACCGAACAGCCGCTGAAAAGTCTTTTTTCCTCTAGGGGCATTGCTAAAAGGTCCATGTAGGGGTTTGAGGCTTCAGTGTTTTGGGGTTTAGGTTTTAGGATTCCGAAAAGCTCTACGGTTAATAATTCCAAAATCCCGCATCACGAAGGCCGGTGTGCTAAAACTCTACTGCTCATATCGAACCCTTGCAGGAACCCCGAACCCTAAACGAAACCCTATTCTGATGACCAAGGCCCCTATGCTATCAGAGCCGCAGCGTATAGAGCTTTAGGCTTAGATTCCAACAATCAATAAGGGGTGCAATAGGGGTTTTGTGGCTTGTTTTTTTGTGTTCGAGGGCTTCGATGGCTAGATGCTTAGGGTTGGGTTATGTTTTTTGGAATTAAGGTTTAGGGTGCGAGAATGTTCGAGCAACCATCAAGGGACCTGCTTGCGTGTTATAGTGTCTTGTAGGGTTTATCGGGTTCTCTTTGTTGTTTATCCGACTTTATGGCGGTTTTGTAGAGATTTTGCCGTTGTTTTAGATGTAAGGGCATGTAAGGGCTGTTTAAAGGATTTGGGCGTAGGGTTGCAGAGAGTGTTGTGAAGCGTTTAGGGTTCGACAAAGGCTGCAATGTGAGGTATTCTTACAATTGGCGGGGTGTTTAGACTCCAGGGTTTTAGAGGCTAGGTTTTTTAGGCTTTGGGGCATTGGGGTTTAGGATCTGGGGTTTAAGGTATATTTAGGGTTGTAGTATTTAAGGCTGAAGTTTTAGATTTTGGGGGGCCTCTGGCTTTTCCTCTGAACCCTGCATGCATAAATCCTAAATCCATAATTAAACGCAAAAGCCCCCAACAAAGACCCTAAACCCTAAACTCGCAAACCTAAACCCGGTAGACCCTAAACCCTAAACCTTACGCCTCTAAACCCTGAACCTTAAGCCCCGAAACCTGAATCCTAAGCCCCCAAAACCCGAAGTGGTGGCCTGAGGAAGGTCATGATGAAAATGCAGAAGACGACGATCAGGAAGGAGACCTCGGAGTACCAAAGCCCTACAGCTAGCCTAAACCCTAAACCCTAAACCAGCTAGCAATCAAGCATTGGGGTGTGGGATAGTAGTAATAACGTTTAGGGTTTATAGTACTTGTAGGTTAGTAGCAAAGGGAATATACGAATAGTAGGCACTTCCCCCCTGGCGCAAAAAAACAGCTGCAGCCTCACCAAAATACTCAACAGTATATGTGGCATACGGTGCATGGAGGGCTTTAGGGGGTTTCGGACTTTCAGGTGCGAGGTTTCTGTCTTTGTGGTTTAGGGGTTTGGGGGTTTTAGGGGTTCAGGGCTTCGGGGCTTGAGGGATGTGGGGTTCACGGTGTCTTCAAGTTGGTCATTGCTCTTGTGGAAACCTGTTCCGTGCCTGCTTACATACAAATACATACAACAGATTGTCGCACCCGGTTGCAGCTGCATATGCGCGGTCACGCAGGCGTGCACATTGGCGACACACAGATGCCCCTCCACCCTAAATCCTGAACCCTATGTCCCTAAACCACACCTTTATGCATCAACACACTGGGTTTGGGGTTCCTTGGTTCAGACTCAGAGACCCTGAGCCGGACAAGGACACCGAGTTTTCAGAGACGTTTCAAGAGCCTGACATCCCCGTTTAACTCGAAACCAAACAGGTTTAGGGCTGAGGGATCCTCCCTGAACCTGGAAGCTTAAATCGTGAATCCTACGCTTGAGTGTCTGCAGGACTTTCCCCGCCAGACACGGAAATACACGCACAGACACGCCCACACACAGGCTTAGGTTGTAATTCGTGTAGTTCCCAGCAGCAAAAAGACAAGAATTCAAAACCAGGAACACCGCCAAAACAAACGCCAACAAGAAAACGAAGCCCTAAACCCTAAACACCAAATCTCTACCTCTAATGGCACCCCTAGCCCGAAACACTAGCCCCTATCTCTAGATCCCTGACCACAGCTCGAAACGGTCGCCGAGCACTTGGCCGACAGGGTCGCAAGCTTTCGCATCTTGTGCAAACTGGGCAATTTTTATGAATCTTCTGAGGATTCTCTCAAGGCTTTAAAGGGTTTTATAGGGTTTTATAGGTGTTCTAAGGATTCTCTCAAGGTTTTAAAGGGTTTTGTAGTGTTTTACTGTAGTACGGTTTAATAGGGTTTTGGATGATTTACTCAGGGGCCCGAATGGGCTCTAATGATTAGAAATAGCTTTCTATACAGGTTCTTTGTATAGTATAGCTACAGAGAGTCTACAAGGCCTGCTGCAACCCGGATAGAATAACTATCTAAGCCCTAAACTCCAAAACAATAGAAGACACGAACTTTAAACCCTATGAGCCGGAAATTCTGAACACTACACCCTAGGCCAAACCGTAGTTTCATATGTGAAGCGTGTAGGTTACGGGGCTCTAGACGATTTTATGATGGTTTGTGGAGCTCATAAGACTTTGTAAAGTGCCTCAGAACGGCCTCATAAAGTAATTAATGCAGATCTTGACCAGGTGTTATAAGGCTTATAAGGTTATTCGTGAGGGATAGAGCTCAGGCCTTGTTGGTGAGGGTTGCGCTCTTGACACCGCCTAGCTGAGTTCTGGCCCTATATACAGCGCCTTTACCAAGAGCTTTTGCTTTGCAGTCGCGCTTTTGCAGTCGAGCTGCCGCAGCTTGTGTTCTGGTCGTGTTGCCGATGTCCAAGCTATGATAGTGGGATTTTATTGAATTTTTTTGACACTACAAGACACATAGCTGACCAGCAGTCGTCAGTTCTCGGCCGGATATCAACAGCAAGCCGATGAATGTGATGATTGTGTTGAAAACATACACAACTCTTACAAAGATCAAGGGCACTAACGGCCTTAGCAAGGTGAGTGCTAAGTTCGGATGCCCTTGGCTCCTCACATCCTGGTATCACTACCAGCTGATCCCTGAACCCTGAATGCTCTAGCCGATCGGCGGCAACGGAAGTTGAACATTCAAGGAGAAGGCGTAGTTCCCACCAGGAGGTTCAAGATTAAGCTTCAGCTTCAGATTCCGTTTTCTACTCTAGTTCAGATCAGGGACGACTGCTGTCAGTAGATGAGGAGGAGAGGGAGGGGGATGTCCTAGGATGCAGCTACTCTGGACAGGCTGATTACTGGCAGCCTGGTCGGCATGGGCTGGCAAAAGAATGCCAAGGGCTTCGTTGGCACCCCCTCTGAGACACGCATGTTGGCATTGATTGACCCGTCCCAATCTGTCCACAGGCACACCTGCAAGGAAGGGGAGAAGTTGATTGCTTGGCTGGCTTTGGCACATGAGTCCGTCCGCCAGCGGAAAAAACTCATCCGTGGTCCGAACGCCACCCCAGCGGGGGGTTCAGCGTCAGTTTCAGTTCCAGTGACGAGAGCTGTGTTTCATTACCCTAAACCCTAAACCGCTGTGTTTCATGTTCTTTCCAAAGAGGGGCTGGCGTCTCCGATCACGGGCGACTGCCGTCTGCAGAGGAGCAGGAAGGCGGGCACACTTTGAAACCCAGCATCAGTTTCAAAGTGGGGGGGCGAAGGCTGCTTAGGGCTTTTAGGGTAAATTTTAGGGTTTATAGAGTTTTCTGGTTTAGGGTAAATTTTAGGGTTTATAGAGTTTTCTGGTTTAGGGTTTTTAGGGTTGAGGGTTCAGGGATTGTTGCAGGACGAACAGCAATAAAACAGGATTTAAGCATAGCAAACACGGAGGCAAGTCGGAGGCAAATGGAAAATCATAGTAAGACTCTGGAAAAGAAATACAGAAATTAGAGGAACATTGAAGAACATCTCGGAGAAACAGGTAAAGTAATAATAATAATAATAAATACATTCGAAACACTCTGTCCCTACGTGTTTGCCATCGCCCCTAGATTCTCCAATGGTTACCTGTGTCTTTTTCTAGATTCAGATTTCCTATGATTTCCCGCGTGTGCTGTTTGTTCTTCCGGGTATTCTGCTGGCTTTCAGAGTTGCCTTACCTAAAATGATCTGTTGTTTTCCTGAAAATGTAAATGTTTGTCCTATTGTGTGCTTCTGTTTTTGTTCCTAGACATGTGCTATACTCCCGCAGACCGTTAACCCTGACCTAAACCCTAAACCCTAAACCCTAGGCGTTTCGGCTCCGCGTCAGTTTCCCTAGTGGTCGCGCGGTGCCATAACCCTAAGTGTGGCCAGTGGGCCCACGACAGTGCACTACCCTCTGTACGCCCGGCGAGGAGGCTGTGCTCACTGCCCCACAGATTTCCTGTGGCTGGCTTGCGGGGCTGATTTTTCGACCTGCTTCTGCAGGTTCGAGAGGTCAGTCCTGCCAATTTTGATCGGCTACCTTTTCATGGTCCCAGTGCTACTATTCTGCTGTGCAGTTTGTGGTTTCAGCGGTGACTGGAGGAGCCAAGGAATCAGCGGCCCATCGAAGGGCCAGGAGACTCAGAACCTCAGCCAGGTTTTGCTTAAGGGCTTGGCTGGCGGCGCACAAGGCTTGTTCGAGACAAGAGCTGGACAGAGCGTGTGGAGTTCTGAGAAGTCATCACAGTGGCAGTACACTGCCGGCAGCGGTGGCGAAGCGACTACAGCTACAGGAGATGGCGGTGTCGACAGCCGGCTGGTGGTGTGGAGTGTGCCGCAAACAGGTGAGGCAGAAGTCTACCTATTGTCCCGATTGCGGAGGACACTGGCAGCAGTGTATGCAGAGATCGGCATATGCAGTTCGCGATGTGGATCCGCCTTGGCGGGGATCCTGGCGATCCGACGAGGCCAGGACACCCAGAGCGCGACCCTCGCCACGCCGGCGTGGCAAGGGCAACCAGAAAGGCAAGGAGGCTGGCGATGGACAGAACCAAGGCCTGGGCAAGGGTGCTCAGGGCAAGGATGCCATGCCGATGCCACCTACATTGGAAGCTCTACCGACGGCGCCACAGATGCCAAGTGTAGCTCTCCCGAAGAAGACCGCGACGGAGCCTCCGCCGGATCCGGCGAAGGCGCAATTGGAGGCCCTGCTTGGTGTGCTTTCCTCTTCTGCGACCGCGCTACCGGCTGCGGCGCAGCAGATGATAGCCACAATGCAGGAGTCCACGGCTCAGAGCACTACCAAGGCGATGCACAAAGCAGTGGCAGAGCAAGCCAGATCGAGGCAAGCTTTGGCAAAGGTGCAGAGCCAGAGGGCGACTTATCTGCAGGCGTGGCATTCGTACATGTCACAGCTGGCAACCCTCCTGGAGCATCAGATCACGGAGCAGAACCAGGTGCTAGAAAGTTTCGATCAGTCGGAACTTCTATGGTCCCAGGCGGACCAGCAAGCCACCCAGGCCTTAGCCCGTCTGGCTGGGGCGGAGGCGGCCCCGGCAGAAGCACTGGAGCGCGAAATGGAGGTATCCGAGGAGATGGCCGACCATACCATCGAAGTGGAGCAGAAGCTTCAGGCAGCCACGCAAGTCAGTCAGGAGTCTGCCAAGAAAATGCTGGCTGCCTTGCACGAGATGGCGAAGTGAACAGCGACGCAGCAGCTGCGGGGAGGCAGAGAGGGATCCCGCACTCCCAGGCGCAGCTCGGTGCAGGAGGCAGCGAGAGAGGCTGCGGCAGAAGGTGGGGGCCCCAAGCAGGCTGCAAGCACAGAGGGCGAGCACCAGGAGAAGGAGGGCAAAAGCGGCAGGGATGGCTTGGCTCCTGGATCTGCCACTTCGCCCTTCAAACTTGGGCCGGGCCCTGGCGGGGCTCGTATCTAGGCCACTTGGCTAGGTACGAGCCGAAGGTTCATTCCGATGGTGTGCTTTTGTATACCATTGAAGGCGATGCGCAATTTGTTGGCCCTGAAGCGGCTCGGATACTGGGGTGTATGCGGGCCTTTGAACAGGGTGTCACTGCAGCCCTGGGACGGATGGTTCATTCGGTCTGGGATGATCCTAGAGAAGAGGCATGCAGGTGGGCGGTTCCGGCAGAATATGATCGTGCTCTCTTACAGGCCAGAGTTGTCAGTGGAGCGCAGGCGGAACGTGTGCCATGCTTGCCAAAAAAGTGGGTTCTTGATTTTCCTGTTGGGCGCGGTATCGGTGCACCTGGACATTCCGGAGCCTGCCCCGGCCTCGCCGCTGCATCCTTCCATGATCCAGCAGTGCCGATGGACAAGCCTGCTGTTGACTGTGTGGTGGATGCAGGGGCTGAGCATGTGCAGGAGCTTGGATGTGGCAGGCACACCGGGCGTGCCTGGCCTAGTGCATTTTCCAGTAGGGCGTTTGGGACCTCCGGTGCCAGCAGAATGCGACTTAGGTCGAGGGTCAGGTTTGCTGATGATGATACGGATGATGGCCCGTTGTGGGTTTGGGCCTGTCAGCTCAATCGCCTCATCAGGCGACAGTGTCCCTCTGTGCCTCTCCTTGACTGGACTTTGTCTTCCTCGCCCTGTCTCCTGCGTGGACTGCAGGGACAGGCTACGCCGAGCGTGCCTCAGGTCCTGGTGCCGCAACCTTCGTTGTCCCGGGCCTTTGAGGCAAAGGCTGTGTCGTACACTGAGGGCTTTGCCTGGGTGGAGCGTGCTTTGTGCTTTGCGGCTATTCGCTGCCCTCCGGCGCCAGTGCGCAGGCCTTCAGATCGAATGGGGGTTACTCTCATCACTAAGATGCTTGCTGAGCAGGTACACCTTGTGCCGGCGGAGCTTGAGATGCGCAGGGATGAGCCCCTTCCTGATTTGGTTGACCTGATCTCAGTCAGCTCTCCGCGCGAGGGCGGCCGACGACCTTATGATCTCTTTGAGCCAGAAAGAGACCGTCGGACGCGGCAGGCCGGAAGCCACTGGTCGGTCGAAGACCTTGTGCAGGATGCTGTGCATACGGTCGCATATGTTGTTCGGTCCATTCAGATGCCAAGGCGACCTCTCCCGAGAACATATCAGCCCAATCTTATCATGACACCTGCACGTGCCGGGCGCCACAAACTTGCCTTGCCGGTTGACATGCGTGAGGTTGGGGGTGCTATCTACACAATCCTTGTTGAGCATGGCACCACGGTTCATGAGGTGGTCGAGCTTGTTCTCACGAAGGACGGTGGGCGCCTGCAACATGTCGTGGAGCTGCATGCAGAAGGCACTCTCAGGTTTAGGGATTCGAGGGATAGGAGGGTTGAGCTTCTAGTCGCGCCCCTCACGGCCTATGAGTGGCTGTGTGTATATGAGGCTGGGGAGCACCCCGTCAGTGAGGTCATTGGCGAGCCACGTGTTGCTGATGATGTGCCCGAGGAGGTTTGGCCAGTCCAGCCTCTGCCGCAGGCTGTCGTGTTGTACACTCCTGAGCCAACTGAGCGTTTCATGATGAGGGCGGCTTCTGTTCTTATATCCCCGCCAGTGCTTTCGGAGCGGGCCTTCTTCACCACGCCGACTGCGCAATACGACTGGGCTCGCAATGAGCAAGAAGCCCTTGGTCACTTCTCTATCTTTGATACTCAGCGGCACAGCAGTATTGGTGAATGTGGGCCGCACTCCGACCTTCAAACTCTTGTGGCGCAGGCGATTCAAACAGCGCCCTTTGAAGTGTCGGGGGTGCAAATTCTCACGGACCCGCTCTGGGGATATCCACGCCCGCAGTTAGTCCTATATGAGGCAGGCCGTGAGCCCTTCCGTGCCCCTGTTCCGTGGGACCTGCGAGACATTGGGCAGGGTGTGTGGTGCGTAGAACAGAGACCTGGCCAGGACCTTGAGGATGCCCTACGCGCCGTCGAGCAGTGTATGCGACCCCCGGCTGATCTTGTTGGTGGGCATGCCAATGGCGCATTTGCCGTGCATGATTCGCTGGGGCCCGTCTTGCGTATCTTGCCTCGCAGCCTGGAGTCGGTGCAACACTTTCGGGTTGGCCAGTTTCCATCGCAACTGCACTTCAGCATGCATGAGGGGCCTCGCTTCCTGGGCGGGGCGCAAATGCATGAGGGCACTACTGCCTCCACCACGTGGACACAGGTTTACACGTACCCCCCTGTGGGGCCAGCATTGCGACTCATGTTGTTTAGAGGCACTCGGTCTGCTTCTGTTGATCTGAGCCCACCGTTCCGGCTTTTCGATGAGGCTGTGGCACATTTGCTTGCACAGCTCTCTGTTGACCAGCACATTTCAAGTGATGCTAGAGTTGTCCTCAGTGGAGCGCTGCCACCGCAACTGGGATATCTTCAAGAAGTACCCCTTGTGCTCATTGAAGGAGAGGCAGGCGTCCCCTATGTTTGGGACGCTAGGCCAATTGGGGGGGGCTTACAGGTGCTTCATCTTGCTGCCGGCGAACCGCTTGCAAGTGTCTTATCCCAGGATTGGAGGCGAGGTCGGTGGCGCCTCGCAGTTAACGGTGTGCCAGAGGACCATTGTGATCGACCCCTTCGGCCTGGGGACTTTCTCCAACCCTTCTTGGGCAATCAAGTTGCTGCGGTTGTTCCACTTGGGCGCCTCTTTGATCTATGTGTGCATGCTGGTGCATATGCTTGGCCCGTGGATGTGAGGGGAGCGGGTCTTCCTATGAGTTCACAGCCTGCATTCCTTGCTCAGCTCACAGAAGAGTTGCGTGTCAGGCGACTGCACATGGGTATGCCTTTTCGCCGGGCAGGGCGTGCTGTTGTGATGAGTGCGTTGCAGGGGGCTGTTTGTCTCCATTTTGCGCGCCCCAGGCCACCAGGGCATCAGGCAGTGTTGGATGCGCTGGGGCGGCTTGACCTGGTCAGGCCTCTGCAAGAGGTCACGCGCACGGCTGTCATGCAGCCGGACACGGCCTTTTTTACGGCGCTCCATGAGGTTGCGGCACACCAGGCCATTCTTGCGCCGGCCCCTTCACATCCTGAGCACTTTGTTGTGCTTCTTGTTCCGAATGGGGCGATTAGCGTCCAGGATGTACCGGCCGCTCGAGGCATGACTTTGTATCCTCGTCGTAGCCTGCAGACGGGCGATGTGTTGTACTTGAGACAGGAGCGCGGCGAGGAGCCTGAGCCGGCCTCGGACGGTGCCACCTCAGATGGGAACAGCCTCTTACAGACCAGTGTGCAGCGGATCGCCAAAGGGAAGGTCGGTGCCCACATGGTTGTTCCTACTCCTTTTGGCCGGCGCCGGGTCCCCCTTGCGGAACGTGGTCCCCAGACTCTCTGCTTAGATGAGTGCTTGCCACTTCAGGCCCCTGATGCGGCGGCACCTCGCGAAGCAGTTTTGCATTTGCCAGCCCCACGTGAGGCCATTGAGCTGGCATTTCAAGGGTGTGCACTCCAACACTATGTGGCTGACGTGCCTGCATCCTGGGAGCTACACCCTGCTGCGCGAGGCCTGCTTTCTGACTTGCCGGCTGCTGATCGTACACAGAAGCCTGCTGCCCTGTATTTCTTCCTCGATGGCTCTTTTCTCGAAGGGCGCACTAGCTGGGCGGTTGCCTGCCTTGCTTTCATTCACGATCAGTGGTGCTGGTGGGGTTTTCTGTCCTCGTGTCTGGAGGGTGGCCTGGATTCCGAAGGTGCCTTCAGTGGGGAGTTGTATGCCCAGCTGGTTGCTGGGTGCACCATTGCAGGTGCCCGTGTGCCCTCGGTCGTCGGTTTTGACTGCACTGGAGCCGCTCACATTGCGGGCTGTGAAGCCAAACGCTGTGATGGCAGCCCCTTGCGTGCTGCTACAGCAGCCATTGCTGCTTTCCTCGAGGCTGCGGGTTGCTTGCCGGCGCGTCAGCATATCAAATCTCACAGTGGGCATGCGGGGAATGAGCCTGCTGATGGCATTGCCAAAGCCGTCGCCCGGAGCCGTGTCGTAAAGCATGGGGTTGCTGATAGTGACTTCGCGGATTACATTCGCGACGGGGCCTTTGACTGGCTGTGGGCTTTTCCTGCGGTTGATGCCCGGTCGGATATGCCTCGCCTCCTTGATGACTCCAGCACTGTTGCTGTTGCTCCACAGGCCACGCAAAGCCAAGTGTGTGCTCCGGCTGATTGGGCGCCTGATGCGGGAATCCAGGAACGGCGTGCTGCTCATGTTGAGTTCAGCTTTGGGACATATAACACCCTGTCTTGTGTGTCCAACCTGCAGCGTCAGTGCTTAAATGCCTTCATGGAGGAGCATGATCTCGCATTCCTTGGGCTGCAAGAGTGCAGGCAAGATGCTCCGCCTGTCTCTAAGTGGGGTAGCTGCTGGCGGTTTGCGAGCCCCCCTGTGGGGGGGCAGTTTGGCTGCCAGCTGTGGGTGCGTGATGTACCGGCCTATGGATGGGCAAAACACTGTTTTGAAGTCGTCTTCCGCCACCACAGGCTTCTTGTCGTGTTTGGGCGGATGACTGCATGCTCCATTGCCTTCTTTGTGGGCCATAGCCCAACCGCCACGGCACCGCGAGCTGAGCGTGAGGAGTGGTGGACCTTGCTCAAAACGCGGATTGCTGCTCTCCCTTCTGGGTTTGTGCCGGTATTCATGCTAGATGCCAATGCCCGATTTATGCTGCAAGGTGCGGTGGAAGCACCTGTGGGACCCAATGGAGAGGCACTGTCAGAGATTGTGGAGGCCTTTGGTCTGGCACGCTCGCGGGCACACGCGACTGATGGGACGCCCCGCTACACCTGGGCGCCTCCGGTCGGCTCACGTGCTGGCCCTGCTTGTCTTGACTACCTGCTCTGGCCGGCAGCTTGGAGTGATGGTGTACAGGACGTTGGCCCTGTGGACATCCTTGATGAGCATGCTGGTATCGATCACAGACCGGTACTTGCGCGCATGAGTGTGACGGTCGTGCGTCAACCGAATGGAAGTGTGTTTGACCGCGCTGCCATGTGTACGGATCAAGGCAGGGCCAAGTTGAAGTCAATCTTCCTGGATGCACCCCGCATCCCGTGGCATGTTTCAGTTGATGATCACCTTCTCTGCCTTAATAGGTACCTGCAGTGTAGTTTTCGAGAGGCCTTTCCTAGGCCTCGCTATGCCCCTCGCAGGCCTACCATCAGCCAGCGCACGTGGGAGTTGCTTTCTGAACGGCGCGTGCAGCGGCGTATTTTTCGCCGACAAGCCCATTTGTTCCAAAGATGGGTGGTTGCAAAGTGCTTTGCTGCCTGGAGCACTAACAGGACCTGCGACGCTGCCAGGACATGCAGACGTGTGCGTGGTTTCGACACAGCTGCGGCCAGACATATTGCTGCCATGCGCAACCTTACACGTGCTCTTCGGCAGGCACACAGGCACGATGAGGCTGAGTTCACTCGTTGCATGTTTGCCCGTGCTCGTGCGACGAGACCAGTTGGCATTGCCAAGCACCTGCGTACGGTGCTCAAGAGCGGGCGTTCTGGGAGGATCCCTGCAGCTTCCATTACTTTGAACACACCTGAGGGTGTTGTCAGGGATCCTGCACTTGTCAAACGTGCCTTTGCTGATCACTTCGCCCAGACTGAGAAAGCGGTGCCAGGAACCCTCACAGACGCTCGGCACCAGCATGATGAAGGTGATGTTCCAGGCTCGTGTGCGCTGGAGACCACCCCCACGCTGGTCCAGCTCGCGGCTGCCTTTGCTGCCATGAAGGATGGTAAAGCCTGCGGCATCTCTCAGCTTCCGGCCGAGGCTTATAGCAAATGTCCGTTGCAGGCGGCCTTGCTTCACTTTCCGTTGCTCTTGAAGATACACAGTCGACAGATCTTTCCGTCCCTGTGGGCCGGCATACTTGCGTGTGCCATCCCGAAGCCCGGCAAGGATGCTCATTGTGTGACAGGATACCGGTCGGTGGCGCTCGCTGAGCCCGCTGCCAAAGGTGTTCTGAGGGCGGTCAGACCGGTGCTCTCACAAGGCTTGGAGCGTGTCGCTTTACCAAGCATTGGTGGGGCACGCACGCGACACCCTACTGAGTTGGCAGCGCTCAGTGCACAGGAGCATGTGGCGCGGCTTAGGCGTGATGGCAAGTCTGGAGCGGTTCTCTACCTAGACGGGACCAATGCGTTCTATGCTGTTGTGAGATCACACCTCTTCACGGGGGACCTGCAGGCATTACAAGCTCACCTTGCCAAGCTGCCTGTTGAGGGTGAAGTTAAGCGGCGCCTCCGGGATGCCGTTGGGGATCGGGGCGCATTGGACCGCGCTGGCATCCCGTTGGGTGCTCAGCATCTTCTACGCACTGCATTTCGCCGCACCTGGTTTTCTACTGACCCGGCTTGTCGCACAGTGCAGTTTACCCACCGTGGAACTACTCCTGGTTCTCCTTTGGCTGATATTCTGTATCAGTTTGTATCTGAGACGGCGGTCCGATGTTTGCACCAGCAGCTCGTTGATGAGGGCCTTGCTGCGCAGCTCTTGTGTGGTCGTGGCGATTGCTATGCGCTCCCCCAGTCTTGGCTGGATGATCTCGCGCTCTTGCTGGGTGCGCCTGATGCTGTTACTGCCCCGAAGGTTGTTGCGCGTGCGGCCAGCCTGGCGGCGCAATACCTGGCGGTCACTGGCGTTGAGATGAACTTCGCACCAGGCAAGTCCGAATGTGTTTTGGTTTTGGGTGGTGCAGGGTCTGCACAGGTACGTCGAGAGGTCTTTGTGCAAGGCCAAGGCCGGCTTGTTGTGTCAGTCGCAGGGCGGGGTGAGCAGGCCCTTAGGTGTGTTGCCGCCTACACGCATCTTGGCACTGTCAGAACGGCGTCTGGTAGTTGTGAGGAAGCCTTGCGTCGTCGTGCAGCTCTTGCTGCTGAAGCTGCGGGACCCTTGAAAGCACGTATCATGCGAAATGCCTTCCTCACGTGCCGAGAACGGCAAGATGTCTTCAAGGCCGTTGTGTTGGCGAGGTACCTTCATGGGCTTGGCACGCTTGATCTTGGTACCAAGCAGGCGCAGAAGCTTTTCATGTCCAAGTATGTGTGCCTTTTGCGAGGGGCTGTCAAGCCGTTGTATGTTGTTCCCTGCCGGCGCCTCTCTGATGCGCAGGTGTGCTCCTTGTTGCGGGCTGTCACACCGGAGGTTGCGTTGCATATTGCTGTCGTCCGCGTTCTTGGGCAGGTGTGTGCCAAAGGTGATCCTTACCTGCTGCAAAGCCTTGAGGGGTCTGTTTGGGTTGGAAGTGCGCGGCAGGCTGTTGCCGCGATTGAGCGGGCCCTGGGGGGCAATCTTGGCAGCCATCATGATGCCAGTGATGTGCGGTGGGTTATCGGTTGGCCGCTTAGTCAACGGGACACTTCCAACCTCCTTCGCCGCTATCGGATGCATCAGATTCGGGCGGCGGACCATCTTGCCGCACCGGCTCTTCGGAAGGCTAAAGCACACCAGAAAGCTGCGGATATGGGCCTTGTCTTCTGCACGATTCCCAAGTCCGGGGTGCGAGCCCCTCCTGCTCACGTTTGCGAGGCATGTGGTCATAGCTTCGGCTCTGCCGCGGCCCTTGGTGCCCATAGGGCCAAGCAGCATGGACTTCGGGCTGCTTCCTCGCTCGCGTATGGCACAGCATGTGAGGCGTGTTCTAAGCAGTACTGGTCCACCAAGCGTTTGCGACAGCATCTGCGCAGTGTGCCTGAGTGCGCGCGCACCTACCTTGAGGCAGACCATGCCCCCAATGGTCTTACCGAAACCACTGCTTCCGACCTCATGCCTGTTGTCCCGCTCATTGGACCCCGACCGTGGTGGGCCATGCAGCGCTTTCCGCGGTGTACTCCCTGTGTCCTAGTACCGGAGGACCCTGATCTTGTCGCTCAGCTTCCTTTGCTTGAGCTTGACAGACTTCCTGATTTTCTTAGAGATTGGGTCCACGCTGTCGATGAAGGATGGCAGGTACCGAGAGATATACCTGTACAGGTTGCGGGCACGGCAGGTTCTCTTGCTGTCCGCTTAGCCGCCGCTCTACATGGAAACCAGACCGTGTGGGTTGATGATGGCATTCTTGCCGGAGTCGCCAGGGGCGAGCAGGCTCTTTTTGGTCCCATACAGCCCTTGAGGGTGTTTGCCGAGGGAACTGAGTGGGACGACATGTGATTGTGTACAGTCATGTTGCGTGTGCGAATTTGCGAGTGCGTCTTCGGACTCAAGCATCGTCGCCAAAAAAAACCCTAAACCCTAAACCCCAATTAACCCTGAACGCTAAACCCTGAACCCTAAACATCACTAGAGCCCAAGCCCGCACCCCTAAACCTAAACATCCCCAAACCCTAAACCCTAACCCCTAAAAACCTAAACCAAAAAAACCCAAAACCCTAAACCCTAAAACCCTAAAGATCCCTTTCAAGGAACTCGTGTAGATCCCTGAAAAGGGACCCCTTCAACCCTTCGAGACTTCTTTTTGAGACCAGGCACAACCAGCTGTAGTCCATATTCTCCCAGTACAGCTCTTCAGGCTCGCAGGTCTGCCCAAAAGTTTAGGGTTTTAGGGTTTGAGGGTTTACGGTTTAGGGTTTAAGGGTTTAGGGTTTAAGTTTCTAGGGTTTAAGGGTTTAGGGTTTAAGGGTTTGGGGTTTAAGTGTTTAGGGTTTAAGGGTTTAGGATTTAAGGGTTTAGGGTTTAAGGGTTTAGGGTTCAGGGTTGAAGGGTTTAGGGCTCAGGGTTTAAGAACTACAAGGGGCACCATAATTGTTTTAAAGGGCTTCTATGCAGGTTTCTCTAC
This sequence comes from Symbiodinium sp. clade A Y106, assembly GCA_003297005.1. Classification (NCBI taxonomy): domain Eukaryota; class Dinophyceae; order Suessiales; family Symbiodiniaceae; genus Symbiodinium; species Symbiodinium sp. clade A. The sequence continues at coordinate 120,434 of BGNK01000088.1, read as the reverse complement.
AGATGTATGCTTTTAGGGTGTAGGGGTTCAGGTTTAGGGCTGAAGGGTATGAAGGGTTTCGGTTTAGGGTTCAGGGTTTTGCGCGTATGGTTTCTGATGAAAGGTCTGGAGCCTTCCATGAATTTCCGTAAAAAGCAACATGTAGGATCATCTGCAGAATCATGATGCAGGTGGCTAAAAGTTCAATAGCTTGCATAAGTAGAAGACGTAAACAGAAAAAACGGCACCACCACACGTTGACACTTCTAATATTAGTTTCCCTGCTTGTGCTTGTGATCCGATGAAATTCAATGGCAGAAAAGATTGAAACCCCTGCTGTAATTATTAAGGCCCCTATATTACACCCTTCTAGCACCCTTACGGTATACTTTAAAGGAAACCTTTCCAGGAACCCTAAACGGCAGAAAATGTGCAGGAAGTCGACGGCTCGCTGCTCACGCACATCCCTGCCTGGTCCACTGTCAGACGCCAGTCCTGCTAGGGCTTGAAGATTAGAATAGGCGTCCTTTAAAGGGCTCTATACAAGGGCTACTATAATGGTATAGTAGTTAGAATTGGGTTTTGGAACCCAGTATGCTATGGCTATAATCATAATAAGGACCCACCAAAATAATATCGGTAATTATTTTAGGCCCTTATAGTATGCACCCATCGGGGGTCCTACAGGGGGGCATAGGGCCAACGTATATACCATATGGGCACATGGACACTTCGGGAGGAGTTGGTTGAGGTTGTGGCTCAGGGAGGCGTTTCAAAGGCCGGGCAGAAAGCTCTGGGGATGTGCGCTTGTGAGGGGTGCTGGGCCTTGAAGGGTTTCATTCCTTGGCTTTTGGGAGTGCTGGGCCGTGGACCCTAGAAAGTCACACCACTATTTTTCCGACATTCCCCCAAATAGAAACATGTTGGGTCAACTTTACTGAGGCACACCTCGACCTGAAAAATTAGCAGAAATCATAAGTTTCGTGTTGCTTCGCACTGTTAGCAGCGATACCTAGAACCACCACCCCCTAGATTACTAAACAATGCGCTGCAAGCCTCAAAAAACAACCTGACACCCAATTAAGGCCCCAAAGCCCTGAACAACGGTCAAGTATCAGACGTTTCGGGCTTGGCTTTGATGGTGCACGTCGCCAAAGGTTCAAAATGTTGTGCTCTTTGCGTACTTCACATAGCGAACAAACTGTCGCACAGATAAACAAAGTATGAATATCTAAATTTGTTGGGGCATGTGTCTTTTTAATGTACACGTATACTATGTGTTGTGTTGACATTTCGGCATGTTCTGGCATTCATGCTCATTTATGCGCCCTCTTTTCTGCAGTCTTGGGTTCCGCATCTTGGGCCATTTCTTGCATCTTCTGCTCTAATGGCACGAAAAGCAAAAGGCGGGTGGGTCCCGTCTGGACAGGCGGCATGACTTTAAGGCCTTTCAATTTCAATATCTATGCGGCTTGACACCCTTGGGATACTTAGTTCAGTAGCTTTCAGTAGCTTGAAAGACCAGCACATGCATCGGTGCAGACGAAAGGAGCTAAAAGAATCAGTATTGCAGGGCTTTCCCTTATGCCCTCCGCCAGACTCCAGTTTTCGTCTTAAGGGAGGCGGCGTTCCGCCTAGAATCCTCATCTCCTACAACTAGGCAAGCACTTCAGTTTTGAAGAAACTTGATTTGGCGAGCATCTATACGGCGGCAAGGCACAGTTTCTGAAATGACACCTGCAACCCTAAACACTGAACTCTGAACACTGAATCCCAAACTCTAAAACCCTGAACCCTGGAAAATCATTCTTTCGAAGCCTCCGGATCCTGTACGAGCGAAACATCGCGACTTGCATAGTAGATATGGATCAGCTGCAACCATCGGAGCCACGGGTTTAGGGTTTAGGCGTTTTGGGGTCCTGGGTTTGGGTTTGGGTTCAGGGTTTAGGGGGTCTAGGGTTTAGGCGTTTTGGGGTCCTGGATTTGGATTTGGGGTTCAGGGTTTGGCGAGTTTCGGGTAAAGGGCCATGGCTAACAGTGGTCTCGACAAGAAGCGCCAAGAAGCAGGCTGCTGTTGGAATTGGTAGTAGGAAGACGTTTAGGGTTTAGGGGTTAAGGGTCTAGGGGCTCAGGGTTTGGGGTCTGCGATTGTAACTGCCAGCATGACACTTGTGTTGGGTGTCGATGCTACGCTATCGGTGTGATCAGCGTTGTCATTACTCTTCCCCTAAAAGTTAAAACCTTTAGTTATAGCCAACCTTCAGAACCCAACATTCGAAGCCAACAAAAACCCAACCGCCGAACACCTCAAAACCCTGAACCCGCAAATCCTAAACACCTCTCCTTGAAGTGCAAGTAGTGGGGCTGGAAGAGCCTTGAAAACCAACCTTTGAAGGGTTTGTACCTTCGCAAGGGTAGGATTTGGGATTTGATTTAGGGTTTAGGGCAGGATTTGGGATTTGATTTCGGGTTTAGGGTTAAGGGCTCAGGTATATGGGCAAGCGATGGCAAGGGCTTACAGGACCTAGGATTGTAGGAGTTTGGGGTTTTCGGGCCCCGAATCCCTAAATGAGGGAACATTCCGTCGTAAATCATACTCGGACTCCTCTTTGTGAAAGCTACTGCAACTGCTTTGTTTTATGGGATGCTTAGTGAAAGTGCTTTGGAGCTTGTGGTCCAGGGTTCAGGCTGCGTCAGGACGGTGGCTGCCACAGGGTTTTTTGAATAACGGTACTTCTAGAAGCCGCATGCAGTCCTTTAGTCGGTACTTCCAGAAGTTCATACAGTTTTCTAATGATACTTCTGATAGTGGACGTTCCTTTCTTCTTTGTGGGTTTCCCTTTCGGGGTGATAGGGTTTTGGGGTTCGGGTTTAGGGGTTAGATGGGGTTGGGGTTTACCTTTGCAACTTACTTTCGTCACTGGCAAGGGGCAGGAAACCACTACCAAGATTGCTTCAGCAACGATCTGAAACCCAACCGCTTGAAACATGTGAAAACCCTGGATGAGACCCATGAAGGATATTTGAGGGGTCGATGTTTACAGAAAGGTTTACCAGCATCCCCAAACCCCTACAGAACAGCAGGATATGACCCCTTACTTAAAGGGTACAACGGTATAACCCTCAAAACAGTAGGGTTTTGGATCCCCAGGTAGGGTTTTGCGAGCTAGAGGATGTGAAGAATGCAGGTCTGGTGATCTAAGGATGCCCCAGCCTTTGTAATAGGAGGATTCAGGGTGCAGGCTTAGATTCTGGGAAGGTTTACGCCCCGACACCTCCGATCCCAAAACCGAGTTTTGATAAAGCTGCCATGCGGACTCAGTAGTGCTTCAAGGTTTACCGTTTCAGAGTTTAAAGTTTTTGGTTTTTAACTAGAGTCCGAGGGGTTTGTAGCGTTTAAGGCCTGTACTACTCCAAGGCGCCACTGACCCTGCCCCAAAAACCCTGCTCCCCATGCCTAAATCCTATCAAACCCTACCCAAACCCCAAGCCAAGCCCGAAAGAACGAACTCTAAATGCCAAAACCCTTCTCGTGACCCTTATAGATACCTGAAAGGGAACCAAGGCCCCCCATGAAAAGAACCTCCAAAGCGCTTTACAGAAACCCCTTGCTAATCTTGACCCTTAAAGGAATCCTGTATCGGACCCTTAAAGGAACCCTTAAAGGGGCCTTAGTAACTTAGAGCGGCGGAATTTGAGCTGTGCAGGCTTGGGGGCTGAAGGTGTGCACAGATGGGTGGTTGTCAAAATTAGGGTCTTTTTTTGGGTCCTTAATTATAATACGGCACCTGATATGTAGGGCACCCCAAAAGGGACCATCATTTTGACACCCCCCCCCCNAATACCAAAATATCGGGGGAGCACAAAGCGAAACAGACAAGATAGAAATTTGGTAGCGGCCATAGATTTCCATTAGCACCATATACCTTATCAAAACACTGTTTCTTGGGGGGGGGATTATTATGCCTATAGCAACCAAAAATTTGAAATAATTTCCAAATGCCCCTAAAACCCTAAACCCTAACCCAAAACCCCCAAACCCTAAGGCTTGAGGTTCAAAGTTCATTGTGCGGTAGGGGACGAGGTCTTTGGAGTGTGGGGCTGCAAGCCCTGGAAGCTCTTGGGGGCTTAAAGTTACGGTTTAGGGTTTAGGGTTTAGGGGGTTTAGGGTTCTGGGTTTAGGGTTCTAGGGTTGTGGCGTTTAGGGTTATTAGGGTTCTAGGCTTCGCGTTTAGGGTCAGGGTATCCCCCACAAGGCGGCGGAACAGCATCCTACTAATTGTGTCCTCAGCCCGTGGCACATTCAGGATAGCATCCTTGAGACGCTCCTCGCAACACGTTTGCACAGATTTTCGCGGGTGTGGGAGCTTTCCATCCAGCCGTAAGTTTAGGATTTAGGGTTGAGGGTCTAGGGTTTAAGCCGCAAAACGAAACACAGGTCTAGGATTGTGAATGGGTATCGCGAGCTCCATGTCTCGGACATATAACGTTCCGAATCGCTGTGGAACCTCAACTGTACACCACCTTGAAGCTCGGAAGCCAGTTCCCGGCTGAGCTTCAGCTGCGCGAGTGCCGACACGCTAGCAGATCTGTCGCTGCCTGTACCATCCACCGCTTCTTGCGACGCTGACGCTCCCAAAAACCCAAAACCTTCTTCGCCAAGTAGGAAACGAAGCGCTTCTTCATGCTGAGGCCAGGAAGCATCTTAAAGGCAGACCAGATAACATAGGGGCCTTAATAATTAGAATAGGGTTTTAGGGCCCATTATACTATAACGGTAATAAGGAACCCCCCAAAATAGTATTAGTAATTATTTAGGCCGCTATATTAACCTGAGGAGCTTTGCCTTGGCATCCGAAGTTGCATACGGGTTTAGGGTTTATAGGGTTTAGGGCTTACAGGGTTTGAGCTACCAAGACCTTAAAGAAGCTACCTTCTTAGGGACTTATATACGGAATCATAATAGGAAACCCTAAAAAAGGTAGGTTCTTTAGGGTCCTGGTAGGTTTAGCTTTCAAGATTGCTTAATATCTGGAAAAACAGCCAAGAACTAACAACAACTGCTCAGATCATGTCCACTCTTCACACATCCTGAGCGGAGTCAGAAGACCGTGTCTCACTCAGCTTCCCTTCTGGAACACACTCTCTCGGCAGCAAAAGGCTTTGGCAAATTGGATGTGCTTGGGTGCATGTTTCTAGTTTCCAGGCCGGACCCAAGCTTTGAGGATTCTATGAACCCTGAACCCTAAACCCTGAACCCTGAACCCTAAACCTTAAACCCTAAACCCTGAACCCTAAACCCGAAGCCGAAAAGCCTAAACAGTGTAGCAGCCTTAAACCAGCCCTTAGGTCCAAGTACCTCATGATAGGGTTTAGGGTTTAGGGTTCAGAGTTTAAGGCATATACTTCTTCTCCCAAAGACTAACCTACAGAACTACAATCCTATACACAAGTACGCGCTTCTTGGGGCCTTTGGAACCCAAAGGTTTGGGCCTATTTTCTGCTAAATCCTACCTTAACCTACCAAACCCTACTTTTTTGTAGGTTCTTATTATAAACCCTAATATGGAATTTATAGGGACCCTACTTTTTTGTAGGTTTTGGTAGGTTAAGGTAAACCCCAATTATACTAGAAATGAGGAACTTACCTTCTCGGTCAAATTCGGGGTTTTGGCGTTTTAGGGTTAGGGTGGTTTTGGGCTTTGGGGTTCAGGGTGCCGAGACCTGCCGCAATCCCATAATCAAGAAAGATACCTTAAATCATTTTGAGGTTTGAGGTTTCCTACTAGAATTTAAAGTATATTCCTCAATGCAAAGATACAGTATTGGAAGGTCTCCTTATATGATTTACGGTATCTTCCTTCATTGAGGGATGTTGGAAAGTCTGGGTGGTTCGGGGCTTCTGCGTCTGCAAGCCGCAGCTCAAGGCACGCCAAGACCTCACCGACCCCACCTGTACTACTTCCAGACTTTAGGTTTAGGGTGTTTAGGGTTTAGGGTTTAGGGGTGCAGACTCTAGACCCCAAGGTAGGTACTGTTTGCGTAGTTGGAGTCTTGGGGTCAATCACGGCGCCTGACCTCAAACCTCCAAGCCCCTACACCTACATTCCTAACACCGAAAATCTCCAACACCCTAATCCTGGAACACCCTAAACCCTGACAGCCTAAATCTCTAACACCCTAAGCTTGCGGCTTGCGTAAGCAAGAACGCCCCAAAGCCCTCTTGCCCTGACGAACTCGTTCATCCCGAAGTTTCTCCAGCTACCCAGAGAGCCCAATACCCCTTAATTAAGGAATATACTACCTTAAATTATAAGGGGCTTCATATTATGATTTACGCTATATTCCTTAATTAATGGATATTGGGTCCTCTGGGTACCCATAAAAATGGGTTTCAGTACATACATTTCTTAAGGGGGTTTAGGATATTGTTCAGGTGTATCTGCTGCCTCTGGGTCTTGTTTGATGCGCCGTATGCCTTGAGCCCCAAAGCCTCAAACTCCCTCTAAGGGCCCAACTAGTATATAATTTGGCCCTAAAGTAGCCTGTATAGGGACTGTTTTACGACCTATGCATACACTATTTGATTACATCGACCCATATAGAGTTTGTCTCTGCACGGCGGGTGCCTGATAGGCTGCGAAGTATCACACAGAACACCAAAGAATACAGCTGAGCCCTTCAACCCAAACCCTGCAACCCTGAAACGGTCGAGGGTTTAGGGTTTAAATCCTAAACCCCAAACCCATGCTAGAACGGTGCAGGATCCCTCATAGCAGCCATGCAAACGGAAGTCCTCCTCGAACATGACGAAAGCACCGCAAACCTGCCCGGACAGGGAAGGGCCAGGGCCAGGGCAAGCGAGAGCGCACCGGATGGTGATGCTCCTAGGCTTAAGGTTTAGGGCTTAGAGCTTTGCAAAGCCCTGAACTTAAAACCCCTGATCTTTGGCCCCTGAACCCTAACACCCGATAAAGCCCAAAGCCCTATGATACCCTTATAGGAGCCCAAACAGGATACCGCAAAAGAGACCCTTGAAGTAACCCTAAACCCTAACGGCCCTAACACAGCCCAACACGCGGGTCTCTCTAGCCAGACTCAGTGTTGCTCCAGCCGCTGCTCTCTTCTCCAGCTCGAATCGCTTGTACCTGCAGCTCATGACGCTGTCCTGGGCATCCGTGGTTTTCTCGGCATCCTTGAGTCAGCTGCTTGCCCGGCTTCTCGCAGCGTTCCTCGGCCCGTCCAGCTTTGCGTCGAAAGGGGCACGGGGTTTTAGTGTTGCCTGCCACGGAGTTTCAGTTGCAGGTCGCTTCTGGAAACCAATACAGTGACCAGCTGCGCTTGCCACGAAAGCTTCGAGCTGCCTCCTTGCCCAGGCCGACTCTAGCTTTCGATTCCAGCTCTCGAGCCGCGGTAAGCCCTAATACTACCCCAAAGCCCTAAACTTTCTAACCCTATAGATCCGTTATAGGATCCCATCAAGGAACCCCTTGGAAGGGGCCTATAACCTCATTCACCCTGAGATCAGGTCTAGGAGCCCTTACAGGAACCCCATTACGGAACCTACAAAACCCCAAACCCAAAGCACCTCAAAGGGACCTCTTAGTTGCTGAGTTCATAAGCCCCCCAAAAAGTGTACACTTTCATTTTCATAGTGGGTAATATTATCCCAAAAAGTGTAAAGTGTATCCACTCAGCTACTAAGACCTACATAGCCCGTAACTCTGAGCCCCTTAAAGGAACCTACAGAACCCTAAACCCTGAACCCCTTAGTTGAAGGAACCTACACCCTAAACCCCTCCTAAAGCCTGAACCCTTAAAGGAGCCGACAGAACCAAAATAGTATAGGGAATTATTAAGGCCCCTATACTAAATCCTTTTAACAGCCTTTATAGTAATCCTTATAGACCCCATTGAAAAGGAACCCTGAAAAGAACCCTAAACCCTGTTTTACAGAACCCTAACACTAGGTGGGCTTTTAAAGCTGTTGAAAAATATTAATTAGTAAAAAAAGATCCTCTTAAGCCCAATAAGGGAAAATATAAAATGGCTTTGCTAAACCCTAAACCCTAAACCCTACCTAGAACACCCTGAGGAAGCTCACGAGCCCGAGCCCGGCAGACCCCAAGTCTCACAACTTCACGGCCCTCGGGGCTTATTAGGAGTTTTCTCCGGTTTGGGGTTTGGGGTGCAGGGTTTTTGGGGTTTAGGGTTTTTTAAGTTAGAATGGGCTTCTAGGGGTTTAGGGTTTGGGGTTTAGGGGCTTAAGGGTTTCGGGCTTCAGATTGCAAGTTTTAGAGAGTAGTAGGAGTTGAGGGTTTGTAGTGAAGAGCTTTCAGAGTTTGAATGAAGGAGTCTGCAAACCTTACATCCTAAATCTTTCAGAAGGGGTTGGCTCAAAAACCCGCAGGCCCTGCACTCCCCCATGAGCCCGTTGTAGAGCTCATGGAAGACCCTCAGAGAACCGTGCAACCACCCTTGAAACCCACATAGAACCCTCGAAGCGCCTCTTAAACCCAAACCCTAAAGACCTGAAGGGGTCTGAAACGCTAGACTCTACCTGTAGGCTCATACCCTGCCCCTGTCTTAGTGTATCTACTTTTCTATATAACAAATGCTAACCATAAAACTAGGTAACCTAAAAAGGGGTAGGGTATGAGCCTCGAGGTAGACCCTTCAAGGCATCCTAAACCCCAAAACCCTACACGCTTCAAGGGTTCTTATACCTTAAACCGTCATCGCCTCACCCTGAACCCTAACTAAAGCCTAAACCCCATAAACCCTATAAGCCCTAAACACCCTAAAACCCTAAACCCTATACCCTAAACCCTTAAACCCTAACCCCTATAAACCCTATAAGCCCTAAACACCCTAAAACCCTAAACCCTATACCCTAAACCCTTAAACCCTAACCCCTATAAACCCTAACCCCTACAAACCCTAAACCCTAAACCCTCATCGCCTCGCGTTCCTCATCTTTCAAGTCCTGGGTGCTGCTTGATTTACACTACCTAGAGGCTCATACTCAGGGTTTAGTGGTTTGGGTTTAGGGTTTAGGGTTTAGTTTTTTTTTGGGGGGGGTTTAGGGTAGGGTTTAGTGGTTTGGGTTTTCGGGTTTAGGGGTTTTAGGGTATCTACGTTTCTACATACCTGGTTTTATGGCTAGGATCTGGTGTATAGAAAAGTAGGTACCCTAAAAGGGGTAGGGTATGAGCCTACAGGTAAGGCATAGGGTTTAGGACCCGAACACTAGGGTTGAAGGGCTTAAGGCTTTAGGGGTTTAGGGTTTAGGGGCTTTTAGGGTTTAATGCCTAATTCCCAATTACTAGTCCAATTACTAGAGCTTCTCAGCTATGGCTGCTCTGAGCATAGACTTATCGGATTTTGGCTTCGGGGACGGAGGCTCTGGGGTATGATCTGGAGATTACGATCATGGGTTTCATGAGTTTGCATAGGGTTTCGGAACACTACGCCCTACACCCTACCACATTGCACACCCAAAACCCTAAACGCTAAAGCCTAAAGCCTAAACCCTACAAACCCTAAACCCTAAACCGTAAACCTCATTTCCCAAGGTGTGCTTTACCGGGTGTTGGGGCGAGTGGGCTCGGCCTCTGCGTTTTTGCGGGCCTATAGGGTTTAGGGTCTAGGGTCTTACCCGTAGTCCCAAAACCTGCAACAACAAGCTGGTTCCGACTCTTTAGTTTTAGGGTATAACGGTATATTCATGCCGACAAAGGTAACTGGAGCCACAAGTAGGGTTTAGGAATGAGGATCCACTTTGCTGAACCAAGGTGTACTTCTTGCCCGGACAGCCCCATCCCCGTCGTCACCGTCTTCACCATCAGTAGTAAGTGGTAGCAATGAATGCCAAAGAAGTAGTCAGGAAGTCAGGATGAACGTCACAGCATAGATCCCGTCAACATCATCGCCACATTCGCCGTCATATTCATCAACATTATCATGATGATCTTCATGTTCTTCATGATCATCATGATCATCATCGTCATGATCTTAAGCATCATCGTCATCATCATGACCATCCTCATCTTCATCTTCATCGTCACGGTAAAGGTAAGCAGAGTGAGTCCGATAATAATCAGAAGCATCATCCAAGGGGATGTCGACTATCAAGGGTGTCTTCTTGTCGAAATTCTTGGTCTTCCTCTTCAGAAACTTTTTGAAGTCCACGACGACCGATTAAAAGTTCGGCTTCTGTTTGAGCCAATTTTCCCACGGCCTGCCTGGGTTCCCGCGATGGCCCGGTAGGCAGTTTCCATGGGCAAGACATGTTGCACTATAAGGCAGCGAGTGGCCAGCAAGTCGTGCTTCATGCTCAGGAAGCTGTCGCTTCGTACTAGTAGCAGTTCCAAGTCCTTCTTCGACAAAAACCTCTCACGGCTTCGGACCTCTTGGTTTGGGGTTTAGGGTTGAGGGTTTAGGGGTTTAGGGTTTAGGGTTAAGTAAGGGTTTGGGAGCTTCTTTCTTTTTGGTTCCCCCCGCTACCACGGCAGTGGACAGGGCATTGCCGAACTCGGCTTTGTGCGATTCCGACAACGGTCCCTGGCACCAAACCTCTGCCAATGAAGCGCTGCATCGGCAGCAGTCGAAATCTGTAAAGCCAGCGTCTTCCTAGGTTTCGGAAGACGGCCCCTAAACCGCCTAAACCCTAAACCCAGAAGATGGAGCTTCGGCCGAATTTCTCCCGCCTGCTCCACATTGTCCCCGAGGACGGGATTTAGGGTTGCTGGACGTAGGACCGTGTGGCGGTAGGCTCGAGAGCCCTTTTCCATCCATGTTGCAGTTTGGCGAACGTTATAGAGGGAGCCCTTCTGAAATGTCAGAGACTTTACAGTAGTACGAGAATCCTCATGCAAACCTGCAAAAACCCTAGAAAAGATCCACACATCTTGCACAATTCCTCTCAACAACCCCCAAAGGCGCTTCTAGAACCTTTAAGCACTTGAACCTTAAAACCTCTAGAATCTAGAACAACTACTACAATGTTTTACAAGACAGTGTTTTATACAACATCGAATCTTAAAACCTTTAGAATCTAGAACAACTACAACAACACCTTTCGGACAACAGCGACAACAACCATGAAACTACTACTACTACTACTACTACTACTACTACTACTACTACTACTCCTACTACTCCTACTACTCCTACTACTCCTACTACTCCTACTACTACTACCACTACTACTACTACTACTACTACTACTACTACTACTAGTACTACTCTGACCTGAGCACCCGACAGCCTGGTGTGCGAGGCTGTTCTGGGATGCGGGAAGCTTGGCTCAATGGGTCGAGGGTTTGGGGTTGAGGCTTCAGGATTAAGTGTTGAGGGGTTTAGAGTTCGGTTCAGGGTTCAGGGTTGAGGCCTCAGGATTAAGTGTTGACGGGTTTAGGGTTCGGTTCAGGGTTCAAGGTTTCAAGTTTAAGGTTTCCCAAAGAGTGAGCACATCTCTAAACTCTGAGGCTCCACAACCCAGGGTGAAGGGTATTAGGGGTCGCAGGCTTGGGGGATCATGAACGCACCTGACTGAGGAGTCCCCTCCCTTTTTTCTTAAGCTTATGAAACTACGGATCCAACTGCCTCTTCGCATACGCGTCCAAGTACGAACATGCAGAGAAAACTATTTACCAAAACACAGAAACACACTAAAACTATGATATGTTTGAATGTATGTATATGTATATGTATATGTATATGTATGCGTATGTGTATGATTGTGTATGTGTATGTGTATGTGTATGTGTAGATGTAGATGTAGATGTATGCATGTATGTCTGTATGTATGCATGTATATGTATATGTAAATGTATATGCATATGCATATGCACATGTATATATATATATGTATAGCTGTGTATATATGTGTCTGTATGTATGCATGCATGCATGCATGCATGCATGCATGCATGCATGCATGCATGCATGAATGCATGCATGTATGTATTATATAAACGTGCGTGTATATATATATATATATGTATTATACACATACGTCTCTCTCTCTCTCTCTCTCTCTCTCTCTCTCTTTGTCTTTCTATATCTCTATATCCACATCGCTTGGTCTCTCTCTCTCTCACACACACACACTGCTTTTAGGTACTTTGGATCCGAAGAGTGAGCAGTAATCCAATAATCCAATAATCATTGGACCAGTACTCGGCTTCGATGCGCAGCCTTTTAGGTTCCCACTACAGGGGTTAGGGTGAGGAGGGGTTCAGGGTTTAGACTGGCATTTAGGGTAAAGTCCTATATTATGGAATTCGTGCATGAGACAGCAAGGTTTGAGGTGCAACGACCCCATAACTAACTTCATGTGACGCAGAACAGTAATGACGAAGGAACCCTGCGCTCTAAACCCTAAACTTTCCTAAACCCCTGAACGCTAATTAACCTCCAAACCCCTTACCCTAAACCCCCGAAGCCAGAAACTGGAGAACTTCACTATACGTTCTTGACAGACTTTTTGAACAGAGCTGCTTGAACTCAATTTCGCCTGACCGCGCGACTCTATGCAGCACATACACCGGAGGCCTTTCTGAACATCGAAGAATTCTAACCCGTCAACCCGTGCCTACTCATAGTAAACCTTATAGTGAATAACTCTGTAACTCTTATAACTTATAATTTGCCCCTAAACCATAAACCCAACAGCCCTTCGAAGGGGGATACATCTACTGACCCTCACCATGCCTCTTTGACGACACCGCTTGGTATGTTAGTTGTTGCTGCGAATGCCCAGTTATTCCGTAGCCCCCCTGATGAATGGGTTTAGGGTTTAGGGGTTAGGGTTTAGAGGTTTAGTTCTAGGTGTTTAGTTGGTGTTTAGGGCTTTTTGCGAAACATAAGACTAAGATTCCCGCTACATTCCTATCATGGGAAGAAGGGGCGCTGCACCTCAGGCCCTAAACCCGAAACCCTAAACCCAACTAATCGCGAGCCTCAATCGACTGGATTTTCTCCTTCAACTTCTTTCGCTTCCTGCCATGCCGAGCCACGAGCCCCACCGGGTTTCAGGATTTCAGGCTGATATGTTTTGGGTTGAGAAAATGTTTACAAGGCTCTGAAAGCAACTTGAAGGCTACAGTGTAACACTATGAAGCTCTTTCATCAGCAGTAATGAAACAGTAGACTGACAGTAGATAGTATCACAGCGTCATGGTAAGACTACGGATACCCGAAGCGGCGAAAGGCTGCCAACTCGGGTAGCAAGTTAAACCCCCAAGCCTACACTCTGGTGGGAGAATCCAAATTACATTCTTGAAGGAGCCATTTTACTAACCCTTAAATGCTCGCAAAAGCGGATTTATGGCAACCCGTACAGAAACCTCATACTCATAGAAACCCTTTAGTTATTGTAAACCCCACCCCCCCAATCCAAAACCCTAAACCCTAAATTTTACATCCTGAGCCCTCTAAAGCCCTTAAACCTTAAACCGAAGACGTGCTCGGGTCACTTCTCGTGCTTCTCGGCATCCTTTGGCTTGCCCGCTTTGGTGGCGAGCCTTTCGAGGCGTTGTGCTTGTAGGGTTTAGGGTTTCGGGGCTTAGGGGTTTAGGGTTTAAGGGTTTAGGGTTCAATAGGATTTAGGTTTAGGGTTTGGATTTAGGGTGAAGGGTTTTTCGTCATCCGGCATAGGAGTGCGTATGGACTGACATTCCCATTTTGTGAAATTTATCTTGCAGTGTTTGGGGTAAGAGTCAGGGACGTTGGACTATAGAGCGCAAGCACCAAGCTGCTGATGCCCGAAACTCAGAAGGAGAGAGAGAGAGAGAGAGCCAGAGAGACAGAGAGACAGGAGAGGGAGAGAGGGAGAGACGGATGTGACAATGGTCTCCTTATCGTCCCCTAAATAAACCCTACTAAAGCCCTAACCCTAAACCCTAAACAAAAACCGTACTCAAGCCTAAACCCCAAAGTTCTACCGCACGGCCTGGAGGCGACGCCGGCTTCGTGCATCTCCTTTGAAAGCTTGGGAAATGTATGGGGTTCCTTTTAAGGGTACAAAAGCGTTCTATAATAGGGTTCCCTTTAAGGGTTTAGGGTTTACCTGTGGATCCAAAAACCTACCGTTTTAAGGGTTCGACCCTCTAATTAAGGGGTCATAACCTACTATTTTGTAGGGTTTGGGGTCACAGGTAGGGTCTACTTAAAGGATCATGGAACTTAGTACTAGAGTTTTTTAACTAGCTATACTTATACTCCTTCATAACTCCAGCTCAGGTACTTATAACTTATAGCTGTACGTAATAAGTCCCATGAACCTCCAAGCAGTGTTCCCAGACATTCCTAATCAAAAATCTGGGCTTTTATCATTAGCATCCCCCGACCCGAAGGCTCCATATGGGTAGTTCTCTAAATTCGGATCCCCTTGAGGGTCCTGTTTATAAGGGTTCCGTACTAATGTGGGGACATATAGATGGACCTTAATTTAAACAACTACCCACGTGTACAAGTAGTGTCTACCCTGGGGTCTACATCTACAAATGGTGCCTATTCTGGGCTATTGGAGCCCCAGACACTTACTACTTGGCCGCCCAATTCCTGTGGTTTGGGGGCTTTACGAAACAAAGATCTGGGATTTTTTATTTAGACTGGGGCCATGTACTATATCGTACACATGTTGGCCTTGAAGTGTTCCTATACATGTGCGTCATGTCCACATGTTTACCACATTCGCGCATGACCCAATGGGTATACGATTCAGGACTATGGGCCGTCTGAACGGCGGATGTCGGGAGTCTGTGCGTACGCGGACAGTTTCAAATCCCAAACTCAAGAGAACTGGTTACCTTGAGCTGCAGCAAGGATGTGAATGCAGTTTTCAGGTGTATTCCAAAAACCTAGACCCAAAACACACATCGAGGCATGTTTTGGGAGTTCTCTGGAACTCAAGCGCGCTTACGCACTTTAGGGATTGTTTGGTGATTCGGAAAGCTTAGCAAAGAGGACAACAGAATAAGGAATTGTATAAGACTAAACAACATATTTTCGGTCCTCCAAGCACAGCTCAAGCCCAGCAGAGTTTAGCAAGTCGGCTCTATTTCTATTTGTTGCAAGAGACGCTTAGGGCGTAGGCCCTGAGCCCACTGACCCGAAACCCTGTGCCCCATAATGCCAAACAACCGTAAACCCTAGAACCTAAACCCTGCAAACCCTAAACCCAACCCCCCTAAACCACAAGTCCTCCAGCATGTTCCCCTGCTGCAAGAAGAGAGAGATGCAGCCATCCTGGGGAGCTAGGATTTGGGTTTATAGGGTGTAGGGTTTCGGGCTCCTTTAAGGGTTTCATAAGGGATCCCTACAGGGATCTACAATAAGGGTTCTATAATTTATAATGGGGGTTATGCGTAGGATTGGGAGTTAGGATTAGGGGGACCCTGGGGGATATAGACCCTCTCAATCAGGTCCTTTTTCAGAGGGCCAGAAGTAGGGTTAAGAAGGGTCCCCTTTTAAGGGGTCTCCCTAATACTACCTCGGAGTCCTTGTCTACAAGAGAGGCCTCCGTTTGCACTACAAGACTACAAAAGGAAGAAGGACGATGAGGGGATACTATTACTAATCAAGCTTGTGCTGGCTGGGTTTCAAAACCTTACACCCCTAAACCCTGAACCCTAAACCGTGGCTTGAGTGGTGGTGGGATTTGAGACTAGGACTTCCAAACCAGCTCTTACCACGTATAAAGCTCTGAAGAAATAGAAACAGAGAATCTTTTGCAGCTTTGTAGAAAATCCTGTATCATATACCCCAAAACCGTCGTCGAAGTATCCGGGCTGATTCTGGGTCCCAAGGTCGGGTTCTGAGAGAGGCTTCTGAGCTTGAGGCTCATGTGCTTGAGGCTGTGGAGCTTTCGTATTATGAGAGTTAGCCTAGACCCAAAACCCAAAACCCCTAAACCCCACTAGAATACGGACTAAAGGGACATGTTCACCGTTTTAGCTGCAAATCTGTGAGGGCCTCTCGTAGGACTTCGAGATCTTTGGCCTTTGGTGTGTATCGGTCTCAGGCGGGACCCTAAATCTAAAACGCTAATTACATGCCAAAGCCCAGAGTCCAAAAAGCAAGCCCTAAATGCTGAACCCTAAACCCCAAACCCTAAACTAAAAAACCCTACTCCCTAAACCCTAAACCCTAACCCTAAAACCCTAAACCCTAAAGCCCTGCACATGCCCCGAAATACGGCTCAGGGCACAGCGCAAGACCACCATAGCCCATAGCTTGCGTACTGCCCCCGTCCAGCAACAGTCTATAAAGGGCTCCTTTAGGGTTTAGGGTTTAGGGCCTTGTATATCTATATTCCTAATCTCGCAACCTACCTCTGATCCAACAGTCGCGAATGTCTATGGAAGGC
This sequence comes from Symbiodinium sp. clade A Y106, assembly GCA_003297005.1. Classification (NCBI taxonomy): domain Eukaryota; class Dinophyceae; order Suessiales; family Symbiodiniaceae; genus Symbiodinium; species Symbiodinium sp. clade A. The sequence goes on along the minus strand of BGNK01000088.1, from coordinate 104,080 downwards.
TGAACCCTTGCAAAAACCTTAACTCCAAAAGCCACTCACCTGGGTACTGCTGCCGCCACTCTGTAACAGTTACATAATATTTAAAATATAACAGTATTAAGCGCTTATAAATATTACCCCCCAAAATATAGACTGTTATTCTATGGGGGGGCAGCACCCAAACCACACCCCAGATCTCAAACCGAGGCAGTGACGTACTCACGGATAAGCGTCACTTCCACCACCTTGCCCTGGAAGTGTTTATCGTTTTATAGACTTAGAGGGGCCGTAAATTGAGGAACGGGGCTTTGGGGCATGTTATATAGTGTATATGTATAGTAAGGAAGCCTCGGAAATAAAATCGGCGCGTCTTCAGGCCCCTATATTTCTGCTCAGCTCCGGGTGGTCTAGGCTCCCTTGTGTTTCTGTGTGTCAACCCGGAAAGCGGTGTGGGGTTTCTTTCAGGAGGAAAGGACCCTTACAAGTAGGGGCCCCGGGTCAGCGCAAACAGAGTGGTAAAAATGGCATGGAGCACCCGATGACATGGTAATCCCTCGCACGTACGGCCCGTCTGTCATACTCTTGCAACATTCCCTTTATCCAAGATTAGTACAAGCAGTTGGCTTCAGAATTGTTACCATGATTGGTGCTAAGCGTCTGTTTCGATTTATGCCATGAGCCAGCTTCGAGTCGTCGTGATGCTGACGAAAACTTGATAATGTCGTCATGATGATAGTACCATTCATATTCCTCCTCCTCCTCGTCATCATCATTGGCATCGTCGCCGTTATCATCCCCATCATCATCACCATGCTCGTCAGTCCATGACCACCACGAGAACATATCCATTGATTCATGCTAAATAGGCAAAGCTTAGCATTGAGGATGTGCCTAGGGCAGTGCTGGACAACTGCAGACCCAAACCACCTAACCTTAAGGGTCCATGTACCCGTATAGTAGATGGCCCTGAGGTACCTATACTGTAAAGCCGAAGTATCATAATATTATATGAACCATGGTCCCGTAGGGTAAGTAACCCTCCACCATAAACTACAAGGCCCCTGCGCGCAAAACTTCTGAAGCGCAAGCTTATGCCCAAACCCGAACCTTAAGTCGTAAGGCAGTGAGGACAGAACACAACTGCACACGGGATTCCTCGCAGGCAATCACGCCGTGGAATCTAGAACACAAAACACAGAAAAGCCTGATCGATGAGCGTACGTCCAGAACGTTTCCAGTTGTTGAGTCCACCAGCCGCTTCTTGAAATTCCGAGTGCTGTCTCAGCCTGCAACCTTTCGAAAACAAGTCGACTGCGAAGCCCTGCACCACCGAAGCTGCAGCTAAGAATAAGCTGCGGAAATGCCTGGCCCGAAAAGCTCGAGCCCAAAACCTGAAAACCTAAAACCCTGAACGTAAAAGCCTAAAGTGGCCCAAACCCAAATCCAAAATCCTGAGCCAACAACCGGAAAGAAACCATGAAGACAAACAAGAAGAAGGGGCTGAGAACGACTGAGAGCCCTGCTGGCTCAGAGATCCCACACTCCGTCGCTAAGATCTGAGCGCATTCAGATTGCTTTCGCGAGGAGCTTACGGCTCAAAGGTGCGATCTGCGGCTGTCTAGAGTGTGATAAGGCATCTGCAAGATAAGGCCTACATGTGGCTTGCCGAAGTTTTCTGGTTGGGAACTACTTTGGCTTCTACAGTGTGCCATACGACTGATATTGCAAGAATGCTTCACAGGGTGGTGCAAGGTGTCTGTCCGACCGACCCGCGCCCTTTTGGGTAGTTCTCTAAATTAGGGTCCCTTTTTCAGTCCCCAATTTGTACGGAACCCTTATGCAATGGACCCTAGTATAGAGCACTACCCATTTGAAACATGCCCCTGAAACCGGCTGAAGCTGTGCTTCATGGTGTCAAAAAGCCAGACTTTCAAACTCAACTAAGCCCATGCTGCCCAGGACCAGTCTTTACTTCAAGGCACCTACAAGGATTTGCACAGGGATCCCGCACAGTTTGTAGCAGGCTTTCATAGGGCTGGAGGTTTACTTCACACTTCATAGTAGCAGTAGTAGTCGCAGCAGTGGACTCAGTAGGAGTTGGAGAGCTGGAGTTGGGAGTGGTAGTAGTCGTCGTCGTCGTCGAGTCGTCGTAGTCATAATCGTAGTCGCAGTGGTAACCTTCGTCGAAGAAGTGAGTCGCAGTACTAGGAATGATAATAGCGACCGTCGTCATCGTGATGGTGGCCGTGGTGGTAGCGGTACCATTGTTTGTTAAAGCCATCTGGACAGCTTGGCGCAAGGCATTTTCGAAGTGCTGCTGCAGCAGGTCTTCCTTGGTTAGGGGTTCCAAGTCAATCCACTTCAAGCCCATCCATTTTAATCCCTTGAGCTGAACTCTGATTCTGTAGCTTACAACCACCATCAACCGTAAATGCTACTACCACAGCAACAATCGTGTTATCGTATTGACAGATGTAACATGGAATCAGCAGAGGCATGCTGGATTCCGTCTACAGGAGCTCTTTCGATCATGCTACAGCATGGCATTGATTTTCCTGCCAGCATCACCGCCGCCATCATCGTAGCCAGTGTCTTCCGTTCTAGTCATAAATGCCTACCTCAGTCATTGCCATGAACATCACCAGGGTCACCATGATCGTTCGCATCGTCTCCATCAGCTCCACACCCACGAACCGAGGAGTGTCAACAGCTTGTTCATGATGGCGACTTCGCCTATGGACAGAGCCACGCCACACGTTACAGCGGATCAAAAACACTGTTCGAAGGCGGGAAATTCATGATCGCTTTTCATATCTACCGGCAGCATCAACGACTCGCCCGACTTAGCCTTCAGACACGCTCGACTACATACAGCACAAAAGCCGGAACCTGTAATCTGTGTCATCCGAAACCGAAGGGAACCCCTAATATCATGATTAGTATTATTTTCTTACGTTTATTACTATCTTCCAGATTAATATTCTGACTAGTATCGTAGGTTCTTCATCAATCAATTCGGGCCCGCTCTTCGGCGCTTGGAAACCCAAGCCAGCGCTGCTAGAACCCTACATCCGAACAAGCTGAGCTGATTTTGTGGTTTAGGGTTTAGGGGTTTAGGGTTTAGGGTATCTATGGGTCTTTACTGAACGCGGGTACGGTCAAGCTAGACATGTTAGGCAGGCGACAAAAATTGCCGCCTCGTTCGCAACACCACAGATCGCCCCTAAAGGTCAGAAGACGGCCTCAATGATTCAATCATGCGAAAAGGTTATATTGCTACATAGGGACTAGAAATACTGCCACCATGGAGCATACTGAGGATGATCCTTCTCCAGGTTCCTGCTGCCGAGCACCGTGAAGAGTTTTAGGCTTTGGGTGTCCAAAATCCTCAAAAACAATAACAAAGCCGCAGACCAAAAAGCTAGCTAAACGGCTCCCATTTTTTCTGCGCTCCGTGTAGGAGGATGAAAAGGAGGTCTGAGTAATCGGTATACAATACAAAACCACGTTCTTGGCCCTACATAGCTATACCTTGTTCCGTCCCAACACCCTAATCTGGCTACTGAGGCCGCGAATTGTTAAGGTTTGGGGGCTTGGGGGTGAGACTTTGAAATTGAAGCCAAAGCCTTGATACCCCCTTCGGGATAGCTAAGATCGAGACCCGATAATCCGAAATGTAGCCTAAAACGATACCATTGCAACCCAGGGTCTAGGGACGATCGAACAATGCTTTAGGGTTTAGGGGTTTTGGGCATAAGCCCTTGTAAACTCCCCTTAGTACCCTTGCAAAACCTCAAGTAAACACTAAACCTGAATTCCCTGGTACCTTGGCAGGCCGCTGACACGCACGGCGTAGTCGCTGGCCGTGATGTTTGCCTTTCAGCTCCCTTAACCAGGTTGGCCCCTTAAAGCCTTTGAAAAGTCTTCGTAAATGAAAACCGTTTTAGGCCAATAAGGAGAAATAAAAAATGTCCCGAAGGCCTACCTAGTTAAGACAATTTTGGAGTTCAGAGCTTGGCAAATGCTTTAAGGTCGTACGGTTAGGGGCCGAGAGAAGATCTCTTCAGCAGCTGTAGGAATGTAGGGACCTGGTTAAGAAAGCCCTATAGCCCCCAAAGTATCAGGCTTCATATAAGGGCCTTAGTCAAGACCCAAGGTTTCTTAATCAGGTTTCTATATTAAGGGCTCTTTGAAGTTCGTCCCTGCGTTACTGGACGCTTGGAGAAGGATGTTTATGCCACAAGTACCGCGCCTGCCACACGAAACAGGGTTCCTCTTTGGTTTATTGACGGCCTCATTTTGCGTGTAGGGTTTGGAAATGCCTCAAACTCAAGACTTTGATCCGCTAGCCGAGCATGCGGCCCTGTGGGGCTCAGTGGATGATACAATATGGTATACGGTGACAGAATGATGAAGCATGAGGTACTATGCTATGCGAAGATCTTAATCAGGATATGTTTATAGCACATTAGGCCAGCATGGAGTGTTAAAGTCTAGCGTGGTATGGTATACTTTCGGCTAGTCGAGCCGTCGAGTCTAGTACGTTCTAGTCGTAGTGGGGTAGTTTGTCAGGGCGCTATAACCGGCCGCTCTGTAGCAAGTAAGGGCAAGAACAGGGAGAAGTACGGTCATTTGCGGAGAAAATGAGAAAACGGGCATACAAGGAGTAAGCAAGGGCCACTCAAGCCATCCAATGAAGAAGTAAGGGCATTAAGGAGCAAGTAAGGGCATTAAGGAGAAAGTAAGGGCATCTAAGGAGGAAATAAGGCCATTAGCAGAGTAGTCTAAAGGAGAAATAAGGGCATGCAAGAAGCAGGATAGGGCATTGCACCCAAAGGAGGAATGAGGGCATTTAAAACGAGAGAGCGAGAGCGAGAGAGAGACAGAGATCGAGAGAGAGAGAGAGAGAAAAAAAAAGCGAGAGAGAGAGAGAGAGAGAGCGAGAGCGAGAGAGCGAGAGCGAGAGCGAGAGAGAGAGAGAGAGAGAGCGAGAGAGCGAGAGAGCGAGAGAGCGAGAGAGCAAGAGAGAGAGAGAGAGAGGGAGGGAGGGTGAGACAGAGAGAGAGAGAGAGAGAGACCAGGCAAGGGCATGGCGTGAGGAAGCAACAACCCTTCAGGAGTAAGTAAGGGCAAGGAAGCAAAATGGGACAGAGAAAAGGCAAGGAAAGGCTTTCCTCGTATTGGCTTCAACCAAACCCCCAGCTCATACCTGAACCTTAAATAACCTACGTTGGTCAGGTTCCTTCTACCCTAAATCCTAAACCCTAAACCCTAAATCCTAAACCCTAAATCCTAAATCCTAAACCCTAAACTCTAAACCCTGCAAGGCTTCAGGAGGCATGGTGCCAACAATCAACAAATGGTGAACGTCACACGTCACACAGACCCCCAAATTCTCCAAGACCCCTCAGTTAAGAACTACACCTTACACTGTAGAGGGCCTTAACTTAACTGCTGAGTTCATAAGCCCCCCCCCCCCAAAAAAAAAGTGCAAACTTTCAGCAAAAGGGCTGAATACTATCCTCCAAAAGTGTAAGGTGTACTCATTCATCTACTAGGCTACTATAAGTGCTATAAGCTAAATTACATTCCGAAACCCAGGTCTTGGGGTGAAACTATCGAATGGTTCCGACCTGAAGCTTAGATGGCAAATTCAAAAGCCCTCAGGAACAGTGTTGCTGATTTTCCTGCCTCTCTGTTGTAATTTTCCTGACATCTGAAAGCCCCAAATCCTCCTCGCTTGCTCACTCCCTCGCGGCCTCGTCCTGTATTCGCACAGCCTTCGGGATCTTGTAGATCCGGAAACTGGGCAGCGAGAGGGTGGGTCTGTGTACGGACTCGCCGCTATCGAGGGTACACTCGTGTTTCTTCTAGCGCGCCCTATCTGCCATCACTAAAACCTTATCCCTGAACACACAAGCCCTAAAGGCCTAAATCCTAAGCCGGGAAACTCTGTTGTGCTCAATCAACATCTTCTGACAGGCCCCCTCTCGAATGGCTCGCCTAACGGTCCTCGTTACGGTCCACGAGCTCTTCTTCACGACCCGAGTTCAGAACGACCCCAGACAGTCCACCAAACGCCAAGCCCTTTACAACTTGAAGTCCTAGTCAGCCCCTAAACGCACCCGAACCCTAAACCGGGAAACGCAAAGCCCTGAACCCTAAACCCTCAATGCACCAGAACCCTAAACCTGGAAACGCCAAAGCCCCTTAAGGCTCTCAAGCCCAAGCGCTGCCAACCCCCAAGCTGTGGCGGCCAAGGCCCTGACAACACGATGAAACCGAGGGTGATCAGAGATTGGAGGAAGTCGAGAATCCCGAGCATGGGGGTGACCTCATGGGGTTTGAGTTTACGGTTTAGGGTTTAGGGCTGCTTCGTCAGGGACTAAAGAGTGGTGACCTCATGGTGGCAGGGCTGTATATAGGGGCCTGGATAGTGAGAGTAGGGCTCTTTTGGGTGTTGTACTATAAATGTGGCTTGGCCGTGACCTCACGTCTTTGGGGTTGTTGAGGCTTCAGGGAATTCGAACACAAGGTTTTATGGGCCCTAAGCCTAAGCCCCAAACCGCTGCCAGGGTTTGGTTGGGCTCTTTTCCATACATTTTACAGCTTTAAGCTGTAAGGGGCTTTCCCGGGTCGGGATCCCGCAGATTGGAGCCTCAACTGCTGCAGGGCCAAGATGCCCTCAAACAATCTCCAATTGAATCATTAAGAACCGATTTCCTAAACCCTAAACCCTAAACCTTACATACTAGTAGTAAGGGATTTTCTACGCGGGTTTCTGTAAGGGGCCCGGTGTCTGCTTAGGTTGGGTTTCGGGCCCTACAGGTTCTGGAGCTCGAGGGTTTCAGGATAGAGGGTCTTGTGGGCCTAATAGGGGCTATACAGACTTTTTTTACGGGTTTCGGGATATACGGTTGGGGTTTGGGTTTAGGGTTTTCGGGCTTTAGAGTTTCAACAAGTATAGCACCTGCAGCCTAGAGCCCTTCAAGCCTGAACCGGAAAGGAACCCTTTAAGAGAACCCTCAAAGAAAGTCTTCTGGCCCTGAAAAAGGGAACGTGGAGACCTTAAATAAGAAACCTCAGACTCTGAACCCTAAACCCTAAACCCTAAACCCTATAAGCCCTAAGCCCTGAGCACTAAACCGTGCACCCTAAACCCTATGCCTTAACAGCTGGAGGAACCCTCATACTCTAGGGAACCTTTTTGTGGAGCCCTTAGAAGAACCCTCATTCTCAAAACCCTATACCCTCCAGGAACCCTCATACCCGATGCCCTCCGGCAAAAGCCACACGCACCTCGCGTAGTTGAGTATCGCTTCCCGAGAAGACCTGCTTTGGGCTCGAGGGTGTAGTAGCTTAGGGTTGAACCATCGTATCATAGGGGCTGAGTACCCTAGCCCATTTTCAATTAAGATACGATTATATAAAGGTTTAAGGTTACCTACTCAGCTACTAAGGAATAGTTTAGGGTTTAGTAGTTTAGGGTTTAGGACGTCGAGTTTGGGGAGTGATATACGGGCCTTGGGAATATAGTTTTATAACCTAGGACCTAGGGGGCTTAATACTTGGAATAAGGCTTCGAAAGTGGGTTTAGGGTTCGAGTTTTGATATTTAGGGCTTAGGCTTCAGGGTTAGAGTGGTGTGTTCAGAGGGTTTCGGATCTCAGGAATGTTGGATTGGGATTACGGTATTCGGCGCGAGGGCTGCAGGGCAGAGGACCTAGGGTGAAAATTATAGGACTCGTTTGCCAGGAGTTCGACAGGGACATTGTTAATTTTTTGGCTTTGGAGGCTATATCATAAAAAGGCTTCTCTACTTGTCGAGCATTGAAGGTCCACGTTTGGGACCAGACTAGAGGAGATCATGCTACTGCAGCCCCCAGGATGTCATGAATAAATTCTTGGGCTCAAGGGTTTTGTGAGGCTAGGATTTGCCCATGAGGGCTGAACCCTGAAGTTCAGTTTCGGGGCGGGTGTCTGATGTGAGGAATAGAGATTTCGAGTGCTGGGGTTACACTGGGGTGCAAACACGAAATAAATCCCACAGCTTTTAGGCCTTAGGGCAAGACTTTCCGGCTAGCTTCTCGGATTCGCCGGAGCCCGACTCATCCAAATGCTCTGTCGCCATCATGAATAATGAGCAGCCCATCTTTGCAATACGCAGGACAGATCTTGTGTTCTTCAGACATCGTGTGCTCTTCAAACTTCCGCTGTCTAAGGGTTGATAGCAGGCTAGATTTGCTTGTTTAATGAGGTTTCTATATTTAAGTCCCTTCTTGCACGGTCCTGTGTACAGTAGTTACACGTAAGGTGAGTTGTGAGTGCTTCTAGCTGGGGCTAGGAGTCATACCCCATTAAGCTCCAGGTGCATAGTATAATGTACCAGTAAATCCTGTTCGCAGTCTTTTATAAAGCCCCAGTTCTGCACTTCTATTAACCCAAAAACCCTTTGTATAGTAACCCTCATGTAGAACTATCGGAACCCTTCTATGAACCCTTTACGGGAACCGTTAGGTCCATCATGCGTCCGATGCCGACCTGCATTGGTGTCTCTCGTCTTTCTCTGCCGCCTGACAGGAGTGGGGAAAGGGTCCGCCGGGAAAACGGCGATCACCAGACCTGCAACCAGGTCTGCCTGTCGCGCTCGGCAAGGAGATGTCTCTGCAACATCGGGTTCCAGCCAAGCTCGGATAAGCACAGCGTGGACTCCTTCAGGATCTTTTGCAGCCGGTTATTCTCGGAATTGGCCTAGAACAGCAGCCATATGAGCTCTGTCGGACGCGATATTCAAATTCACACTGCGGAATGTTCAGATCTAGGCAGCTTTAGGCCCTTGGCTCATCCACGGGAGGATGAAGCCGATGAAGCTATGAGCCACGGTTCAGGTTTTAAATTTTAGAGTTTAGGGTTGGCACCCCTAAATTGTAGTTTCAATTCGGGGTTTGGGATTTAGTGTCCTAAACTCTTTGCCCTAAATCCTTAGCCGCGAAACGTACTCCGAAATCTAGAAGGCAGTGCCCAAATTGAACCGGGCTCGGGAAATCGAGGCATTTACTAATACATTTTTAAAATAAAACTATTGCAACTATGATTGTTATTGTCAAGCTAAGAGTGTTATGACGATTATTGCGATATTCTCACTCTTATGATGAATTATCATTGCTTCGGCTCCAGAGCCAGGCTCCTGGGTTTCACGATTTTGTATACAGGGCTTGAGAGCTCTTACATTGCAGTGTGCAATGAAAACTGTAAACGTCTGTAAACCCTAAACTCCAAACCCTGCCCTAAACCCGGACCCCTCAACTAGTTCTTTCAAACGGCTTCCTGCACCCTAAGAACCTGGCGTTTTAAGGGAAGAAGTAGGTTATTTAGGGTTCAGAAGGGCGCTTTGGCAGGGTCGAGAGGCCTAGGTGCCTAGGTAGGGTCTTGGGTTTAGGGCCGTTTGGGGTTTTATATGCGGTTTAATTAGGGTCGTATGGGGTGTATGGAACCCTTAGCAGCCTTGCGATTGTGTTTGTCTTCTTTCCGGAGACAGTCCTTGGGCAGAGGTGGCGGAAGAGTAGCAAAGCCAAGGACAAGAAGCCGTCAGGGGTGCCCTCACAAGTAGAACTTTGCTTGGCTATGTTGCTTCTTCTGGTATAGGTAACAGTGGAGCCGACAGGAATTATGTTGGTAACGATTTAGGCTTTTATGCTAGGTTGCTCGGGCCAGGGATTCGGGTGCAGGATTCACACGTGGGCCTGCGACTTGCGCGGTGGTGCGCTGCTATCGAAAGTTGAGTTCATGCCGGCGAAAGTGATGGCCGTTGTATGGCAAGCAGTTCATACATGCATCTAGACCTCCGAATCACGGAATTACGTAGAAGTCATTCGAACCGGACCCTGGGGAACATGTTATGGTAATTTTGTGTAAGGGCTCGCAGGGAAATTGTCACTAGTTAATCAGGCCCCTAAGTTGATCTTTATAGGATTTTATAGGGGACGGATATCACGATATTGCGCTGAGATTTCAGTTCGTGTCACAATGCCTCGAAACCCAGACAGTTGCATGTGAGTGGTCTTGGGTGCGCATGTCCAAATTAAAACAAGCATGCCTGCTTTAGATTTAGCCGCTGTGCAGCCCTCAACCCGAAAGTCCGAAACCCCTTCAAGAGCTCCGAACTTCGACATCTAATATAGGTGGTTGTGAAAATTATGGTCCCGCGTTTGGGTCCTTATATACGGCACCTATTATAATATTTAGGGCACCCAAAAAGGGACCCTAATTTTGACAACCACTCATATAGAAGCCTGAACAAGTTGTACTACCATTCCTCCAGTTGCCTGATTATCATTATACTACACAATTAAGGTCCCTACGGTTGATGATATAAATCCTGCATTACCTTAAGGACCCTAAACTATGGGAACTATGGTATATTCCTTATTACGGGTAATGCAGGATCTCTAGCATCAGCCCTAAATTGAGCCAGGTAACGACTTATCACTGCAAGTGGCTGGAGGCTGGTGAGGACTGGGGATACTATAGGGGCCTTCATAATTACAATAGTGTTTGGGGGGTATACCATACATAATTACATAATTATACAGAGAAACCCCCAAGGCTTAAGATCTCAAAAGCAGCAGCTTCCAAGAATATAATATAGGGGCCTAAATGATTAGAATGGGGTTTTGGGGCCCATTATATATATTATAATCAGGAACCCCCAAAATGGTATAGGTAATTATTGAGGCCCCTATAGTACTCCGGTTTAGGGCTTAGGATTGAGAGGCAGGAGGAGGTGCAGAGGCGCAGGCATATCACTTTTCCAGGTACCGGCTACCGGTATCACTATTTCTTGTTACCACAGCTGGCCTTGGTGAGCACAGGCATTCCGTCGCTTTGGAACTTGTCTGCTGTTCTGTCTCTCTCTCTCTCTCTTTCTCTGTCTTGCTTTCTCGGCGACTGGGTCTTCCGGCGACAGCATCCGCCCCGCAGGACCTGAGGATTTTGAGGAAGAATGCTGATTGATGTAACTAGCACTCCGAGAAATCATAGTACTACATATTCAGACGCCTACTATAGTTACTATAATTAGAATAGGGAACCCCCAAAATACGGTTGATGGACAAAATCCTGCATGACCCTAAGGACCCTAAACTATGGGAATTATGGTATATTCCTTATTATGGGTCATGCAGGATTTTGTCCATCAACNAATAGGGAACCCCCAAAATACGGTTGATGGACAAAATCCTGCATGACCCTAAGGACCCTAAACTATGGGAATTATGGTATATTCCTTATTATGGGTCATGCAGGATTTTGTCCATCAACAGTAGTAGATATTATTCAGGCCCCTTTCTTATCCCCACAAGCCCCATGAGGACCTCGAGCCGACGCTCAGCAAAAAGAAGACTTACCTTAACCTACCAAAACCTACAAAAAAGTAGGGTCCCTATAAATTCCATATTAGGGTTTATAATAAGAACCTACAAAAAAGTAGGGTTTGGTAGGTTAAGGTAGTTTACTGAACAGCGTCAGCTGTGAATTCGGATTTGATATTGGGGCCTTCATGACATTTTTTGTGGGGAATTGGGGGGGGGGGGGCGTTACAGCATCCATGGGCTATAGTTGCAGGGTGCAGGGTGACACAGTNTGGGGGGGGGGGGGCGTTACAGCATCCATGGGCTATAGTTGCAGGGTGCAGGGTGACACAGTACTTACAGGCCCAAGGGACTTAGTAAGTGAGGTCATAAGTAAGGCTACAATTAGGATAGCCCACTTGGGGGACTTCTCATCCCAATTATGACCCTGCCGACCCTGCCTACTAAGTGCCCTTAAAAACGGAGCGGGCTTATCATCGCAATGATGACCCTACTTGCTAAGTGCCCTTAAAAGCGGTTGAGGGATTCAGCTTCGGGTCAAGGTTTAGGGTTTAGGGTTTCGGGTTTATAAGTATGGCTCGTGGCACTTTCAGTCTTCCCCTGCCTGTGAGATTTGGTTCAGACTCCAAACCATAAAGCACGTTTTGTATACTTGGAGTTTGAGGATTAAAGTCAAGTTAACTCTGCAGATCCGCCGAAGTGTAGGATTTTAGGTTTGCAGGACCCCGAAACGCTGTCGCAAGTTAAATGGCGTCAGGCTTTGACATCATGGCTTCTGGGGCTTCCTTCACTTCAAGCACATCGCTCAGAATCCTCGGGTTTTGGGATAGGGCTGCTTTAAGTGCTTTAAACTTCAAAACTTTAGTTTGAGGAGTTTAAGGTGGAGGCCCAATGCCCTAACAATAAACACTGGGGAGGATGGTGTATTCCGGAGGTTCGGGTCTGACTGTGAGCGTTGCGGGACCTTGTTCGCACTTCGATGCCACAATCGAGCAACCGCTTTGCGCATATACATATACACATATGATATTTTATATATGCTCAATGCTAATGTATGCTACATCTAGTATGCGCACACACATACTTTACATGTGTATACGTACATATATATATATATATATACACATGTACGTACGTATGTATGTATGTATGTAAACTATGTGTATACATATATATATATATGTATATGTATATACATATGAATATGTATATGTATATGTATACGTGTGTGTGGGCACGCAAAAATACGGAAATAGGTCAGTGCAGCTGCTGGCAGTACAGCAAACACTCGAGGCGGAAAGACCGCAAGATAAAAACAGAGCTGCTACACATGCTGAATATAGGGGCCTCAATAGCTACGGTAGGGTTCCGGGTCGAGAGTTCAGGTTTGGGGTTTTTCATACAAGTTGTATTAAGGAACCCAAAGGAAAATCATTGGCAAGTCTTTATTCAGGCCCCTACACTAAGCTGATCCTGCACAGCACTACTGTCACCACCCATGCCGACGTTGCCCCATGCCACGACGGAACCATCACCTCGAATGGCTAGAAAGGCACCAAACGAGGCCTGGATCTGCTGCACATTCGAAAGCTGATCCTGTATGGCGCTGCTGTCACCACCAAACGTGGCATCACCCCAAGTCACCACGGATCCATCGCTAAGAATGGCAGCAAAAGCGCCAAATGAGGCTTGGACCTGCTGCACATTTTTCAGCTGATCCTGCACAGCACTACTGTCGCCACCACGCTCAGCAACGCCCCAAGTCACGACAGAACCATCGTCAAGGATGGCAGCAAAAGCGGAATGAGCGGCTTGGATCTGGTGCACATTCTTCAGCTGAGTCTGCACAGCACTACTGTCACCGCCCAGCATGGAGGCCCCCCAGGTCACCACGGATCCATCTCCAAGAATGGCAGCAAAGGCATCTTTACAGGCTTGAACCTGCTGCACATTCCTGAGCTGATCCTGCACAGCACTGCTGTCTCCGCCGCAGCCAGCATTACCCCAGGTCACGACGGATCCATTCTTAAGAACGGCAGCAAAAGCAAAGTTAGAGGCGTGGAGCTGCTGTACATTCTTCAGCTGATGCTGCACAGCACTACTGTCACCACCAAGGCCGTCAGCATCACCCCAAGCCACGGCCGATCCATTGTCAAGAATGGCAGCAAAGGAGCAGGAAGATGCTTGGATCTGCCGCACATTCTGAAGCTGATGCTGCACAGCGCTGCTGTCACCACCGTGAGCAGCGACACCCCAAGTCACGACGGATCCATCGTCAAGAATGGCAGCAAAAGCAGTGTTAGAGGCTTGAATCTGCTGCACTTTCTTCAACTGAGCCTGCACAGCACTACTGTCACCACCATGGGAAGCAGCACCCCATGTCACGACAGAGCCATCCAAAAGGATGGCAGCAAAAGCATATCCACCGGCTTGGATCTGCTGCACATTCTTCAACTGGTGGCACACAGCTCTGCAGTCACCACCATAACCGACATGACCCCAGGTCACGACCGAACCATCACCAAGAATGGCGGCAAAAGCGCCGTGAAAACTTGCTTGGATATGCTGCACATTCTTCAGCCGATCGTTCGCAGCCTTACCGTCACCATCATCACTGGCCCTGCCCCACGATGCGACGGATCCATCACTAAGGATGACAGCAAAACTGCTGCCGGTGGCACATGCACGAACTCGGCTGATGTGGAAGGTCAAGGAGTCAGCATTCCGCACCCCTGCATCCTTGAGCGTCGCAGTTGCTTCCAGAACACTTCCAGATGAGTTCACCAGCCGCCCTTTTCCAACTTCTAGAGCGGTCTGTGCCCGAAGTCTCAATGTTTCCACGTCCTCATCAAGGTTTGCTCTCACAGTAGTTGTCCTGCCGCTGAGCAGTCCAACTGACAAAGCAATCGCCATGTGACGCGGCGCGTGGAAAGAAGGCGAAGCTGTACGTGTTTTGCATGTGTGTGTGTGTGTGCGTGCGTGCGCGCGCGCGCGCGCGGCGCGCGCGCGCGTGTGTGTGTGTATGTGTGTATATATATATATATGTGTGTGTGTGTGTGCCGGCTTTTCAGTCCATGTGTGCATGTGCTTCAGGGTGACATGCAGGACACATATCGCCAGCGTGATGCTGCTACTGGTTGACCCGTTCGATCGAGAATGCTAAATGCAGCAGCCATCATAAACGCAAGGTAGACACCCTCAGTTCTTTAACACCCAGTGGGAACACCAAGTACATCTGCCCTGTGTGACCTATATAATAATTACGCCTGTACCCTAAAAACCCTGCAGTGTTACTTCCCACATAACACTCATATAAAAATCCGTTAAGTGAACCTTTGACTTCGGCCCGGAAAAATCGAAAATTCAGAAGCCCGGCCAACACCAAGTCCACTGCCCAGTGCTTGGACATTGGCACACATACCCCGAAGTTACGGTAAAGGTTAGACTTTCTCCAAAGGTCCCTCTATCGAGGATCCTACTACAGTATTTGCAGTGCACATGTGGGTCCCGTCTTTGCTGAAACTGCGACATGGGGTTGTACAAGACTAAGGACCCCTCTGACCATCCGGTGGTCCGAAACGTCGCTACTTTTCGGTGCTCTCTGATACCGGGTGCTGAGTAAAGCCATTATATTAACATGGTCTATCCTAGGTGTAGACTCTCACTTTTCGCTGTGGCAGCAAACACTTCGACGAGAAGCCGCTTGCTCAGAAATCGTGGCTTGCGTCCCCGCTCCATTGAGGGGTACCGAAGCCCTAAACCCTGAACCCTAACTCTTGAGCTCTAAAGCCGAAACCCCACATCTGCATTGCGCAGCCATGGAAAGCTAGGGCTATAGTACCTAACCCTAAACCCTCAACTCTAAAACTCAGCTCCGCACCCGAGGTTGGCGGGAGTAAATGCAGCCATGATCCTGAGTGGCTAGGGTTTAGGGTGGCTGACTGACATCCTTTGGCTTACGACATTGGGTTTTAACTTTCAGGTTATGGGGTTCAGACCTTTACGGTGTTAAGGTAGTTAACTTGAAAGGATTTAAGACATTTGGTTGTGGGTTTTGTCGAGTTTAGGGGTCTAGACTTGTTTTGGGATTGTCGTGTTTATGGAAAGGATGCCGGGTTGTGTACACAAAAAAAGCACCATCGTAACATAAGGGCCTTAATAATTAGAATAGGGTTTTGGGGCGCAGTATACTATATTTATAATAAGGAACCCCGCAACATGGTATTGGTATTTTTTTCGCCCCTATAGTACACAAAAACTGCAGCTCAAGGTCAAGAGTTGGGCCCAAAATTGAGTGTTGGTGGGTTCCATGTATTTTTCCTGGCTAAGGGACTCAGGCTTCGGGAGATGAAAAGGATAAGTTCCGATTCAGGATTTAGCATATCTGGCTGGGGTTTAGGGTTCCTTTAAGGGTACTATAGGGTTCTATGATAGGGTTCCCTGTAAGGGTTTAGGGTTAAGGGTCTACTTGGAAGTTCATAGAGCTTAGCAACTAGGCGTATAAATCAGGTAGCCATGGGTATAGTCAGTTATAGCCACAGTTAAGGTACGTAACACTGTACTTACTAAGTCGCATGAACCTCCAAGCACAGTCTCTGAAGCCCTCCTCTTCGAACCGTGAAGCTCAGTCCGAAAAGACCTAATGTAGGGGCCTTAATAATTAGAATAGGGTTTTGTGGCCCATTATACTATAATTACAATACAAGGACCACCCCAACATAGTATAGGAACTTACTAAGGCCCCTATAGAATTCTCCTTCAATTGAAAACGGACATCCAATTCGCGTCCCCGAGCCTCCACCCGAAACCACCTAGAAGCCTTATAAAGAACATCATCAACCTTAAACGGTTCTTTAAGGGACCTAGCGGGATTTGTGAGGCTTCGGTTTAGGGTTTGAGGGTTAAGGCGTTAAGGGTTTTGGGATGTTTGCGGTCAGGGTCGATTTTGAAGGTGTTTACAGGACGCATCACTTTTCACAAGGTTTGTAGGGCACTCCGGGCTGAGGAGTCATTCGCGGAAAGGTCCTCGTTTCAGCTGCTGCGGCAAATCGACAGTATGGGATACAACAACAGAAACAGCGAGCTCGGTGTTGTCTTTTAACGGAAGATGTAGGTCCGCTACCTTCTGCAGCATCATCTGACGCTCCCAGTATCAGACCCCAAACCCTAAATGCCCTAAACCCTAAATCCTGAAGCCTAAACCCTAAAACCTAAACCATAAGCCCAAAACCCTTATCTCCTCAACCCTAAACCCTAAACCTCAGCTCTGGGGTGCCAGCTTGTAGAAAAAGTTTTGCTCCGCCGTCTCTGGGAATTCGTCCAGCAAGGATCCTTGGCGAGAACCAGGCCCTAATATAGGGGCCTTAACAATTTGTTTAGGATCCTTTTTAAAAAGGGGTCTACATGTAGGGGCCTTACTACTTAAAATTGGATTCCTTTTAGAGGGTTCGTAAGGGCTACTATACGGGTTTAGTATAAGGGCCTTGATAGTTAGAATAGGGTTCCTTTCAAAGCGTGCATAATAAGGGTTACTATAAGGGATGCCATAAGGGCTCATAATTGGAATAGGGTTTGGGGTCCATTATACTATAATTATAATAAGGAACACCGAAAATGGTATGGGTAATTATTTAGGCCGCTATAGTAAACACCAAACACCCCGGTTATGGTTTGACATGTTTTATGGTTTGACATGGTTTAACATTGGGGCCTTAAAAATCAGAAAAGAGTTGTGGCTGCACTAACGTATGACCAAATAGACATACATACATATATATATATGTACATATATATATATATATAAGTAAACTCTGAAGACTAAGCTGAGGCCCTAATGTAAGTACCAGAATCATTACCAATATTGTTTCTCGTCCTGTGATGTCTTGCCTTGCTGCTGCTCACTGAGGTTGCGGCCACCAAGCGAGTAGTACCTGAGCAGCTTCCCACGACCCACATGGGAGTTTCCGAAAATTAGGGGTACCTTATTTTGGGCTCCTTATAATAAGGATCCTACTATATGGGGTACTATATTAGGGCCCCCTATTTTCGGAATCCCCCACATGTGTATTCAGGGTATCCCTACACCCTAAACCCCAAACCCTGAACCCTTAAACCCTAAACCCTTAAACCCCAAACCCTAAACCCTCAAAACCCCAAACCCTAGGCTCCGGGAGAACGGTTGGAGAAGCTCGACCTCCAAAGCCCGTGCACTCTTTGATGGACTTTAGACGGCCGTGCTTAAAGGATCATGGGATTCAGGGACCTTGACAGGGATCTATATGGGGTTTATCGGGTATCTATAAAGATACTGTAAGGGCTCTACAAGGGTACTAAAAGGATCATGGGACTTAGGAAATGGGGTCAACGGGGGTTTAAAATCTGGTAACAATACTTTCCATTGCTCATAATCCAATTAAGGTAGTTAGAACTAAGTCCCATGATCCTCCAAGTAGTAGGCAGTCTTACACACTGCCTTGGAAACATAGGCTCCATATAGCCATCACTTGACTTGAAGACTGTATGTGTATAATGTAGGCATATGCAGATACAGGTGTATACTGACTAACGGGAGGGTCAACTTTCGTAAGACCATGTACATCATGATGCCGACTATGCTCACAATCCTCGAAATAGCCCTCATCATAGACATTGTCGCCATCACCATCAGCATCATCTATTGCGAGGTATCTCGTGCAGTGTGGCAGTGCCTGCAGCATTCCTGGACTTGACTTGATTATGCATGAAACGGGTCTTAGGTACTCATGGTTGTTTCACTCCTCCTTCGGTCTCTCTCTCTCTCTCGCTCTCTCTCCCTCCCTCCCCCCACTTCGGTCGCTGTCTCTCTATGAGTACAGCCATTGAAAGAACAAATATTAAACAAAAAACGCATGAGCAACTCAGTCAAACACGAACGTGCATGTACATACAAATGTCAACAAGTTAAGTATTGTATTTATGCAGACGAGCACCCCGCACACGCACACACACACACACAATTGGTGTGCTCGTGTGTGTGCGCGCAAGCTTCGCATACATATTAAACTGGATGCAAGCCGCATGCACGGACACGCGTCCCTATCTGTCTGTGGCCATCTGACATTCCATGCCCTCGGAATCCTGAAGTAGGGCAAGGCCCTGTGAGAGCGCAATGCTGATGGTCCTTTAAAACCCCAACGCCCCCACCCCAAACCCCCTTAGCCCTGAAGCTTGCGGCTTCGACTGTAAGCCCGGAACGCCTTATTACCCTAAGTCCCGACCTTAACCTACCATAACCGAATTCTTCGTAGGTTCTCATTATGAAGCCTAATATCCCTAGTATGAAACGTATAGGGACTCTACAGAATATGGGTTACAACTCGGTAATTCTTTTAGATGTGTTTCACCTGCGCCAAGTCACATCATCGGGATAGTGAAGAGCCAGAGGAACATGAAGAGACAGCCCAAATCTGACAGCTTGGGGCTTAACAAGGGCCCGGAGACTCCAATATCCCTTAATTAAGGAATATACCTTAAATTATAGTTGGACCCCTAGTAAGATGTAAGGTATATTCCTTAATTAAGGGATGTTGGCTTCGGGTCAAGGAGTTTAGGACTTCAGGCGTGTGGTTTAGAGCTCAGGGTTTAGGGCTTGCGGGTTTGTTTTGGGGTTTGGGGAGGGTTTAGGGTTTAGGGTTTAGTTGTTTTGGGGTTGGGGAGGGTTTAGGGTTTAGGGTCTACGTAGTGCATCCGTGGATTTCAGGAATGCATGATGTGTGCAACTCCGAGTGCTTTCCGTGTGATGTGGGAATAATGGATGCCCAGAGTATTCTGAGTATGAGGTCCTTTCATTATGGCTTAACACACCGATAAACACAAGAGTTACTCACTGAGAGCCTTCAAGCAAAAGTAAGCCAACATGTGATTCCAGTATGAAGCCCATGGCCCCATCCTCCTTTATATGGCGCTGTTATCTCGAATAGTATTCACTGTAGCTCATGTGAGCTTGTACCACCGGTTCCATACATCAAAATCCCGTAGTCTAGTACCTGAGCGTAAACCATTGCACTCTCAAAGACTCGGAGACCACTGGAACACGTTCCATACAAGCACAAGCACCACTGACTTGCATGAGTCTTGCAATACCGGAAAGAACTGAACGTTGAAACTACGCAATGCACACTGCCGGCACCCCAAGCTGGCCATGTTCCTCCTAACCTGACATCGTGCCTATCAGGAACTGGAAGTACAGCTGGACGCCAACGCCGTACACACCTGCCACTTCGTAGACTTCTGGGAATTTCAGAGAATAGGTGCACCGCATTGGGAAACCCTGATGACGAGCATCCTGGTTTAGAAGCAATATATCTAAAATTCAAGCAGGATCCTTATAAGATGATTTAAGGTTTATTCCTTAATTAAGGGATTTCGGAAGGTCTGGGTTTTGAACCTGCTCCTGGGCCTAGAAAGCATTCTGCACAGAGGGTAACGGGGTGTAGGGTTTAGGCTTTAGGGGTTTCGGGGCATGCACTCCAAACCTTGAACCGAAAACGTTGGGCTCTGAAGCCGCAAGTCTCGATGAGAGCAGTTGGAGTTCGGGGAACTCAAGGTTAAGCTTTGTGTGATGTAGGGGTTATCAATGGTAATTTCCCAGCAAGTATACATAAACCCTAAGCCCCAAACACTAAACCGCAAAGTCAGAATACCACCACAAGGTTAATTAAATGATACCTACCCTCCTACTAAGTTACTAAGTTCAGCACCCTAAACCCTAAACCCCCAGGATCCTACTGCATACTCCACTACGAACTAAGTGCAGCCCCTTTCCTAGGGGCCCATGGTTCCGAACGAATCCCGGCAAAGGGTTTAGGGTTTAATTTAAGGTTTCGGGGTTTAGGGTTCCACTAAACCCTAAAGCCTAAACAGAGCAGTGCAAGCATCGAAACAGGACTCTTGTTTAAGGCTTGGCGGTTCATGCTTTAGGGTTTGGTTTTCGTGTTTGAGGGCTCAGGGTTTTTCAAGGGTTCAGGATTTTGGGGTTTAGGTGGGTTGGCAGCATTCCAAACAGTCTTCTTGCTAAGGGGCTACTTCGAATTACCAAATTGCGGGAACAACGCTCATTATTTTGTATATCTCTACTAAATCGAAACTGAAAATACAAGTCCCTGAACCCTTCACCTCAAACCCCAAACCCCCTAAACTCCTAAACTCAAGAACCGCACCCCCCAAGTACCCTTTACTAGAGCACTTATGGTCCTTAATAGAATAATAGAGGGTAGCTGGGGGGTGCTGGAAGTACTGTTCAGGACCCCAGGGCTCCATGTACCTATATGGTATATACTGAGGCCTTAAAGTGCCTGTATAGCAAACCCTAAACCCTAAACCCTCTTTCAAGGCCTTAAGTGTATACCAGATATGCAGTATGATATGCACACGGAGCCGTAGGGTAAGCGGCCTAGATCCCCAACCCCTAATTAGACACTAAACCCAGAATCCCTAAAGCCCCAAAAGACCTAGCACTAACAGACGGGATCCTCATCAGAAGGGTCCCCAAATAAGGGTTTAGGGTTTAGGAGTTCAGGGCTATGAAAGGCCCCCTGAGCGGCCTGGATCCTTCACGACCCTAACCCCTAAACCCCCTCAACCCTAAACCCCCCAAAACCCTAAATACGAAGCCCTAAGTGGCCTAGATCCTTCACGGGTGTCTTCATCGGCTTCCACTTACAGGCCTCATCCCTGGGCGTGCTTCAGGCTTTAGGGTTTAGGGCGGCCAGCAGTCAATTACAAGGGTCTAGGGTTCCTGCACGGCGTTCGTTTAAGGGTTTCTGTAAGGTGCCCTATAAAGGTTTCCTAATTGTAAGGGTACTAAAGGGTTTTTAGGGTTTCAGTGGTTTAGGGCTTCAGGGGTGCAGGATTTTGGGGTTTCGAGGTGTCAAGGATTCAGGGTTCCGTTCAGGGTTCCAAGCAGTTTGGGAAGTAGAGAAGGCCCTCGAATCCGCGTGGAAATACAACACGACCATCATTACATGCTGAACCCTCACTACACCCTAAACCCAAATTTCAATCGAGTACCCTACACCCTAAACCTTACAGTGAAGCTTCCTTCAGCGCAGCAAGACCAGGGCCTCTCAGATGGTGCTTTGGGCTCGGATGGTTGGGCAAAACTCAAGTTACCTGAATAGCAACACATGGTCTTTTCAAGTTGCTTCAGCAGCACTGTAGGCTACCACACATAGTCATTAAAGGGCCTGGAGTATGTAACAACACATGTGAGCCGTCTCCGGGTTTAGAATTCAGGTCTTGGGGGTCGGGCCGTTTAGGGTTTTCGGATTTAGCTTTTTAGACGAAGGGTTGTCGACCAGTGCCGTCAGGAGAGTCACAGCCGGATAGCTACCCTGCTTGTCAGCTGCATATGAGTAAACTGGGTGGACATAATCCTTTCAGTTTTGCCACTTGTGGCTCCTGAAAACTGTTAGTCCTGCAAAACCCATAGTTTACCCACCAAAAGACCCAAGGCTCTGTTCTCAAATTGCACCTAAACCAAAACCATAGCTGGCCCTATCTACAAACACCCTATAGAAATTCTTAAAGGAGCCCCCGCATGGTCAGCATCGTGAACATGCCAATCTTGCCATCCCCCATGCCTGCGCTGCCCTCTGCCCTCGGAGGCATTTTTCATGAACATCTCTGCCACTGAACATCGTAGCTTCAGAGCCGCAGCATGGGCCAAAAGCTCGGCAGTCCATGCAGCAACACTGGCCGCCTGCTGCTCATCCACACTCCGTGTGGCCAGCATGTGGCCCGGCCGATTGCTGAAGTGCTTCCCACATCATCCCGGATCATCCCTCCTGGGACGGGGTGGGACGCTTCCCCGACCCGCTGGGCAGTGTGGGGGTTGAGTTGCTCTCTGTCGGCACCAGCGTATCACGAAGCATCACTGCGATCGCTCAACACGCAGCACATGCGGAGATTTTCGAAAATCGGGGACCCCACTATAGTAGCCAATAAGATCCAGCGATGCCCAAACGAACTTTCTCCTAGCCCCAAGGGTCCAAGTACCCAATAATCATATACTCTCCCAAATCCTAACCTACATAACTACTATCCTAAAACCGAGTACCTCATTATTTGGTCCTTTGGACCCTTGGGGTAGGGCCCCTACATTGCTACAATTCTGGGTCCGGGCAAGGCCAGGGCCTGAGCAGGGTGGGAAAATTCTCGGAATAGTAGAAGCAAAACCCTAAACCCTAAACCCTAAACCCCAAAGGGTGTCTGCTATAATTAGTCGAAACAAAGGGTGTCTGCTATCCCAGAGGGTCCATATACACTACTATTATGGAATTAGGCCCCCAAAACCATAATGGGGATGCTCTTTTAGGGGCTAATTCCATAATAGTAGTGTATATGGACCCTCTAGGTATAATGTAGGAACCTGCTCAAGAAACCCTGGCTCAACGCCCCAAAATAGTCGGATCCATGTAGAGTGCCTTTATAATCACACAGGATTTCTTGATCAACGCAGGGTTTCTTAATTTAGTTCCTACACTAGGGTTCAGGAACCCAAAATCCTCGATTTGCAGGACTATCTGACAATCTAGAGGGCGCATGTAGCACACTCTCGAGCACTTCAGACTTACATGGCGTCGAGTTCTTTAGGTTCAGTTTCATCCCTGAGCGGATACCGCCAGACCTGTTCACCGGCACTTGATGAAATCCCAGAAATCCTAGACCCGAAACCGGTCGATGCGGGCGAGCTTCGTGCATGCCGTTTGCATCATGAAGGCCTCGCACTAATGCTCAGGAGGAAGGGTTCTTGCAGGTCCTTGGGACTTCGTAACTAGGGTTTTAAACACGGTAACTGAGGAACCCGAAACTAAATTTTAGTCGTTGTACATGCTACTGACCAACCGCAGAAGTACGATGGCCTGACAGTCTGGCACACTAATATAGGGGCTTAATAATCAGAATAGGGTTTTGGGGCCCATTATACTATGTTTGTAATAAGGAACCCCCAAATAGTATTGGTAATTATTATAAGAGCCCAGAAACGTTAACTCTTCATTGTGCTACTGCTGCTCGCCTTCACTCCCTGATTCTACACCCTTCTTGGAGGATCATGGGACTTAGTAAATAAGGTTGTAACTACCTTAACAGGGGTCATAGTTCAGCATATGTTTAACTACCTGATTTATGCCCTTCGTTGCTAAGTCCCATGAAGCTCTAAGTTAAGTACATCGCTGTAGCTTCAAACCCCAAAGTCCTGTCAAGCCCCCCGCAGCAGACAAAACTCGCAGCATTCCGACCACCTAAACCTTAAATCCTATACACCCCTAAACCTTACACCTGAAATCCTAAACCCCCTAAATTCCTAACCCCCCTAAACCCCCTTAAAGCCCTAACCCCTACCAAACCCCAAGCCTTCCGAAAGCTTACACGCAAAAGGGCTGCCAACGAATCGCGACTCCAAGGCTTGGTCTCGTGCGTCGCGCGCGTTTCGCGTTCATAAGATTTAAGCCCAGACCTATTAGGGAATATAATGAATTAGGGATCCTGTTGTCATTTGAGGTATAATCCTTAATTAAGGGATTTTGGAAGCTCTGGGAGCTTTACCTGAGGATCCAAGACCCTACTGCTTTTGGGGTTATACCCTTAATCAAGGGGTCATAACCTACTATTACGTAGGGTTAGGGCTAGGGTTCATACTGCTTAAGGTTTAGGTTTAGGTGCCAGGGCGTACGAGCCTTCAGGTTTGGGGTTAAATAACATTCTTCGTCGGGGCGGGAGCCATACGCAATGCATAACAAGTTCATTGGGATTTAAGACTCTCCGCCCTGACCAGTCGAAGGGAAAAACTCTAGAATGCCCTCCAAGCTTAAACTCTCAATTCGACGTTCTGTCTTTAAATGGTTCCACCCATGAAGGCTTCGTGTAAAAGAACCTACGAAACACCATAAAGCCCTGTGAAGGCCTCGAAATCCTTTCCATGGGCCCTAAACCCTAGAAACCCTCAAACCCTAAGCCCTATAAACCCTAAACCCTAAAACCCGGCAGCATAGAGCCTTCGCATCCTCCAGCTTCTTGGATCTCTCCTGGATTCAATGGAGCACAGAACTAGGGTGTAGGGCTTAGCGGTTAAGGCCTATGCTTTCTTAAAATGGTGCATTTACTATGTTGCCTTGGGTTTGACTTACTATGGGGTTTTGTATGGGTGCCATGTACCTACACAGCATACATTTTGGCTTTAAAGCTGCCTCTATGTTAGGCCTTCAGGGCTAACTTCTCTTTGTGAGCACATGGAACTAATTAGTGTCTTGATTGTGGGTCATTGCTTTCGGAAACTTCTGTATGCGCCCAGCATGAAGTTCAAGTCCTTGTAACGGCGTTCGGCGAAGTTCCCGCGCAAGTGCTCAGTGTAAGCCTTTCCTGCGCTTTCCGCACTTTTCGTCTCACACAGAAGGGAGTAGAAGCTCATAGCGTCCTCCACCAAGTGCGGCTTGGCCCTGATCTCTCCTTTGAGATCGCTTGCGGTGAGATGAACCAAGAAGTGTGCAAATGAACCCACTTCGATCCAGTGTACTGGTACACCACGCTGGTAGATGTCCCGTATCTCTGGATGCATGTGCCTACTGCCTCGTCATCGGAGCCGAGTAGCCTCCCTCAGTGCCGAAACGACACACCACCGGGGCGCCGGCACCTTCCGGGCGAGATGAACGACAATCCGCCCATCCAGGTGGGCGCACGGGATGGACCCCAAATTTGTCATACAGAAGTGGTTCGGCAAGTACTCAAGCATCCAACGAAGTTGCTTCACATGGTTCCTTGTTGGGCGCGACCCGCACATTTCAGAGAACTCGGAGAGCAAGAGTCGCTCGGGGAGTGTCTGCTGCCACTGCGGGTCTGAGCAATTGCATCTTACTCGACATGTGTCTGGGTCCATACTTGATAGGAGCATCGATGATCGGAATGGGATTGGGGGACATTATAGTATAAGTCCTAAGGGCCACAAGGGGAATACTATTCCGACCTCGTAATACCATTTTGTGCGCTTGGGTCTTACGGAGAGCTCTCGAGGTTTAGGGTTTAGGGTTTAGAAGATGGTGCAAGAAAGACGTGGGAGAGGAAAGGGGTGGAAAGAGACAAAAAGTCAGGTTTAGGTTTCGGGATTCAGGTTCGGGAGGTTTTACCGCGCATCTTAAACCACCATACCTGTAAATAGTCTCCATTGTAGTTCCATTTTGATGTTACTTTATGGGATAATTAGGTTTCCAAAGAAAATATTCGTGAAAGCAAACGAAGGATTTACAACGCAGACGAGAGTGACCAGGTAAACTTCAATCATACCCCTGAAGCCCAAATGGCTGCGAGGTCCTTTGTCTCGTCTTCTGTCTCTTGGTCTGCTTCAGCTGTGTCCTGGCGCGGTTTACGGTTGAGGGTTTACGGCTTACAGTCCAAAAACCCGAAACACTAAGCTCCATATCCTGGACATAAACCATAACGCCTCAAACTGTACATCAATGTTCAATTCTAATTCTACTGCTTTCGGAACATGATGCCGTATGCTCAAAGAGGAAACCCGATGATGGACTCATCATCACATAACCACAAGCAAGCAAGCACACAAACAAACAAACAAACAAACAAACAATCACACACACAGACACACGGACACACACATACACACGCACACACACACACCAACAACAACAACAACAACAGCAAAAAAATAATCTTTGACTTAAATTCAAACCCTAACCGACCGTGAATGACCCTGACCTTAACAACCCCATGTGCCCACCCCTGACACAAACAAACACACACACACACACACACGCACGCACACGCACACGCACACACAAACACACACACACACACACACCCACCCAAAGCCCCAGGACCTCGCAAAAACCCTATTCTGACTATTAAGGCCCGAATACTATACTTTAAACCCAATACCCAAAACCCTGGCAGGCCGCGAAAAAAACAAAAAAACGACCCTCGGCTGCACTTTCTGGGACTGCTTTAGGTAGCTCCCCCCACCTCATCCCCGTTCGCGATATTATGCTTTATGAACATATTAAGGGTAAGAGCGCTTGCCAAGTGGCAGGGCATATCAGCTTTGCTCGAAGTTTTGACGACGAGTGAAGCACATCGCTCAAAGCCTTCTGCAGCCTGCTACCATTCGCACTTATACTGGAATTACCAGAGGCCCTAACATCCCATAACCTTCGCACGCTTCCAAGCCCTGATTCTTACCCCCCAGCGTCTTGAGCATTGGGGCCCTGGTCTCACTGTTGACTTTCGGGTTTAGTGTTTAGGGTACATAAAACCCATTCAGACCTTGCGGGGAATACTCTCGAAGCTTGATTAAGCCCTGAGTAACACAGCTGAAAACCATTAAATTTCCGGGCCTAAACCTTAAGCCCCTAAACCCTCTTCGTCCTAACCCCAACTCCGCCTGCAGGAAGGCTTCGCGAAGGTGCTTCTTCACTTGCTGGCTGCGAGCCTGCATCAAACCATCGCATACATAGCAGTTGGCTTACAAACTGCTCTTTCAGTGCTTGGTGCTTTAATGTATGGGGTTTGGACAAACACTGGTGTAAATTCCTGGCCCGAAACCCTCAACCCTAGACCATAGCACAGGGGCCTGAAAAAGCTAACTGGGGTTCCCGAGGCTGCCTTATGTAGGGAACACTAGGTTTTCGTAGATTTACTGATGATTCAGGCCCCTCTAATACAGCACCATCAATCCCATCTTGACTTCCCTCAAAATCCTGTAAAGCCCCTGTCAAGCCATTACAAACACTCTTATAAAGCTCTTGACTATATCAATTATAAGCCTCTGCATCGAAGCCGTATATGTATAAAAGTCATGTCACTGCCGGCTCAGCATGTCTGACAGCCCAGATCTCGAAACGAGGCTTCGGATTGAGGGTTCGCTCTTACACCGGAATGCTGCAAACTGTGGCGGTTTAGGGTTTAGGGTTGAAGGTTATAATTTGTAGAGAGCTACCCGGCAGGATACCAGAAATACACAGTATCCTTTGGATCCGAAGGCGAGTCAACCAAACGCCGTGCAGGGCGGGACAATAAGCCCGCAGCCTAAACATAAACTAGACAATACCTGAGGGCGCCTGGGACTATCTGCTCGGATCTCACGTCTTGAAGTTGACTCATTATGGAGGGCGAACGGTGCTCAGAGCCTCGTCATCAGGATTTATGATTTAAGCGTTAGGGCCTAGCGTCCTCTGGGACCCAAATGCCCAGAGCCCGAATCCAGCCCACCCAAGCCCAGCCGGAAACCCCAAACTCGAGACCGAACCTATATGGGAGCTTCCGAAAATGGGGACCCTAATATAGTACCCCTAAATAGTAGGATCCTTATTATAAGGACCCAAAATAAGGTACCCTAATTTTCGGAAACTCCCATATAGAAAGCTCAAACAACCCCCGAACCCTTTCCCCTAAACCCTAAACTCCTATACCGTGGCCCCTAAACCCAACTAAACCCTAATCCCTATTACAAAAACAGTAAACCCTAAACTCTCTTTTACAGAACCCTACCGAGCCCCCAAAGCCGGGATGCCTTTAGGGAGCTGGAGGAACCTTTGTCGCCGCCAGTCACCTTAGAAGGCGTTAGCTCCAAAGCAGGTTTAGGATTTAAGGCTTAGGCTTTAAAGGTTTACGGGCTTAGGTTCAGGGGTATAGGGATTGAGTGGTTAAGGGGATTAGGAGTTTGAGGTTTATAAAGGAGTTTGGGGTCTTAGGGTTTTTTAGGGGTTTCGTGTTTCTTGCTGTTACCCTAATCCCGAAGCCTTAAACTACTGTCGGTTTGGGTCGGGTCTTTTTTCCATGCATCGTACGATGTTGGGTCTGCGTTGAAGTCCTTCTTTATTCTTTTGGGGGTTCGGGTTTAGGGTTTAGGGTTTCTAAACCCTAAACCACAAGTTTCTGCAAAGACTCAGACACTGCCTAAGTTATTTGGTCCGTGAGCAGCCGAAACGAATTCCATGTAAGAGTAATAGTATAGGGGCCTTAATGTTAAAACAGGATTTGGGGCCCGTTATATTGTAAGTATAATAAGGAACTGATTATTTACGCCCCTATAGTAAGAGTAATACCGGGTCCATGCTGTAAACACTGTAAACCCATCGGATTACAGGGTGGATTAGCGCTTTATGGCTTGGGGGGGAGGGGGGGTGCATGTCCAGGCTTAAACACCCCAGCCATGCGGCACAGCTGAACCCTAAACTGCTCGAGATTTGTAAATCAAACCAAACCCATCAATCCCACATGTTGTAAACATCTGAACTCTCCTATACACAGAACCACAAAGCCGACACACACCCCGAACAACAGAACACAACTTAAACTACGACCCGAAATTCAGAATGTAGTCTAAGCCCATTTACCCCGCTGGCCAAACAACATACAAGACATATAGATATGCAGAGTGTGTGCGTATATGTAATATGAGTAAGAGCAGGATAGATTGTAATAAACGCATATACAAAAACACGTACCCAATCACACATGCATGCATACATGCATGCATGTTTACTTACATACTGACATACTCAGGCTCGTTTTCACATATATGCAAACATGCGGAGATACATAATTGCATGTGTACAAATATAAATACACGCATATACAAACACAGATACACAACCATCTACATACACATCTACATGTACATATACTGAAACATATACGTATACATACACGTCGAAATATACATAAACATATACATGTACATGCGCATATCCAAATGCATGTACACATGCAGATGCATGTCCAAATACATACACATAAACATAAGCATGCATATAAACAAACGCACATACACAAACATACACATAACCATACACATACACATGCACACACACACACATATACATACACATACACGTACCCGTACACACACACATACACACACCTACGTACATACATACATACATACATGCATACATATACATACATATACATACATGCATACATACATAAATATATACATATATGTCTGTATGTATGTATGTATGTATGTATATATATATATATATATATATATATTGAAAAGCGTACATGCATATCAGCACATAAACATACACATGCAGAAACATTTTCATGTAAATCTACACATACATACATGCATACATGCACGCATGCATGAACACACGTTTGCATGGACACATGCACACATACATACTTATATGTGTATATGTAAGTAAGTATGTTTGTTTGCATGTATGTATGTAAGTGTGTACGTATGTACGTATGTATGTATGTATGTATGCGCACACAGAGATACGCATGCGAAGACACACACACACACACACACACACACGTCTGCGTGCACGCGCGCACCGCCTGCAGCTGGGCGGCTCCTGATTGCGATGCCATCGGCTTGGCCCCCACGGAACTCTCCTTAGTAGGGTTTTACGGTTATGGGTTTGGAGTTTAGGGTATGCTTTTGAAAGAAAGACACTTTGCGGCACGGTTCCACCTCCTCTAGCTGTTCCAACTTGTTGTACAGTCTTAGGGTTTAGAGTTTCAGGGTCGCGTTGTTGCTTAGATTTTGTGTCTTAAGCAATGTTTAATCTGTTTCGGCTCAATCGGTTAATACTTTGCGGTTTATATAAGCTTTTCAGAGCACCAAACCAAAACTTTCTGGCTAAGGCTAACATTCGCCACGGCATGTGCATCGATCGGTTTAGGGCTTAGGCTTGCTAGCCCTAAACCACCTTCCACACTCACAGCGCATCTGCCATCTCTTCGCTTGCCATCCTGAAAGGTCGAAAACCCCACGGCTCACCGAAAGGCAACTTGATATAGGGGCTTTAAAAGGGGTCTATAAGGGGTACCATAAGGGATGTGTAGGGGTACTGTAATATAGGGGCCTCTTGTTTAAATGAGAATAGGGTTTTGGCTTGGGGTATATTTTTTGATAATTTCAATCAGGAACCCTGTATTGCATCCTTTCCCTCCGGACTGTCGAAAAGCACGAACCCAGGCCTTGGTATGGCGTTTCATGAGCACCACTACCATTGCGAGGTCAATGGATCCTTGGATCAAAATTGATCGCCACCTTCGGCTGGTCCTGACGATTCTCTCGCCCTTATCGTCCAGGACACATTCCGTGACACCGTCGACATCACGTGTCTCGTAGATCTTGTCCGGTCGGTGCCACTCTCGCTTGATCTGAGGATTAATTAAGCTCTTAAGGCCCGGAATCTGTCAACCGACGACATCATTCCACACGAAGGGCCCAGGTGGGAGTTTCCGAAAATAGGGGGCCGCAATATAGTACCCTATAAATAGTAGGAGCCTTATTATATATAAGGACCCCAAAATAAGGTACCCCCCCCCCCCCCCTTTTTTGAAACCCCCAGGCATTCCACCCCCCCCGGGGGGTTTGCCCCCCCCCGGGGGTTTCTGTTCTTCTTTCTTTTCCTCGCCCCCCCCTCTCCCTTCTTGTTTTCGGGTTTTCGGTTTGGGTTTTTGCGNAAAAAAGGGGGCCCCAAAATAGTTCCCGAAAAAAAAGTGGAGCCTTTTTATATATAAGGACCCCAAAAAAAAGGCCCCCCCCCCCCCCGACTTTTTGGAAACTCCCAGGTATGCCAACCGCTCAGTGCGGTTTGCCGTCGCCTGGATGATCTCGTCATTGTACTTTCGCTTCGCGCCAACTCTCCCTTGATGCTTGACGGTTTAGGATTTAGGGTTTAGCCTAAACCCTAAACCCTAAACCCCTTGCATCAGGGCAGTAGCCGTCGTAACCTGCGGACTTCAAACTTCCCTTGAAAGACGCGACCGCCATGTCTACTGGAGCTGCAGCCTAGCCCACTACTTAGGGCAGGCCGCAGCATAAGACAGCACGGCCACAACAAGTGCTAGGGCTATCGGGCTCTCCGGGCTGAACCCTGAAGCCTAAAGAGTTGAAGGCCGGGCTCCTTGATGAGCACAAGATTCTGCCAGTCCCTACACCCGCAAAGACTAAAGCTCCCATAGCCCGTAATCGTAATCCATAGACTCCAAGAGCCTGAACCCTTAACCCTGAATCCTATAAAACAACCCTAAACCCCAAGAGCCTAAATCCCGAAGCCCAAGCCCCAAAAGTTGAGAGCCCTTCAGCACTGAAACCCAAAGCCCAAAGCCTAAGCCCAAAGCCCTCTACCTCACCCCAAGGGTCCAAAGGACCCGATAATTAGGTACTCGGTTTTAGGATAGTATTTATGTAGGTTAGGATTTTGGAGAGTATATGATTATTGGGTACTTGGACCCTTGGGGTCATACTCCTGTAGCCCCAAACCCTGCAATGCTAAGTGGTTTTGGATCCTCAGGTAAGCCTTTCGCAACTCCAAGCCTCCCATTGGATACAGCCTGCAACCTATAACAACCACATATAGTAGAAGCCAGAAAGTTGGAACATCATTATCCTCATGCCCTTAAGGTAAAGCATAAGGGATCCTAGCACTAATCCTCCTAAAGCCATGTTCCAACTTTCTGGGGTTCACTATAAAATCCTTGTTAAGGTATAGTCGTAGTATAAGTTTTAGGGATACAGTAAAACCCTTGTTAAGGGTTGGTCGTAATATAAGTTTTAGGGATACATGGGGACTTCATAGGGTGGGGCTGTATACAACCTGCCCACGCCACGAAGACGCAGGTAAGGTCGAAGGATCTCGGGGCTACAGGGTTTTGGGTTTTGGGTTCAGGGCTTTGGGGTTCAGGGCTTCTGGATTTAGAGCTTGGGGCTTTTAGACTTTGGATTTAAAGTTTACGGTGTTACTTAAGTCCTGCTCCCTGAAAAGGGTGTGGTGCAGGGGTGGTGTAAGGGACTAAGCAGTCAGACTATGGTTTATAGTCATATGGAGGCCACAAAGAAATGCTATCACTAACTAATCGGATCACTTTTGTTGGTAGCATGTTTAAGGAACCATAAATCCAAAAAGCCTTATACTGTCAATAATGCTAAAAACTGGTCCCCATGCTCGGGCAACATCTCCAGGCAGCCCAGCGTCTGATTGAAACTTGACCTCCACCTGCAGCACTTAAAGGATCATGGGACTTTGTAACTGGGGTTATAAATAAGGTAACCATACTTATAATTACCTATAACCCCAATTAGGTACTTATCATCTTACTTACTAGGTCCCGTAAACCTCCAAGCAAGGGACCACGGGCTAGTCAGACGGCACAGGCTCGCAGGGCTTGAGGGGCTGGGATTTAAGGTGCAGGGCTCCGGAACCTTTAGGCTAAGTCCGGGGAAAAGAAGCTAGACCCAAGAGTAACCTAGGAATAAAACGGGTGCCCGTTTTGGTTTAAAGGGGCTTCTAAGGGAACCTGAACCCCAACACAAAGGGGATAAGGGCCTACTCTAGATCCTAGGAAGGGCTGCGAAGGACAAAGAAGTCTGACTTGTTAAAACGGTGAGGCAGACTCGTCTTGAAGCCTCAAGAAGGACCCCTGAACCTGAACCCGAAACCCAGTAACCTCGAAACCCCAAACCCAGTACCCTAAACCCGAAATCCCGCACCCCAAACCGCGAACTCTGGACCCCAGACTGCTCGATACTGGCTTTCTGTGGTCTAGGGTTTCGGGTTCATCAAGAGCTCAGTGTGGGCTCCAGTGATGAAGGCCACCCGTCCAGTTCTGCTCCGAACAAGGTTTATCTAAGGGCCGCTGTCAAGGGCTCCTTTTCCTTTCAGGCTTCCTTTAAGGGTTGTCTTACGGTAAGGGCTTAGGGTTTAGGGTTTAGGGTTTAGGACCCTAACTCCTACAACTGAACCTCTACTGCCAACCCCAATCCTGAGCAGATGCAGTCATCGGGGCATCCTCACCCTGACCCCTAGATCGTGCCAGAGCCGACAAACTCGAGGCCATGAAGCCCACAGACTCCACTATCCCTTAACTAAGGGATATACCTTAAATCGTATTTGGGATCCTACGATAACTTAAGGTATACCCCTTAATAAAGGGATAATGGAGACTCTGGGATCCAACCCTCAAGGGGCATTGGGTATGACAGGGCATTACCGGGGCTTTAGACGACAACTACGGGTTTAGGAGTGAGGGTTTAGGCTTAGTTGCTGAGTTCATAAGCCCCCAAAAGTATACACTTTCAGTTTTATAGTGGGTAATATTATCCCAAAAGTGTAAAGTGTATCCACTCAGCTACTAAGTAGGGGTCTAAGGTGGCCGGGGTATATTAGGGCGAAGAGGTTCGGATCTAAGGGGGGCTGGTGGCGTTTGGGAGACCTAAGCCCGAAACCCTTACCCTATAAAGCCTAACCCACGGTTTAGGGTTTAGGGCCCCATTAACCTCAGACCCACAACATGGAAACCCTCAGACCCTGAACACTTGTCGGGCTGTATAGGGCTGTATGGGGCCGTAACGGTTAGGACTGCTAGCGATCAGGACATCCTGCGTTAAACCATAACAAACTCGCAAAAAGCGGAAAGTCTACATTATTTATATGAGCCTGCTTATTTGCGACCAAACCTCTAAAAACAAGTGGCCGTGGCCAGGGGTTTCATAGTCGCAGGAGTTCAGGGCGCTTAGGGGCTGCAACATACTTTGTTCAGGATTTTTCGATGACGGGGAATCGAGTAAGCTACGGTTCAGTATAAGGTTATTGTTTAGCCCTTGACCCTGGCTTTTTTCGGGCAACCCTCCTGTACCCTGATTATTACCATGAGAGCCTAAGCCCTTCATGCCCCACACTACGGTTTAGGGTTTAGGCTCCTCTTCTTGGCGCAAAACTTTTGCAGTGCTTCACCCTCCCAGACAGCCCTTCACTAGCCCGGGATGAAGGAAGGTAGCGCCAATCATGATAATGGGGCTTTCTTTACATTCAGGTGTACTCCTTGATTAAGGGTTTCAGGGCCCTCTTGCAGGCACATTACAGGGGCATAATTAGAATAGGGCTCTGGGGGTATAGTAAACTCTACTGAGAAGGGAATGCTTGTACTAACTATTCCGACTCCTAGTATCACGGTTTGGTTTTGACATGTTCTACAGCGTAACCCTAAGCCCTGAAACCCTAAACCCCGAAACTTTCAACCCCTAAACCCTGAACCCCTAAACCCCCTAAAGCCCTAAACCGTCCGTACCTTCTTTGGCTTCTCTGGAGCTGTCGGGTTGTCCTGGAACTGAACTGAGCACTTCAATGCGAGCTGTTACTACAGGGTGCTTAATGATTAGAATAGGTTTCATTTTGAAGGGTGCTTCAATAAGGGATACCATAAGGGCTCTAGAATATAGGGTCCTTAATACGTAGAATAGGCTTCCTTTCAAAGGGGGTGTTGTAAGGGTGACTGTAGGGGCTACTATAAGAGCTCTAAAATATAGCGGCCTTAATTAAAACTTAGAGCAGAGTTTGGGGGTATATTATACTATAACTATAGTAAGGTAACCCCCAAAACAGTATTGGTAATTATTTAAGCTTCTGTATTACCCTTGTGGGATCCATGTACCTAGACAGAAAGAGCTTCTTTGAGAGTCCTATGAAAGTACTGTAGAGTTCGTAGAGGTCCCCTGGGGCCCATGTCATGTATCAGTTCGAGAAAGCATCAGGGACAACTACATACCGCGCAGTCAGACTGATACAGGTACTATAGACGTCTGAGAAATGTTAGCATGTATGTTCCCTTACAAGCCCTAGATCACGGTAACATAGGGGCCTCCATAATTAGAATAAGGTTTTGGAGTATATTGTCCTATAATCAGAAGAAGGAACCACCAAAATAGTACGGGAAATTCTTAAGGCCCCTATATTAGTGGAACATGCCTCGTATCATGATTGTTTCGGATGATTACGGGCAAGGCCTATGGAAGCCCCATGGGAAGATTCTCAAACCGCACTTTTTACCCCAGACAGCATCCTTGTACAAGGAAGGTTAAGGGTTTAGGATCTAGGGTGATAGAAAAAATTCTTCGCCTAGCACGCCATCTCCGGAACACCAGTCCTCTACCTTCACTTTCACGAAGCCATCCTGCAGATACCCATGACGTGCATTTTCGGGCTAGCGTGTATATGCATAGTTTGTGCAATTGTAGATACATATATGTACATATATGTATATACATACATGTGTATATGTATATATATGTATACACAACACGTTTCAGGCTTTGCAATCGAAACACGAGCACACTGACGCACACACACACACACACACGCACACACACACACACACATGGGGTCATCTTTGCGCAATCGAGACGTGGTCTGGCAGCTACGAGGAGCCGAGGTCGGAATGAGGGGGCTTGGGCTGAAAGGCAATGGAACGGGGCAATCTTGCGGAATCGAAGCAGAGGGTATATAAAAGGTTCAGGATTCAGGATCCTCCTTACTTTATACAGCAGCCCTGAGGGTCCAAAGGACCCAATAGTTAAGTACTCGGGTTTAGGATAGTAGTCATGTAGGATAGAGCATATGGGTAGTTAGGGTCCCTTCTTAGGTCCAAAAATAGTACGGCACCCGTATGAAAAGACCCTCAAAGGGACCCGAACTTAGAGATCTACCCATATGATAATCAAGTACTTGAACCCATACGGCAGGTTCACCGAGGTCGCGTGGAGGGGTAGGCCAAAGCAGAAGTCGAAACCACAACGATTTGGCACAGGGGTTGTCCAGTAGGGCTCCGTCTTATACTTGCACTAATCATGGTATACACCGAAAACCTATTCTAATTGTTACGATCCTTCTACTAACAGTTATACATACTGAGCCCTCTAAAGAAACCTCATTTTAACCTTTAAGGCCTATATTACATAATTCAGGAGTCTTAGTCGTACTGTGCTGGGCATCACATGTTCTCACGCAGGACAAGGTCTTCCGACATCACAATTCTCACAATCATAGTAATAGAATTATTTTTTACTAGTAACACTCATACCAATAGAAAACCGTAATAATAATGACTGCGATAATAACAAGAATAGCATGTCAGTATACATGAACCCCTGATTAGACTATCGATTCTGAGCATATTCATAGTGATAAGAACTAGACCAATCATGCTAATACTGAAAGGTGATCCTACTAATCTGAATATTGCCAACAGTACCAGCAATACAACAACAACAACAACTACTACAACTACAACTACAACTACAACTACAACAACAACTGCTACTACTACTACTACTACTACGACTACGACTACGACTACTACTACTACTACTACTACTACTACTACTACTACTACTACTACTACTACTACTACTACTACTACTACTACTACTTACTACTACTACCACTACTACTACTGCTACTGGTAATAATACGCATAATCAGTGAACATGAGAAACAAC
Source organism: Symbiodinium sp. clade A Y106 (assembly GCA_003297005.1). Taxonomy (NCBI): domain Eukaryota; class Dinophyceae; order Suessiales; family Symbiodiniaceae; genus Symbiodinium; species Symbiodinium sp. clade A. The sequence goes on along the minus strand of BGNK01000088.1, from coordinate 67,442 downwards.
ACCAATAATAACACCATGTGCAACCAAGTCGACCTACGTATGTTACGTTGCAGCGTAATACGGGTAATTTAGGAATTAAGGGACCCTCATTTGAAGAACTACTCACATAGGGCCTGCATAACTTACCTTTGGTTAGTAGGGAATGGAGGAATGGGGTACAGTTATAACTACTATTACTACCATTCTTCCATTCCTGACTAACCAAAGGTAGCATAAGTAAGAACCGGCTTTGAAGGGTAGTATTGTGGTATATTCATACAGGGACTATTTAGGGGAATAGCTATGACAGACACATAGAAGCTCTAGAGCCGCCCATATAACCTTGTGAAACCCTATAAACCCCAATCAAGCTTTGTAGAACACACGCAAGGATCAGAAACACGTCCTAACCCTAAACCCTAAACCCAAACCCTAAACCCTATGAACAAAAAACCTCAGAGTTTCGGATTTCAGGCGGATCTGCTCCACAGTCTCCAGCTGATCCGGGACAGAATGGCTGCCACCAACAACAGATCCCTCGAGGAGAAAGGCTACTGAAAAGCCAAGCAAGAGGGGCTGTCCTTCTTAAATATGTAATGATACTACAAATCATCATCCTCATAATTAAGACAAAGAGTTGAAAGTGCAGACTCTTTTCAGCTGATCTTGCAGAGCCTTACTGCTGCCGCCAAGGCGGGGAGCACCCCTAAACCCTAAACCCTAAACCCTGAACCCTAAACCCTAAACCCTAAACCCTAAACCCTGAACCCTGAACCCTAAACCCTAAACCCATGGATCCATCCAAAAGAAATGCAGCAAAAGCGTAGCCAGAGGCTTGGATTTGCTGAAGATTCTTCAGCTCATCCTGCACAGCACGACTGTCACCACCGAAGCGAGCATCGCCCCAAGTTACGACAGTTCCGTCGATCCTGATGGCAGCAAAAGCGTGGAGAGTGGCCTGGAGATGCTGTACATTGTGCAGCTGACCCTCCGCCGCAGTACTGTCGCCCCCATACTCAGCATGGCCCCAGGTCACAACCGAACCATCGCCAAGAATGGCAGCAAAAGCCCTGAACGAAGCTTGGATTTGCTGCACATTCTTCAGCTGATGTTGCACAGCACTACTGTCGCCACCAGAGCCAACATCACCCCAGGTTACCACAGATCCATCTCCAAGAACGGCAGCGAAAGCGTGCTTGGAAGCCTGGCAATGTTGCACATTCGTCAGCTGGTGCTGGACAATTGCTGTCGCCACCACGACGAGCATCACCCCAGGTCACCACAGATCCGTCGCGGAGAACGGCAGCAAAAGCAGAGCCAGAGGCTTGGATCTGCTGCACATCCTTCAGCCGATCCTGCACAGCGCTGCTGTCACCACCACGGCGAGGAACACCCCAGGTGACGACGGATCCATCCCCAAGAATGGCAGCGAAAGCAGAGTCAGAGGCTTGAACTTGTTCAACATTCTTCAGCTGATCCACCACAGCACTGTTGTCGCCAGCAAAGCGAGCATCACCCCAGGTCACGACGGATCCATCATATACAATTGCAGCGAAGGCACCTCTAGATGCTTGGATCTGCTTCACATGCTGCAGCTGATGCTGCGCATGCCCAGCATAACCACCAAAATCAGCGGCTCCCCAGGCCACAACAGATCCATCGCTACGAATGGCAGCAAAAGCACCTCTAGATGCTTGGATTTGTTGCACATGCTGCAGACGATCCTGCACATCACTACTGTCACCACCAAAGTCAGCACGGCCCCATGTCAACACGGATCCATCCCCAAGAATGGCAGCGAATGCGCCGCTTGCAGAATATTGGATTTGCTGTGCATTCATCAGCTGAGCCTGCACAGCACTACTGTCACTGCCATCGTCAGCATCCCCCCAGGTTACGACAGATCCATCTCCAAGAATGGCAGCAAAAGCGCTGGTAGTTGCACAGGCTTGTACTCGGCTTATGTGCAAAGTTAACGAATCACCCGTCTTCACCGTGGTGTCCCTGATCGGAGCACATACGTCTAGTACACTTCCAGATGAGTCCAGCAGCCGCCCACATCCGACTCCAAGGGCAGCTTGTGCGCGAAGCTTCAGCGTTCCCACTTCTTCGTCCAAGCCGGCGTTCACAGTCGCTGTCTTGCCACTGAGCAGCCCAACATTCACGGCAATCGACATCTCGAACACCGGAATCCTATATCTTCGGGAGTTGGGATTACCTAAAGGATCACGAGACTTGGCAACTGGGGTCCTAAATAAGGTGCCTGTACATACACAAAACTACTTGTAACCCAAGTTAAGTTACTTGTAACTAAATACTGTACTTGCTAAGTCCCATCAACCCTGAACCCTAAACCCTTCCGGGTCGGAGGCTTGAAGCTGCTTGAGATGTGGCTGGACGGCAAAAACCCTGGGGCTCCGAATAGCCCGAAGTAGGCAAGATTTATAGGGACTTTTGATTCCGAAGTAGGTATTATTTAGGGACTTCTGATACCGAAGTAGGTACAAATTCTATACTTGGAGGGGAGTATGCGGGCCCTTAACAAAAAGAGAACATCGCGTTGGGTGCTGGGGTACATCATTATTCAAACCCCCATCGCAAGGGTTTGTGTGAGTTTTGTAAGGGTCAGCATTCAAGGCAAGGGGGTAACAAGTCTGGCTTGAATGCTGCGAAAAGTAAACCAAAAAAGCAGTGACATATCAGCAGTGAGATTCCCACTTGTATAGTAAGCCATCAAACGCCCTCAAATCCCAAAGCACTGAACATCCCTGAGCCACTTGGTCTTAAAACACATACGTGCAGACATGGACGCCCGAAGATGGAAAGCCCTACAGCTCATGCAACTTGTTAGAGGCTGAAGCACCACTCAAACGGTGTGGAGGCAACCCTAAGCCCTAAGCTCGATGAGCCTGAATGCATAAACACTACACACAGAAGTCCTCAACCGAGAAGCCCTGTACAGAGTTTGAGCTGCTTAAGCCCCCTAAACCTGAAAGCTCAAAGTCGGAACTCCAACATGTACAGTAGAAGCCAAAAAGTTGGAAACCCCATAGCCTCAATCCTTAAGAGTAATGTATAGGGAATCCCAGCACTATTTGGCCTTACCCTGGTTTCCAACTTTATGGGGTTTACCGTAAAACTGAAAAACTCGATGAAGTCTGAAACCCTCTCATTACATTGTTCTCCCCCTAGAGCTCTTCATTTCCAAACCCGTTAAAATCCTGAAGAATCTACCCTAAACCCTAAACACGGAACAAGCCTCGAGTTTCAAGAACCTGCCAATTAAGACTAAAATCTGACACCCCGAACTCGACAGAGCCCTTCACAGCCCCAAAAAACTCCTCTAACGTTGAACACTGCAGACCTACAGACACGTACAGTAGAAGCCAGAAAGTTGGAACAGCATTCTCCTCATGCCCTTAAGGTAAAGTATAAGGGATCTTAGCACTAATCCTCCTAAAGCCATGTTCCAACTTTCTGGGGTTCACTGTAGCCTTAACTCATGTACTACTCTTCTGGGGATAACAAGAATATGTGCAGTATTCTGCATTACGATCTTACGGTTGGCCTCGTATTCGCTCATATTCGACCTACAAGAGAGCACAAGCACTAAACTCTTCAACATCCATGACATACATGACATCCCGCAATCGCCAAAATTCTGAACCCTAAACCCTAAGACCACACCCTAAAATCTAAACCCCCCAAAGTCCTTTAGCACCAAACCTGCGAAAAGCCTTGATCTTAAAGCATTGTTTGAGCCATATAGACCCGATATGAAATCCGATGCACAACGTCTAGCACCCTTGGAAGACCTACTTAATGTAGGAGCCTTGATAATTAGAATAGGGGTTTGGGGTATACCACACTATAACTATAATAAGGAACCACCAAAACCCCATTCTAATTATTCATGGGGACCTCCTTATTATAGGTATTAAGGCCCCCCCCCCCCCCCCCCCCGAACCGTCCCTATGAATTATTGAAGCCCTTACATTATATACTCGGTAACGCACGGGAGCCTCTTCTTCGGCCATGGCCGGAGCAGTGGTCAACAGGAGGGTGCCTGCAACGGTTTAGGGGGTTATCATAAGGACACTCAGGGGGGATAGGGGGGAGGGGGGTAGGGAACTATATTTCCTTAAACAGGCCTTATTAAGTCCTTATTAGGGGTATTAAGGTCCCCTACCCCCTCCCCCCTACCCCCCTAAAGGTCCTTCTGAGTTTAGGGCTTTAGGGTTTAGAGTTTAGGGTGTCGTTCGGTTGTTGCTGTGTTGTGTTCTCTTTCCTTGTTTCTGTATGCATTAATTTATCGGGATGGGTTGATATAGGCTTGGTTTCGAAAGGTTCCTGAAGTTTGGCAAGCAGTTAAGGAGTTCATCGAGATTCATAAAGGGCTTTTTACAGCGTCATGAAATGATCAAAATGATCAAAGCCAATGACACTGGAAAACATCCCAACAAACTCCTTGTCTTGGGTTTTAGGGTTTAGGGTTTAGGGTTTAGGTTTTAGACCACACTGTTCAGGAAGCTGGGGAGTTTTCGGCATGAAGGCTTTAGCGAAGAGTGTCCAGTTGAATTAGTATGGGCCTACAGACTTTCAGCAAGGTTGTACTACTAGTCGCACTTGTTTAAGTTGCCGCCTGGAGGTTTCGGGGTACCTTATGTCGGCTTCAGTTCCTGAGCCCCCTAACCGAACCTTGTCCGGGCATAATCACCGAACCCGTGCAGGCAACGAAACGTACTAAGCCTGAACGTGCCACGAGGGATGAGGTCTATACCCGGATCTTGCCACACACCACGAGTCAGGGCAACCCTCAGATATCTTACTTGCCAGTTGTCCCAGTGCAGCAACAACAATCATGTCCATGTCTTTCGAAGTGTTGCTGATGTTGCATTCGCGAGCTTGCAAATGCTACCAAAAACACACTTTGGAAACCGAAGAAGCTGATCCAGCACATTATAGTATATTATAGTAGATTAAAGTAGATTATAGTATTCTATCGTATACTATAGATTATAGTAGTATAGTAGAGTTTAGTATAGTAGTATAGTATCGTATATTACAATATGCCCAGTAGCTGATCCAGCACAGCGCTGCTGTCCCCGTCATATTCAGCATCACCCCAGGTTACGACAGATCCACTGCCAAGGATAGCAGCAAAAGCGCTGGACGAAGCTCGGATCTGCAGGACATCCTTGAGCTGATGCTGCACGGCACTGCTGTCACCACCATGGTCAGCATAGCCCCAGGTTACGACAGATCCGTCGCCCAGAATGGCAGCAAAGGCTCTTTCCGTGGCTTGGACCTGCTGCACATCTTTCAGCTGCTCCCGCACTGCGCGACTGTCACCGCCCCCGAGCCCACGTCCCCAGGTCACGATGGATCCATTATCAAGGAGAGAAGCAAAAGCACTGTCACAAGCTTGGATCTGCTGCACATTTCTAAGCTGACCTTGCGCAGCACTACTGTCTCCACCAGAGCAAGCTTCACCCCAAGTAACGACGGAACCATCTCCGCGAATGGCAACAAAAGCCCCGCCCGACGCTGCTATCTGCTGTACATCCTTCAGCTGATCCTGTACGAAACTGCTGTCACCACCAAAGTCGAAGGCGCCCCAGGTCACGACGGATCCGTCGCCCAGAAGCACATTCTTCAGCTGATCCCGCACAGCGCTGCTGTCACCACCATACTCAGCATCACCCCCTGTCACGACGGACCCATCTTCAAGAATGGCGGCGAAAGCCAGTCTAGAGGCTTGGATCTGCCTCACATTTTTCAGCTGAACCTGCTCAGCCAGGCTGTCACCACCACGGCCAGATGGACCCCAGATCACGACGGATCCATCACGAACAAAAGCGGCGAAAGCACAGCCAGTGGCTTGGATCTGCTGCACATTCTTTAACAAGAATGACGGCAAAAGCACCACCAGAGGCACAGGCTTGCACGCAGGCTCAGTGTATCATCATTCTGCAGCTTGGTTTTTTGTTGATCCGTGCAGACACATCCAGAACGTTTCCGGCCGAGTCCAGCAACCGCCCTCTTCCGACTCCCAGTGCGGTCTGTGCCCGGCATGTCAATGTTTCCACACTTTCTGCCACACCGATTGTCACAGTAGCTGTCTTGCCGCTCAGTAGCGCAACCTCGACACTCATCGACATGCTGTACGGCGATCTTATATCCTAGACTCCTAGAGAATGCTGCATGATGTTGTGTTACCCTCATCTTTCGCCAACTGTTCATCTTCATAATCTTCATGCAGTCGCCTACTGCTGCGACCGCTCATGTTCAGGTCGTGGCTTGAAAACAAACATGCCAGCGGATAGCATTCGAACTCTGAATTTAGGGCGTGCTCACGTAGAGTACTCTTACAAATTGAGAGGGGGCACCCAAAATCGGGTAAAGATTCAGTGCAAAAGAAAGTAGGGACCAGACGAACAAACACGAGACTTAGGACCTCAGACCAGTAGAATAATCCGCTACAGCTTCAAGGCAAACCCTGGCATTTTCCTCTGCATCCGACCTCAACGACCTGGTGCGCGAGCTGAGGACCTGAGGGCAAAAGCTCTAGCCTGAACCCTAAACCTAGAATCACTATTATACTCCTGAACCCATGGTTACGATTATGGTAATTATAGCTTTAGGGTTATACTTACTATAATCCAAACCTATGATTATTATAATCCTACAAGGATTTGGGGTGGGAGCGTTCGAGTTTCAGGCTACGTAAAGGCTTTGAGGATGCACCGATTAATGCAGCAGACAGTCGTACCAATCATAGTATGCTGGTACGATCAGGCATGGTGCCCATACTCTTGCTACCAACATAAAGTCTCCGACGCAACCAACCACAATACCAACCGTTAATGTCTGCGCACTGCGTCTTCTGCAAAGGTGGATTGGGTATGGCAACTGTCTGGGAACGGTGCCGGAACCTTCCTGCGAGTGTGCGGGGTGATTAGATTAGGACTGATGGTAACGGCAGCAGCCATACTGTGTACGTGGGGTTGATCAAAACCGGAATTTGGCTTTGAATCAGCACCCATAACAAGAATGACACAACCACTGCCGGCACAACGACCACCACTGAAAAGGAAAAGCAGCAGCAGCAGCAGCAGCAGCAACCAGCAGCAGAAAGAACAAAGAGTACCAAACGACCACGTCCACGACTGCCACGAGGAGGAGTACGAGGCCGAGGACCACGACGACGACGACGACCACGATCACGATCACGAGAATTGCACTGCTAGCACTCCTACTTGTGCGATCTTGTACGCCTGTTAGTAGTACGACTAGTAGTCACACCCACGACTACGACGACGGCCACGGCGACTGCTACTGCTACTGCCACTGCTACCACTAAATCTAGGACTCGTGCGACGGCGGCGACTACCACAACAACAACAACAACTACTACTACTACTACTACTGCTGCTACTACTACTGCTACTACTGCTACTACTACTGCTACTACTACTACTACTACTACTACTACCACTACTACTACCACTACGGGTGCCGAGTACTGATACTCCAGCTGCTGCTACCGCGACTGATGCTGAGGCTCCTGATAAACAGAGCCCCAAGCCTAAGCCCGTGTAATTACAAACCGACCCCCAAGCTCAATCATGCCCTTGTCCAACAAAATCCGTTTTCGAATTGAAGTCTGAGTCTCAAGCGGTCGCTGTTCGGCGCGGGATTTCCCTCAACTGCCGAATTTGAGAGCTTCACGGCGTCAAGTCAAGGTCACGAGGGCTTGGGATTCAGGGCGGAAACCCTAAACCCCAAACCCAACCCAAAACCCCAAACCCTAAACCCAAAACCCCAAACCCTAAACCCTAAACCCTAAACCCTAAACCCCAAACCCTAAACCCTAAACCGGTCCAAGGCCAAAGTTCGACCACGGCTTGGGGTAATATAGGGGCCTTGATAATCAGAATAGGGTTCCTTTTATAGGGTTCCTTTAAAGGGGTCGGCTACTATAAGGGCTAGAATAAGGATTTAATGTAGGGTGTAGGCTTTATAATCAGAACAGGGTTTTGGGGTCCACTTTAGTGTAGTTATAATACGGAAGCCCCAAAATAGTATTGGTAATTATTTAGGCCCCTACAGTATGGGCGGGGTTTGAGTCGGGTTTGGGGTTTGTTAAAGGCCGGTAGAGAAGGCCCCGCCCTTCCAGATTGTGTACAATCACCCCAAGTAATGCAGAAGCCTGAACAGCTGTGAATACTATTCCGGAGCATTCACTACGGTTGATGGACAAAATCCTGCATGACCCTAAGGACCCTAAACTATGGGAATTATGGTATATTCCTTATAATGGGTAATGCAGGATTTTGTCCATCAGCCGTATTACAGTTCTATTTTCATACATGCCAGGACCCTACGCAGGAAAAAGGCCCCAAGCCAGTCTCTCCCCCCCACGGTGATTCCTCCTACCGGTCCCCTTTCCCCAACGGCCGAGATATGGATGATAAGAGTGTCTCAACTAGGCGAATAATTATTTCAGAGGTCTTAAAGTCAGTATCCATATCATTTTACCATATTATGAGTAGATACGCAAGATGATGAGAACCTCTCAAAACATGCCCAAATAATGGGCCTTGATCCCTAAAGCCTAAACCCCTAGAACCTAAACCCTGAACCCTAGACCCTAAACCCCTAAACAGGTAAACCCCAAACCCCTAGAACCTATACCCTAGGCTTTGATCCACCCAAAGCTGGGTTCAGGTTTGAGGGGGCCCTGGGCTCGTCATACCATCAACATCTCAAACGCATGTAGGCACGCAAGCTACTGTAGGGGCCTTAATATCTAGAATACGGCTTCGGGCTCCTTTATAGTATAACGATTACAAGGATACCTAGGAATAATGTTGGTAATTACTTAGGCTTCCATATTAGGCAGGGAAGCTGCTTAGATCAGACAGTGCATCAATCAGTGGGTAAGCACGCATTCGGATGCTGGCTATGAAGGCTTGTGTGATCACGGCAGTGGTGAGGATCATATTCAAGGTCATTGTCTTCCCTAAACCCTGAACCCATGGGGGCAGTCATAGAGTGACTGGACATACGGGGCAGAAACCAGGCCCCTTAACGATTGTCTGCTGCCCCAATCCATAAGCTCTTGTTCTAGTGTTTGGGGGCATCGTGCAAAATGCTCCTGCTCCTCCTGCTCCTCCTCCTACTGATGACGGCTTGCATGTCGACGATGAGTTGACCTGGTTCACCATCAACCTCAGTGCAACATACGTGGTAAACCGGGAAAGGGATTCGATTGTTCCTTATTTGTGTTACGGACCCAGGTTCAGGGTTTGAGGTGCATGGAAGATCAACCCAGCGTTGTTTTTCGATGCAGAAAGGGAGTTTCAGAAAATGGCGGGCCAAATAGTAGGAGCCGTATGATCGGACCTACCTAACAAGGCAACTCCATTTACTTCCAAAACGCACAGATGTTTTGCTGTCCGCGACTGTGCGCTGCGCTAGGCCAAGTCCACGAATCCTACCAGCAAGGCCCATGGCGGTGGTTCTAAATGAGGGTTCCCTGCAATGCCGCCAATATTTCATTCTTAACTACTGTTGGTCTTATTGCTGCTACAAGGTGGATACTAGCATACTCTTCTGTTTCCCACTGAATAGCGACCAGTTTGGGGTCCATCAAGTATGCGGATATTCCGACTTCGGAGAAAGGGCTCACATTTCTGGGGGGGGGATCGGTGCCTTGGTCTTCTGTCAGTTTGGGTTGGTCACCTGGTGCCCATAGACTCGAATATCCCTTAATTAAGAAATATTCCTTGAATCATATTAGGGATCCTACTATAATTTAAGGGATATTCCCTAATTAAGGGATATTGGAGTCTCCGGGTGTTTTAGTTGGGTTATGTAATACGGTCGTGTCATGGTCAGCATCGCGGCGGTGTTTTTGTCCCACTCGCGTCGTGTTCAGTGTGTTGTCCCAGTGTCCCGGTCTGCTCCGGTCGTTGAGCCGGTCCGTTATAGGGGCCTTGATAATTAGACTAGGGTTTTGGGGCCCGATATACTATAGTCATAATAAGGAACCCACAAAATAGTATGGGTGATTATTTGTGTCCCAGTAAATGCAGTACCTATCGTGTAACTGGGCTTTTAAGTAACCAGGGAGAAAAAAGTATAAACTTTTATTTCATACTGGTTCCTTTAAGAAAAAAGTATTTAAGTATGGTACTCCAAAGCCCAGTGTAACACGGTATTGTATAATATAGTAGAGTATGCCAAGTTAGTTTTGCGACTAGTGACTCTTCGGTGCTGCTGGAGTCAGCCTTGCAGTCTGAGTAGCTTAGACTTTAGGTTCAGGGCAGGGCCTCATTTAGAACAACCCAGCCGGACCTCAGAGCAACCTGCCGTTCATTCACGGTGGGCACTTAAGCTCGAGTGCCATGCTGGAGTGGATTATCGGCACTGGCGGGCCAGGGAAGCTCTGTTCTGAAGGAAGACTTGCAGTTTAAAGTTGAAGCCTGAGCAGAATGTGAATCTTGATGCTCATCCACCACCAAAATGTCAGGGAAAGGAGCCCACCTCGGGTTTAGGCTGTGGGGTTGACTTAGGACAAGAGCCTCACATGAGTGAAACCGCTGCGCACGGTATATGTAGTAGAAACGGCTGCAGCTGCCCTCTACAATGGACCATGTCCTGTCCATGTGGGCCCTCGCTATGCTGCCTCCACTGCACGCAAGGTAGGTGCTCTATGTACACTGTACATGCAACAAGAGAGAGAGTCACAATCATCCCAAGTTGACACTTTCAGGCAATGCGGCCAGTCACTGGTAGGAAGAGCCGGTTCCTCTCTCGAGATTAGGGATAGGTTGAGATTGCTGGTTGATGGTCGATCAACCATGTGACCATGAGAAGCACTCCAACCCGAAATAATTCTGAGAATGCCAAAGGTGTTCAAACATAAACCCTTCAATATTTTTTTTTTAGGGGCCTTCTTAATGAGAACAGGGCATTTTACCGTATATCTGCAATAAGGAACCCTTTACGTGACAATATAGGCAACTTTCTAGGCTTCTATGTTCCGCCCATGCGCCTTGAACCCCGAACCGCTTCGTGAGCTTCGGCCGACAAGGTGCGAAACTTCTCATGCTACGTTGCCGCAAGGCTCCATGTGCATATGTAGTATATACTTAGGCTTTAAAGTACCTCTGTTAAGTCTATCATACAGGAGCCCGTTAAGGCCTAAGTATATACCACATGGGTCACATGGGTGGTTGTCAAAATTATGGTCCCTTCTTGGGTCCCTTATATAGTACGGCACCTATTATTTAGGGTACCCAAAAAAAGGACCCTAATTTGCCCTAATTTTGACAACTACCCACATGTGTAGTATATGGAGCCGTAGAGTGAGTTTAGGGCTTACGCGGATAGTAAAGCTGTAAGGTATCAGCGGGTTTTATAGGATCGTATACGCTGTGATCAGGTCATAGAGGCTACAGTCAGCTGGGGTCTATTATCTTACCTTGGGGCTCCAAGTATGCAAATAATACCTGAGTCTGTGATACTACTACCTGGTAGGTCTAGAAATTACGCCTGCTTCGGGGTCCAAAGTCGATAGTACGGTTGATGATATATATCCTGCATGACCCTTAATAAGAAATATACCAAAATTCCCATAGCTTAGGGTCCGTAAGGTAAGGCAGGATTTATATCATCAACCGTAGTACCCACTTTGGGCTATTTGGAGCTCCAAGGAGAGGCTACAGTCAACTCTAAACCCTGCTTGGTTTATGAAGTTTCGGAGACAGAGAGTTCAGAGGGGGGCTCGCGTACACAGGGGCCGCAACATTCTAGGGCTTAAGGTTTAGGGTTTAGGGGTTTGGGGCTTAAGAGGGGTTTCGTGTTTGCTTGAATGTAACTAAGGGTGCGCCCTTAAGCTTAAACACGGTTATATAATAACTGCCTAGGGTCATAAGAGCCCTATGCCATATAATATGGAGGTGCTGATGACCTACCAACAAAGTACGTTGTGGCACCACTAGGCTAGATGTAAGGCTGAAGAATGGGAGCTCAGCTGCAAGCCCCACCTTGAGTGTATCGCGATTCCGAAGGAACACAAAGCTGAGGCAAACTACATGGGGTTGTTTAGGGTTTATAGAGTTTAGGGACATGCATCCAAATTCCAAACTTAGTTTGCTGTTCGGGGTTTAGCTCTCACACATCGGGTGAATGTGTGCTCGATTGGTTTGAAGATGTGCATGCAGCACGGCAGGCCTTCGCGTTTCTTCGCTGCAGCGTCCTGCACATATTAGTTAGAACACGGCTTCAGCAGACGTGTCTGTACTGAAAGACCTGTGTATGGACACTATGTTCAGAAATCAAGACGGAGGAGCAAGTGTCCGTTGTTCAAGCTCACGAACCGCAGAGACTGATGTGTCGAAATACAATAGCAGTTCGAATAATGCACCCCCTAATCAAACCTCCTCCAGTCAATAATAAGGAGCACGTATCACAAGGAGCTGAGATATTGGCCCATGAAGAACAAGGCGCCTGACACTTGGCACCAGTCTAAATACATTAACTAGTGCTATGGCTCGCCCTTTACTCCGTTTGGCATTTCTGAAAACCAGAAAGCCGAGTCTAATTGCGCACACAGCTGCACCAACACCGGCACCACTCTAAACCCTAAACGCTAAGCCCTAACCCCCAAGCCCAACAAGACCAGTCGACTGATTGCATCCTTCCGCAACCTGTGCAGCCCGCTTAGAAAGCCGCTTTCAAAAGATCACGATACTTGGCTGACTTCTGAACCCTTCCTAAAAGATAAACATTTAGCCTCCTGAATATAGTTCATTTAGAAACCCAAAAAGTTAAAGTCCTAAGAGCCAGCCAGAAGAACGCCAAGGATACACACCGCATACCCTGAGGCTCCATGTACCCATATAGCATACACTTAGGCCTTAAAGTACCTATATAGGGACCCCTTTAAGGCTTAAGTATCTACTATAAAGGTACAGAGCGAATGAAGGCTAGTGTTCGTCAACTGATAATCATTTACATATTAACGCGCAAATCAAAAGCAATTCATATACAAGAGGATGCTTAGCACAAGCTCCACATTTAACAACACGCAATTGAGGATCGTCAAGCATGCACCACAGCCTAAATCCCTAAACCTGCAAAACCCTAAATCCCAAATCTCTACACCCCAAACCCATGAAGCCTCCAACCCTACACCTGGAGACTCCAATATCCCTTAATTAAGGAATATACCTTAAGTCATATTCGGGATTTTACTATAATTTAGGATATGTTCATTAATTAAGGGATATTGGAGTCTCTGGGAACCCCAAGACCACGAAGCCCCCACAACCTCAACCTCAAACCCCGCAACCCAGACCTAAAGTAGAAGCCGGAAAGTTGGAACATCATTAGCCTCATGCCCTTAACGTATAGTATAGGGAATCCCAGCATGATTCATCCTAAATCTATGTTCCAACTTTCTGGGGTTCACTACAGATTGGTAGGGCTTAGGGCTTAAGGTTTACACGTTCAGGGCTTTAAGGGTTTACGGTAGGGGCCTAAATAACTACCAATACTATTTTGGGGGTTATTATAATTATAGTATAAAACCCCCAAACCCTATTGTAATTATAAAAGCCCTTATATTAGGGTGTTCAGGGGTTAGGACAAGTTGGCTCCCAGCCTCCAGCTGCTGCAAACCTCAGTCGAAATGCAGCCGTAGGTCCACGGCTGGGGATTCAGGGGTTCCTCGGTTACTTAGGGTTCAGGGTTCAGGGTTTAGGGTTCAGGGTTCAGGGTTCAGGGTTTAGGGTTTAGGGTTTAGGGTTCAGGATTTAGGGGGGGTTTAGGGTTTAGGGTTTAGGCTTCAGGGTTTAGGGTGACTCAGGGGTTCATCGCTTGCACGGTGAGTTTCACGGGCTTCTTTACAAAGCTACATGGGGTTCTTTGGTGTTTCTATGGGCTCCCTGCACTCTAAAATCTGAACCCCAACACACAAAACTCTACACGCCAAGAACCCCAAGCCCTCGAGTCCATAAACCCCCCTAAACCCTAAACCCCCAAACCCCCTAAACCCTAAACCCCTAAAACCCCAAAGCCTGAACCCTAAACCCCCTAAACCCCCTCCGAGTCCAAACCCGACACCCAGATGAGATCGAGGATCCTTCGGGCCCGGCGCTCACCAGCAGTTTGCGACTCTTACCCTAATGTAGGAACCTGATTAAGAAACCCTGGGCCTGTAACCCCAGAATACTAGGATTCATATAAGGAACCCTAATAAAGACTCTGTAGGAACCTGATTAAGAAACCCTGAGTCTTTATTAGGGTTCCTTATATGAATCCTAATATATACCGGGGTTATTGGGCCAGGGTTTCTTTGTCAGGTTCCTACATTACCCCAACTACCCGGAGACTCCAATAAATATCCCTTGGTATATTAGGGATCCTACCATAATTTGAAGAATATTCCTCAATTAAGGGATATTGGAGTCTCTGGGTACTATACGGCTTAAATACTGCGTCATACGGTTGATGATATAAACCCTGCATACCTTAAGGACCCTGGACTATGGGAATTGTATGGTATATTCCTTATGATGGGTAATGAAGGGTTTAAATCATCAACCGTAGTAATTCAATCTTAACTGATGGTCCCCATCGAAAACTCCGAACATCCAACAGAAGGACTCAGGGTTTGGGAATTTGTCGTTTGAGCTATTGCTTTATAGGCTGTGTAGTTGGGATCTCAAAGTAAGCATTCTTTGTTTATCGGGCGGGCCACTTCGATCCCTAAACCCTGAACTCTACTCGAAGAAGGACCATGAGAAGTGGAGCAGGCAGGGGGTGCATCCTCCTGATGCCTTCAGCGTCTCTTCGAGGGTCCCGTAATTTTAATCTTAGTCTTGATCTTGGTATCATTGTGAATGAAGATTAATAGTAAATACATGCTGATAATGATATATTGATATGTTCATGAATATAGCTATCAGTATCAGTATGTTAATATATATATATATGTGTGTGTATATGTGTACGTGTATGTGTATGTGTATGTGTATGTGTATAGGTATATGTATATGTATTATGTACCGATGTATGTATCTATGTATGTATGTATGTATGTACGTACGTATGTATGTATGCATGCATACGTATAGAAGTTAATATTGGTAAAAAACCTAATATATATATACATATATATATATATATGAACACTCAGCAACTAATAGTTGTTAATGTTAACATTAACGTTAACATACACACATTATACGAAGTCCTAAGTGACAGGCCCCGACGTGCCAGAAACCAAACATCACCGTGATACTACACACCTAAACTTGGGCCCTAGACCCTCAACCCCTAAACCCTAAACCCCTAAACCCTAAGCATCCTAAACTTGCTTTGTCTCATTTGTGAAATTTGCTGATCCACAGCCAGGGACCCAGATCGCAGAGAGGAAAGAGAAAAGGAACAAGGATTAGGGCTTTAGATTGTAGCGGTTTGGAGTTTTAGGGTTTAGGGCTCTCCGGCAAGCTAGCCGCATAACCCTGAGGAATCCGCTCGATGCCCACACACTCTCCAACTTTGAAGCCCTGAATCCGAAATCCGGAACTCAGAATGTGTTCTAGGCAGCGGACGCTTCTGCCCCATTTGCTCCTCGTGCTTCAGGTCATGCTCTCGCGCCTGGTGAACTCGGAGGGGTACGGAACCCAGTCCCTAAAGCTTCAAGGCAAGCCGTCCGAGAAGCATAAGCTTCATAAAGCGCCCCTACAATTGCAACAACTTCCAGGCAGAACCTCAAGGGAAGAAATCAACTTACGTACTAGTACTACAAGCTTACCAACGCTAAAAACAATGATCATCTGTAATGTAGGGGCTTTCATGATTAGAATAGGTTTTTGGGTTTGTAACTATAGTATAATATACCCCCAAGCCCGCCCGAACCGTGTTCTACTTATTAAACAGCCACCACTCGGCAGAACTCCAGAGATCTCTGTTGAAACTCCACAAGGCTCACCGTTGGGGCCTTATTAATTAGAATAGGGTTGTGAAAATTTGAGGGTTCCATTATACAATAACTAGGGTAAGGAGCCCTCAAAATAGTATTGGTAATTATTCAGGCCGCTGCGTGCCTCCGCGACTGTGTCCCCTCATAGCCCGCTTGGCTGCAACATGACATACCCGAAAACCTTCGTCTAACTGTTCAGGCCACGGAATATAACCTAAACCCTAAACCCCTAAACCTATCAGCCAGACCTGCAAATTCCCGTCACACAAACCCTTCTAACCTCGAAGACCCCCGATCCTAAACCAGAAAACCCAAAGCCATAAAACCCTAAAGCCCTAAACCTTAATCTGTAAACCCCAACCCTAAACCCCTAAACCCTAAACCCTAACACTAAACCCTAAACCCTAAAGCCCTAAACCCCTAAACCCTAAAGCCCTAAACCCTTGAACCCCAAACCCCTGAACCCCGATCCTCGAATCCCCAAAACCCTCAAACCTGAATCGTAAACCTCAAACACCTCAAACCTAAACCCTAAAGCCCTTAAATCCCAAATCCCTATAGAACCCTCTTGCGAACCCTTACAGAACCCTTCTAGAGTAATTACCTTAAAAGGAACCCTTGAAGCCTTAAAACCCTAAATCCCTTTCGGGACAATAGACTTAGACTTGTCAAAACCCTCAGCCCTAAACCCTAAAACCTATATCTGCAAGTACCTCATACAGGAAACTCTTTAAAAAGGAACTTTGTCCTAGCTATTCAGGCCCCTATGTGGGAGTTTCCAACAATAGGGGACCCTAACATAGTACCCTAAATAGCAGGATCCTTATTATAAGGACCCCAAAATATGGTACCCCTAATTTTCGGAAACTCCCATATACCTTTTCGGACGCTTGCCGAGGCCGGGACCACCTCGATCCACCTCAGAAAAGCTCTCTGGGCTGAACCATGGAGGGCTTCAAGGGTTTATAGGGATCTCTAGGGTTCCTTTAAAGGGATCTTTAGGGTTCCTTTAAAGGGATCTTTGGGGTTCCTTTACATGGATCTCTAGGGTTCCTTTAAAGGGCTCTTTAGGGTTCCTTTAAAGGGATCTTTGGGGTTCCTTTAAATGGATCTCTAGGGTTCCTTTAAAGGGATCTCTAGGGTTCCTTAATGGGGATCTTTGGGGTTCCGGTAAAGGGATCTTTAGGGCTCCTTTGAAGGATGGCTTGTAAGGGCTCCTTGGAGGGTACTATGGGGTTTTAGGAATGTAGGGTCCAGGACCTTAGGATTTCGGGTGATAGGGTATAGGTTGTGTTCTGTAAACTCCATTTCATCTAGTGCCGCTCCAGCTGTTTAGGGTGTAGGGTTTCGAGTTCGGGTTCAGGAATAAGGCTTCAGGGGTATGTTATCGTATAGCCATAATGCCGACTATAAGGGGTTGATGTTACCAGTTCTGCCGACCCCTATACTAGACCCTTATAGTACACATTACAGGAACCCTGGGAATATCCCTCACAAAATTCCCCAATCCCAGTAACAGTCTTGAGGTATCTTGAGGTGCTAGCATGGCTTTTTCGGCTGGTCGTATAAGCTTTGCTGAACCCAGAAGCACACACAGTAAGACTACACAAGAAAGAAAGGAAATCTCCCTCAGCATGACTTGCAATCCAATCTCTCCCACTTGGTTGCATGGAGCTGAAGCGGCCGGGCTGAGTCGTGTAGTAGTAGTAGTAGTCGTCGTCGTCGTAGTGGTAGTGGTAGTGGTAGTGGTAGTGCTAGTGCTAGTGGTAGTGCTAGTGCTAGTGCTAGTGCTAGTGCTAGTGGTAGTGGTAGTGGTAGTGGTAGTGGTAGTAGCAGTAGTAGTGACTAGTGGTGGTGGTGGTAGTAGTGACTAGTGGTGGTGGTGGTGGTGGTGGTGGTGGTGGTAGTGGTGGTGGTACTCGTAGTTGCATCAGTGGCAGGTAACAGCAGCAGCAGCAGCGGCAGCAGCAGTCGCAGGAGCTACAGCAAGAGCAGGTAGTTTAGTCTCGGTGTCATAAGTCATCTTCGAAAAAATCGCACGAGGTGCAAACGCCGGGTGCGCTGGCCCCTGGACCGCAGCCACTGTGGTCGAGGCACGATAGCCGTTTCGAACCTGCTCCAAATCGGGATTACATGTTCTCAGTTCAGTGTTAAGGGTTGCAAGGGTGGAGTTCCACGGGCTGTGCACAGGTGCTTGAAAGGTAGGAGTCGTAACCATATGTTTGTTCTTATGCTGAGGTTATACAGACAGATGTACAATATATATATATATATATATACATATACATATATATATACATATATATATGTGCTTACATACACATGCGCATGTATGTATGTATGTATGTATGTGTATGTATGGGTGTATGCGCGTAGGTATGTGTGTATGCATGCATGCATGCATGCATGCATGCATGCATGCATGCATGCATGCATGTGATATTGTATTACGCCTTATAATATTGCACTATATTATAACATATTTATTATATTACCATACGTTTTATTCTATATGTAGAGGCAAACTATATAGACCTATACATAGACATGCGGGTGTGTATATACATATACACATACATAACTATACGTCTACAGATACATGTACATGTACATACGCACATACACATCCATATACTTGTACATATACATACACAAATACTTAAACAGAACCATATCCATATACACAGACATATATGCACATACCATAGTCTGAGTGCCAAGTAGATGGTAGCGGCCACATAGCGTGCCGTGTTGCTTTCCTGAGTTTTCTTGAATCGTCGGAACATTTTCGAGGGCGGGGGCCAGGGGGGAAGGGGGGCAGAGGNGGGGGGGTGGGACAATGGGCGACCATGCCCAAAACACTGGTATGTACGTACAGCCATGTTTGCCACTTTATACAGCATATTGCAGAGTGATGGTTTGCATTTCTGGCGTCATACGCAGTGTCACACGCATTGATGCCTTGTGTCAGCATTCCCCAAGCACTCGGTAGTTACAGCGTTTTTACCTCTTTGCACAACATAGTGCGCCAAGCTATGGTCATGGCGATGATGATGAATATGATGATGAAGATGATGGTGACCCCTACAACTGAGCGAAAAGTTGTCCAACTACAATAACTTCCGGCAGGTGCTACAACCCTGGTTTTTTGGCAAATCGTGCTAACACCTTGGTTTGACATGCCTTCTACGACTTTCAACGCTCTGCGAGCGAAAACCTAAACCCAAACCAATCCCTAGACTCGGCCTGGTCGCCGACGCTTTGGCCGTCAGAGAGAACCGGCTTGCTCACCGCTGGAGGTTCCACCAACACTTCCTGTGGGTCGTTGTGTTAAGGGTTCAGGGTTAGGGCTTTGGGGGCGTTTAGGATTTAGCATGTCCGGGGTCCAGGCGTAAGAGCATGTTTGGGGGTCTGAAGGGTTTTGGCTTCAGGGGTTCGGCATCTGTTTGTGCGGTCTACCGGTTGTTTTCTTGGAATGGAGCTACTGGGTCCCAGTTTTCAACAGACACTTGCCAGTAACGCAGGGCCCATGATCATAGGAAACTCCCCCGTGAAGGAAGTACTTTTGATTTGATATCAGACCACATGTCAAGACCACTCGCGTAGCAGGCTTTAAAGGGTTTAGGGTTTAGGGCCTGTAAACCTAAGCTTGAAATGCCCGGTTGATTAACCTCAACACTCCTGGCCGATGCAAGGTCATGGCTGGACATAATTAATACAACGCGAAAACCCGGACCTTCCCTAAGCCCTCCCTACACCGTTCCCAAGGCTGCCTAAGCCCTAAATCCGAAACCCAAACCCTAAATCCTAAATGCTGGCTTTGGTTTGAGGATTTATGCAAGATTTAGGGCTTAATTAAGGCTTAGGACTAGGGGGCTCACGGTATAAGAACCAGAGGATACGCAATAAACGATGCATGACAACCAAACACGAAAACTAAATATGCAAAGCTTAGTGCTTCCATCAAAGGATATCAAAGGCATGGCAATCCGAAAGTTTTTTACAGAGCCATCTTCAAGACAGGAAACCCACTGAAAATTTAAAACCCTGAAACACCCATAGGACCCTATAAAACCATACTCAATCCTATTCCAGTTAAGGCCCCCATACTAAACGTCTATAGCAACCCGCGCTTTGGGGATAAGGGTTGTGGTTACGGTTTAGGGTTTGGGGGTTTGGGGTTTAGATTAGAGTTATTAGAGTTTTAAGGTTTGATGGCAAGAGCCCTTCCAAGAACCCTCATAGTGACCTCAAAGTAACAGATGACGCCCCACAGAGATGCTACACAACCCTGTAAGAGAACCTTCAACCCCAAATGTCTAAGCCCTTTTCGAAACACCTTTGAAAAAAACCCTAAACCCTAAACATGTTGAAGAACCCTTTGAAGAACCCGCATAACTAAACCTTGAAACCTTTTAAAGAGCCCTACACACTAAACCCTGAACCCTTTAAAGAACCCTTTGAAGAGCTCTTGAAGTAATGTAGGGGCCTTAACAATTAGACTAGGGTTTTAAGGATTCCTTCTTGTAGTCATAGTATGATATCATTAAAACCTTATTCCAATTATTAAGGCCCCAGTATTCTAGAGCCCTTTTAGGATCCCTGAAAGTAGCCCTTATCAAGCACCCTTTAAGGAACCCTATTCTAATTATTAAGGCCCCTATGTTATAGAGCCTTACTATGGAATCCCTTACAAATCCCCTTTAAAGGACCCCTTTAAAGGAAGCCTTAAAGATCCCTTTAAAGGAACCCTTAAAGAGCCCTTTAAAGGAACCCTAAAGATCCCTTTAAAGGAACCCTATTTCTCGGGAAATTTCCTTGGGATTTCTAGGGAAATTTCCTTGGGAAAAAGAGCCCTTTAAAGGAACCCTAAAGATCCCTTTAAAGGAACCCTTAAAGAGCCCTTTAAAGGAACCCTAGAGATCCCTGTAAAGGAACCCTAAAGATCCCGTTAAAGGAACCCTAAAGATCCCTTTAAAGGAACCCTTAAAGAGCCCCTATAGTACTCCTGGTACTCGCCGGCAGCTCTGGCATCATGGAGGGCCCAGCTGCTGCAAGGCCTGGCCCCAAAAAAGGGCCGTTGAAGATGGGCCCCTGAAGAGGGAAACTTAAGGGTTTAGGGTTTAGGATTCAGGATTTAGGGTTTAGGGTTTCGGGGTTTGGGTTTAGGGGTTTAGGGGTTTTTAAGGGTTTAGGGGTTTAGGGTTTAGAGTTTAGGGTTTACCTTAATATAGAACCTTACAGTACTCTGAAAGGAACCCTTAAAGGGAACCCTATTATAGAACCCTAAAGTACCCGTAAAGGACTTAAAGGAAGCCTTACGGGTATCTGGAAGGGCTCCTTTAAGGTTCTTTTAAGGGTACTATGGGGTTTCAAGGTTCAAGGTTTTGGGTATAGGATAGAATAAGAGTCTTTTTTTGAAGGCCTCTTTCCTCACAGCATGAGTGCATGGGGTTGGAAAGCCACATTGGGCAGGCTATGTTGACATACCTTCATCCCTCACTCACTGCTTGACTTCCGGCTCGGCATCCCGTTCCAGCTTAGCATGTCGTTCAGCCCTTCTGCAAACCTGACGGCGCCCTCTCCAGCTGCATGCTCTGCAAGCTCATGTGCTGTCGCGCAGGGAGAACAACTCGGAAATTTGCTGGAAGGTGCTTGACGTATTGGTCAACTTCTCTGTCACTGTAAGATTTCTTGATCTTCTTATGATGCAAGCCAAACCATAAACCGTGGAGTGCGTATGGAGCCCCTGCGCTGGCAACTTCCTTAGCCCAAGCCGGTCCTTTCTTCGCCGGGCAGGAACAAATCAAGAAGCCCTGGGAAAGTCATCGGCTGCTGAAACTGCAACCCATTCAAGTATGGTTGGAACAAGGGCATCCATTGATCCAACCAAGGCAGCTTGCCGTACAGCTTCTCAGCAATCTTTGGGCCCCTACAACCTAATCCTTACACCACTCAAGCCTAAAAACTTTATTCTATCCTGAACCCTAAACCTTGAGCCCTCAAACCCCACATTACCCTTAAAGAAACCCTTCAAGGTAGCCTTTAAGGAGCCTTTGGGGATTCCCTTCAAGGAAAAAAATCCTAAATGGGCCCATATTCACCCCAAGCCCAAAACCCCAACACCCGAAACCCCAAGCCCTCGCCTAAACCCTAAACCCTAAACCCCAACACCCTAAACCCCTAAACCCCAAACCCCAACACCCCAAAAACAGGCCGGGCCGACATCAAGCGCAGCTGCCATTCTCCAATAGCAGTCTCGTTGAGCTCATGACTGAGGGAGGAAAGCTAAAGTGGTTTGGGGCTTGAGGGGTTTAGGGTTTAGGGGTTTGGGGTTTAGGGTTTAGGGTTGAGTAAAGCTACAATGATGCCGGGGCTTTATAGGGGTTTGGGGGCTCCTTTAAGTGTAACTTGAAGGGTTTTTTTTAGGTAGGTTTCGGGGCTTCGGGCTTTAGGTTTGGGGGTTGAGGGGTTTCGGGCTCAGGGGATGATAGGATTTAGAAACTAGGGTTCCTTTCCTTAGGAGGTTCTATAAGGGATCTATAAGGGTTGAGGGTTTAGATAGGGATCGTGCGACTTACTATAATTAAATGTTTGCAACCCCAGGTTAAATTACTGATCCTCCAGGTGAAATCTCTTAAGATGAAAGTTCCCTCTTTAATGGCCTATGCTGCTACCGAACCTACTATTTGGGATCCCTGTTTTGAAAACCTCTCAGAGGTGTCTCTCAACGGCTTGATGGGGTAGGTACTGGGGCTTAGGGCCGAAGGCTCCGGACGTGGGTTTGAAGTGTTGGTCAGTTTGGTTATGGGGGGTCTCCAGCTTTGGCGGTGGAGGGGTTTAGGATTTGGTAGGAATCGAGGCGCCCATTTGTTGATGATGCGGTTTTGCTCATGGCCAGGGTCTCCAGGTCCAAAATGTGCTTAGACGTTTATGGCGACAGGGGTGCAATGAGGTTTGAAACGGTGGGGCAACCTGGAGGTGGTGCCCACCCGGTACCAGGTGTGAATGACCACCACGACCTGCATTGCGAAGGGCATGTCCGGTTGCAACACTGCTATGCGGAAGTGGATGCCCCGATCGTCGATGTCGATGTCCTCGTTCCGACGGGCCAGCAGGGCGTATCGCACGAAACGAAATTGCCTGACCCAGTGGATCGCCCGGTCACGCAGAATGCCCCTCTGCTCATAGACTTCAGCGACGGTGTCCTCGCCGTAGAATTCCCGGACGACGTCGATGGGAGTGGTGTCGCCTTCTTTGTAGAAGTCGATGATGGTAGCTGCTGGGATGACGTACGTGAGGAGACCCGTCTCCGGGAACCCCAAACTCCAAACCCTGAGCCCTGAACCGACAATTCTTGAGACCTCCCCCTCTAGGCCAGGGTAGGGACTCCAATATCCCTTACTGAAGGGATATATGATGTAAGGTACATTCCTTAATTGGGGGGATATTGGAGTCTCTGGGAGGGCTACCATATTCTCTGAACTCGCTTATCCCAAGAAGTCCTACACCCCAAGACCCTGAACCCTAACGATCCTTCACCCTACACCCTACCTGGGGATCCCAAAATCTACTGTTTTAGGGGTTAAACCCTATCATTAAGGGGTCATAACGGTCATAACCTACTATTTTGTAGGGTTTGGGGATACAGGTAACTCTTAAACCCTTACACTGGGTCCCGCACACTTTTCTCTGTGACTCCTTCGATTCGAAGATGAGAAAGGCATCTGCGACCTGCAGCCAAGACTTCTTCCGAACGGGTCCATGTGCATGTTTAGGGTTCAGGGTTTAGGGTTTAGGTGCGAAGATGCTGGCACGCATCTTCTTCTGTTCGAAAGCTTGCGGTAGGATGCACTTCGAACTCTCAAGTTGGATATCCAAAACCAGAGCGTCTCCAATCCTGAAGCCCAGACACTAAAGACCAGCAAAACAAGATCCTGTGGGGTTGAAGTTTAGGGTTTGGGTTGGTCATAAGGACTCTTAGGGCCTTAGGGGGGGTAGGGGGGAGGGGGGCCTTGATACCTATGACAAGGACTTAATAAGGCCTATTTAAGGAAGTATAGTCCCCTACCCCCCTCGGGGTCCCTATGTGTTTGTTTCCTAAACAAATCCTTAGAGCTTCGTGTTCACTGCCTTCAGCCTCCGAAGTCAGCCTTGAACACAGTGCCAAGAAAGCGCATCAGAAGCTGATGGCCCCAAACATGAATGATGGTTTAAGAGTGGAAACCAGGGTTTCGACTCTGTTGCGTACCTATAGTCTCCACTATCGTTCATTTATGTTCATGTTCTGGTTTAACCAATATTGTTCTAGCTAGGATCCGATAAGGTAGCACCAAGAAGGAACTACAATGAAGACTATAGGTAATATATATATATATCTATCTATCTATTTATTTGTATATTTATATATTTATATCTATATCTATATGTAAAGCCTGACCCCACAGATGAACCCAAGCTGAACACCGCACCTCGCACCCTAAACATCAAGGGAACGCAATCCATGAGGAAAAACGCGCCACCGCCAGCCTCCCGCGTGCGCGAGCCCCTGCAAGTGCGGTTGAACATTTGTTGTTCTATACGTCTTGAAAGTAGGACTCCAAGTATGCAGACGACTCAGCACTTGGAGTTGGAGGTTCGGAGGTTCCGACGCTTGAAGGTGCTGAGGGTAGGATGAAATCAGACCTCTTTTTTGCAGAGGTTGGAGGCTCCGAGGTTCGGAGATGCCAGGAACAAGGCCTTGAAAACCCTAAACCCCTAAACCCTAAACCCCTAAACCCTAAACCCTAAACCCCTAAACCCTAAACTCTAAACCCCTAAACCCTAAGGCCTTGAAAGGGGGGGGAGGTTCTGAGGTTCCGAGGTTCGAGAGCGGGAAATCCAAAGGCCTCGGGGGATTGGTGGGACGTTGTCTGGGTTCTTGTTAAAGTAGAAGCCAGAAAGTTGGAACATCATTCTCCTCCTGCCCTTAAGGTAAAGTATAGGGGATCCCAGCACTAATCATCCTAAACCCATGTTCCAACTTTCTGGGATTCACTATAAAGGTTTTAATTTTTCCATAATAGGGATCTATAGTAAATCATATTAATATTATATGGTTTCCTTAAGGAAACCATATAAACTATTTACCATAGATGCCTGCTATGGTATTATTATGGTAACTTAAATTAGATTCCTTAGCAAGAACCCAGTTGTCTTCTTTGGAAGTTCCGAGGTTCCGGGGTTCGAGAGCGGGTTGGGGTTATTGAGTTACTGACCTTACCTAGACCCTGGAATGTAGGGTCGTTTCTTCGGATAAGCTATTTTTGTGGTCAGCATCATATGGGAACAAACTCAGGTAGCTAAAACAAGGTCCTACATTTTGGGGTCTCATGCGCGCCAGCATCATTGACGAAACCCTCAACCTTACAACCCTAAACCCCCAATTACCCAACTTCAAGCATAAAACGCAAGCTCCATCAGACAGCCTTAAGTGCCAAATAAGCACAAGTAGATACTCAAAGAAAACTTTACGACCCTAGGAGAACACCGCAAGAATGCCTTGTCCGAATCGCCAAGGCAACCTTTATATTGCCCCTAGATGCCCTAATGTAGGAACATGATTAAGAAACCTTGGGCCTATAACCCCAAAATAATAGGATTCGATCAATATAAGGAACCCTAATCAAGACCCAGGGTTTCTTAATCAGGTTCCTACATTACAACCAAAAGACGTTCAGTACCCCTCGAATCCCCAAGGCCCGCACGCAGCTGGGTAGTGCAGCCGCATTGGCTCACGGACGACGTTTCGTGCCAGGGCGGCGCGAAAGTCGTCTAAAGATACCTGCGCACAGGCGCTCTGATCGTCGAGATGTTGTCGTTTTGTTCATGGTTCAGTCCTTCAGGCATCCCAGTTCCCCGGTTCGACAGTTAAGGTTTTACTCTGCAGACACGCAGGGGTGGTCCCAGGAAATCTGGGACCCTGATGTAGAACACCCAGCCACAGGATCCTGATTTTCAGGCCGAGCGGGTTAGGACCCCGACATAGGGTATCCATTTTCTGACGCCACCATTAGCTCCTATGTTTCCCTGAACCTAAAACCTTAAAGCCCTAAAGCCCACGAGCTCTGAAATCCTAAACCCCAAAGCCCTGAACCCTAAACCCTAAGCTTTTCTGACTGCTGTACCAACGCCAGGAGACGGTTCATGTGATGCAGGCTCCCAGGGTGCCAGGAGCTTTTTTGTGGTTCCCGAAGCTCTACTGTTTCAAGGGATAGGCACTGTAATCAAGGGGTCTTAACCCAGGAAGTTGGGCTTTGGGGTTTAGGGTTATAGTAGACTCACAGGTACGAGGGCACTAGAGTTCCCCTTCTGCGGGTTTACGGATTGTGTGGATCTAAAAGGTTAAGGATCTGTCATTGGGATTGAGGTTTGGTCTAGGCTTTGTCATCGCGAAACTGTAGCAATATAGGGGCCTTAATGATCACAATATGGTTCGATGGGTATGCGATGCCATAATTTCTATTCGCATTATTTAGGCGCTAGATTCCCCATGGCTCCGAAGCAAACTCGACAGCGGCGAAAGCCGAGCTCCTTGTCACTACATGTATAGGGGTCTTCATAATTAGAAAAGGGCTTTGGCTCCTTTATAATATTCTTATAGCAAGGAACCCTATGGATCCTGCTTGGCCCTGCCCACCTTCTCAATGTGAATGCGGCACTTGAGCATGAAACTGGTGGTCGTGTCGGACCGGATGCCTGGATGAAGACTTGGGGTTCTAGTACCACGGCCAAACCTCAATCCTTCCGCTTACAGCCTTCAATACCACAACCTAGCCACTTTAAGGCGCCCCNCCCCCCCCCCGCCCCCTATAAGACTCAAACCCCCGAACCTGTATCCTGCACCTGTACTTTAGCAGCACCGACACCCTGAACCCTCTCTCTGTCTCTTTCCCGCAGGACACATTGCAACTAAATGAGGATATGTGGGCCAATAACAATACGTATGTAAATATATGCCGACAAATACAGCTAAACATATACACATCAGTAGAAATGTATATGTCTAGACCAGAACGAATACAAATATTCATTCCGTTATATATATATAGATCTTCATAGGTATATTACAGGTATACATGTATATACATACACATCCAAATATACACTACGCACTAGTGGGTGTCGAGCTGACTCTTTGTCTGCAGAAGTCCTTGCCCCAGGTTTTAAAATGTGTATTTGAGAAGCTGTTGAGTGGGTGTTATAAGGCTTCATAGGGCCATAGGGCTCCAAAAGGGTTCCATAGGAATTCCACCGCACGGATAATGCGAATGGGAAGTTGCAGAAAAGAGAGGACCCCGAGATAAACTCCAAATAGCAGGCTCGGTATCACAGGGAGCCGTCAGCTGTCTTATCTGGGTTAATGTAAACACCCAAACAATACACCCCACTCAACGCCAGCTCGGAAAGGTGTCTCCTGTACCCAAGCACCCTGAACTGTACCCAGGAAATCCAGAGCAAGACAATCTCCAGCTCAAGAGTCTTTCTTGTAACTCGTTTCGGATTTACCCAATTTCAAACTTACTGTAAACCCCATAAAGTTGGAAACCGGATTAAGGCCAAATAGTGCTGGGATTCCCTATACATTAGGCTTAAGGATTGAGGCTATGGGGTTTCCAACTTTTGGGCTTTTACTGTAGTACCCTAACAGGTAACCACAAGATGGAGACTATAGGACGCAACTGACAATCGCAACCCTCCACCCCGAAGGCTTCACGCGGAGCGCTAAGCCCCGAGGCCCGAAGCCTACAAACTTACCCTAAGGGTCCATGTACCCAAATAGTATAAGGGCTCCTTTACAGGATCCTTTCAGGGTTCTATAAGGGTATCATGAGGTTTAAGGTTTATAGGGTTTAAGGGTCCATGTACCCAAATAGTATATACTTTGGCCCCAATGTACCTATATATGGAGTACTTTAAGGCCAAAGTATATACTATTTGGGTACATGGACCCTTAGGGCTGAGACCCCCCGGGCAATCCAATAACGTGCCCCCCGAATCCCAAAGACGTAAATCCGCATGAAACGATGCGCCATAACCATTGAGGACATAGCCGTGAAACTTCGGCAGGCCGCCCTCTTCCAGCAGCCTGACGCGTTTTCGTAGTGCTAGACAGCCTATATAGGTGTTAAGACGTAGGGCTTGTGATATGTGATGCGTGTTCGGATTTAGGTGTGTGCCCGGGGTTTAGGATGAGAGTTATAGACGGCATGCTTTGGGGTCACCAAAACCTACAGAACCCACCACCGGCACTCAAACATTACTCAGCAACTCTCCGCAAAAACCCTACCGTAAGGCCCTAAGACCCCAAGTATACACCCGTTTAGTACCTACTGTACCTGTACGGTCATTGGCTGTTTGGAGCCCCATGCAGGGTTTACAAACCTGCATACAAGCCTTAAGCCAAGCTTTCCAGACTTCCCTGTTGGCACCTCAGTGCTTCGGCCATCTGTGCCAGGATCCGCGCCCGGCCCTCCTGGCTGAGCTGCAGACTTCATAGAGTTTCTTTGGCGGATCATCTAGGGCTTAGGGTTTCGGGTTTAGGGCTTAGGGTTTAGGGCTTAGGACGTTGAGGGTCTCGGGTTGAGAGTTTGAGGTTTTACAGCCTGGGCTTGGAGTCTAGAGCGTCCGTTTCGGGTCGTTTGTATCGAAAGGGACTGCAATGCGTAGAGAAGTTTAATATGAAATATAAGGGACGATTATAATAGGCTTTTGAGGTATATGCTACTATCGTCATAATAAGGATCCAGAAGCATACTATTGGTAATTGTTTAGATCGCTATATTAGCTTACTGCAGGGCTCTCTTTTCCACTGAAAGCCCTTCCGAGAAGTCTCAAAGTCGAGGACACCCGGCTTTTCTAACGGTTCTTCAAAGGTTCCCATAACGGTTCTTTGAATGGTTCTTTAAGGGCTTAGACTGAACTGTAGCTCCTTCTAAATCATTAGACATAGAGGGTCTATAAGGGGATAACAAACAAGTTAAGTTAAAGTGCTCTAGGACAGAGTTTACTGAGTTTTTGCCTGGATCCTACTGGATTCTATTGTATCTGATGGGCTTGACTGGGCTTGATGGGAAAATCAGCGCTATGCTTTGTCTGGTTGTCGGAAATTCACGCTGTTACAGTAGAATGGACATGTAGGGTCCTAGACTGTACTCATTTTTGGGGATGGCCTCGCTTAAAAGGTTCTGATTCTATCAACACGTCAGTTCCTCAATCCTTAGCTTTGTGGTCTATCACAGGTCGCGCTTCGACCACAAACATGTGACCTCCAAACACCTGTCCCAAGCAACCGCAGCTCAACTGCGAAAGCAAAAAAGCTCGGGAAAGTACAAGTGCCTCACTCGCAAATTACCCGATAAACCCAAACCAAATTCACGCCCACTCGCATCACTGCCTTGCCACAGTTTGAAGACAAGTTGTGCCGTAGATCGAAGGGGTCCTGCCGTTATGAATTCGAGGACGCTCGCAATCAATCAATCACTCCATCAGTCAGCCAATCAATCAGTCCAGCAATCTACGTATCTGCCTATGTACCTACATATCTATCTACCTAACTACCTTATATATCTATCTATCTATCTATCTGCCTATCCATTACATCTGGCCATCTACCTACATAACTAGCTAGCTATCTAACCAACTGACTAGCTCTCTGTAGATCAGGAACTAACTAACACTGACTAACTAACATGGTTTAACTAGCTAGCTAGCTAGCTAGCTGACTAACTAACTAACTAACTGTCCATCCATCTACCCACCTATCTATTGATGTGGCTATCTATTGTGCCGATCTATCTGTCTATCAATCTGTCGATATATCGGTACATTGGTCTATCGACCTTACGATCTATGAATCTGTCGACCTATAGATCCACGCAGAAGCATACTAAACATATCCAGACTCCTATATCATCTTAACATGGGGTCGGCAGAACTCTTCTACCCTGGTCTAATTCTTGAGGCCCCATGTTTTACGTTCAAACGCCAACTAATTCGAGGCTCGCGGTCGTACGCACACTGTGCTTCGACGGGAATTTTCCGGGTTTCGGCTTGCAAGGCTTGTCAGCTAACCCCGATATTCCGACTTTGGAGACTCAAGGAGTGCAAAGTTTCTTCCCGAGCACAACGACTCGACACTCAATTATCCGCCACCTTACACCCCGACCAGGCCTTGATTTTCAGCATGACCTGGAACCCTACACCCGAAACCTTGTTTTACACTTCCCAAGCAATATAGGGGCTTAATAGTTAGAATAGGGTTTTGGAGCATATTATACTACTACGAAGAATAGTAAGGAATCCCCAAAATAGTATGGGTAATAATTATTTATAAGGCCCCTATACTATCTCTCCCAATCACTGCCCCCTGATCCAGCCTCGATAAACCACCTGGAGTGTGCAGATTGAAGCTTTTGGTGCCTATGGGTGGAGGCCTTTGGTGTTAAGGGCTTCGGGTGTGCCATGTAGTATTGGTAATTATGAAGGCCCCTATACTAAACCCCTTTAGTAGCCCTTATAGGCCCCTTTAAAGGAACCCTAGGGTCTAGGATTTTCAAGAGTCAGTGTTTGGGTTTAGCTCGAATAAGCGAGGTACCCTCACATGCGGAAACCCAACCATGTTTGGAGTTGCGGTTGTGTTCCGTGGTACCTAGATTGCTCAGGGCAGCGTCCAGGGCTCAGGGCTTGCATTTAGGGTGCGGGACTTTGAGACTTCTAGGTGTAAAGCCAAACCTGATACCTCTTACGAATCATCTGTCCTATTGGTTCGTGGCTGAGGTTCAGAAATTCAGGTGCTTGATGTGGGCTTCAAGCACCTGCTCAAAGTCAATCGGCATGGCTCAACCTCGTTTGCAGTCTAATGTCGTGGAGTTCCCGTTTCCCGGGGTTGGCAACATTCGGCATTCTGAAACTATTTGTTTTAGGTGTTTTTGCTAATTTAGGCTAGCGGCCCTTCTGGCTGGAATCTGCAACCTGTTTTCCGCGTGGGCACTGGTCTCCACTGTCATTCCAGAGACGATGTACCCAATGGTGCCTCTGCTGCCCGAAGAGGGACCCAAAAAGCACATAAGCACAAGCATGTTATAGGGATATCCCGACCACATTGGGCTTCATTATAAGGGCATTTATATGGTGTGTATACATATATATATATGTGGGATATCCCTATCCTATAATTATTGCTTATGGGTTTTCTTGGGCCCTAGAATCTGCAACCTCAAACCGCAAACCGGGGTTTATGGGGGGGGGGGGGGGGGNAGCGTTTGAGGTGTAGGTACTACTTGCAGACTCTACACCCCTGTATTTTGCTGAGAAGTGTCCACTGAGATCCCGAGAGAGACCGCACGGGCCGCGTTTAGGCTTCAGAGCTTTGAGTTTATCTAGGCGGCTTACGGCCCATCACAGTGTGAACAGCAACTCTGGATGCTAGGCTATCCTATTCATAAACCTGAAGTCCTTTTTGCTCTACGCTCTCGCTTTGTTTTCCAGGTTGGTGGTTTCAAACCTGGTATGCTTATTTGCCCATTAGCAATAAACTCTCCAAGCCCTACAATACAACTAATAAAAGGAATAAGAATTTTACACAAGGATATATAAGAATACTAGCAATAATATCCACAGTACTGATTCTGAAACTTTAGCTTACTACTAGAACCATGCCCGCAACACCCACTCACAAACCTTAAACCGAGCTCTGGCAATTTCTGAGTGGCTGACATGTCCTTGGACACGGGTGCGAAAAGGGGCGGGCCGAACTTGTTCACAACGCCCTGCGTCATGGCCTCAACCGGTCAGGAGTTGCAGGGCACAGGTGTAATCCCTAAACCGTTCAAGATGAGATTCAGGCTACCAATCTAGAGATAGGACAGGCAGCCACAATCAGAGGCTTGACCTGGACTGGATGATTTAGGGTTTATGGGGCCTTGATGATTCTATGGAGCTTGACTTGTTGGCGGAAATGAAGATGTACCTAGCTTATCAGACTCGCGAGAGTGTCGGTGGTTGGTACCACGTGATCCAAGCAGCTGATGTAGATCACTGGTTATTACATCCCTTGCCTCCATGGCCCGAATATTAGGATGTCAAATTCAACCGTTGGACACCGAGTCTTCCTGAAGAGATCTGCGCTGACTGCACAACCCTTCGAAACAGAAAGCCCTGAACCCTAAACCCTAAGCCATTCTCAGCACAGATTGAAGTAAGATTCAAGAAGGTGGAGCTTAGCCAGACCATCCTCCCCAAGGTTCTGTATCGATGATGCTATGTTGGCTGATTTTGTCAACAATCATCGGCATCATGGCCGGCGCAGGAAAATCAGTTGTCATGATCATCAAGGATACAAAAGAAATCAGTTCTCGCTGCCGATTGCCGGATAGCCCACCGCTTACCTGTGGAAATCGAGCGCACTGCTGGGTGAAGCCTGCACCCCTAAACCCTAAACCCTAAAACCCTAAACACTAAACCTTAAAACCCTAAGACCTAAACCCTAAACCGTGGCTCCAGTATGGTGTTGGCAGGCGAGCATTTTGCACAGGCGCCTCCGAGACTGCCACCGAAAACGATACCGAAGCTGTTTTTGGTGCTCCAGTTCAAGTTTGCTACCCATTTTCAAATTCTCAGCCCATGACGGATTTGTACCCTTTTTCCTACTGTTTGGTTTTAATACGGGAACTTGGCAGGGAAAAGGGCAAAAGGGCAAAAGTGAGGAACCTACTTCTAAATCATCGGGAACACCTCTCCTGGACGAAATGCTGCCGCTGAAGCTTAGAGTCAAGGGCCAAGCTCTTCGGGTTTGGGGCATGTCCTAAACACCGAACTCGAAGCCTCACATGATGCAGGGGATTTCAGGAGCAGTCTTCCCTAGTAACACACCAAGCAGATACTCTCCAATATCCCGAAGCACCCCTATATACACTCACCTCACGCAAATCTCCTCGCGTGGTACTGCATAGTAACCTTAAAGATGGTAGTTTAGAGTACACTTTTAGGGTTTGTAATATAGTGTCTGTAGTATGGGCACTCATTAATTTCTAAACCCTAAACCCTTCACTGCACACTAAACCCCAAACCCTGAACCCCTAAGCCCTAAACCCGAAACCCCCAACCCCTAAACCCCCCAACCCCTAAACCCTAAACTCGTAAACCCTAAACCCCCCAACCCCTAAACCCCAAACCCCTAAACCCTAAACTCGTAAACCCTAAACCCCCTAAACCCTAAACCCCCTAACCCCTAACCCCTAAACCCCTAAACCCTAAAGCGGTACGATGCCCCAACACTCTGACGAGGACCCCGGGCGAGGCGAACCGACACGGCTCGCGTGCTCCTGCGGGTTTAGGGCTTACCTGTGGATCCAAAAACCTACCGTTTTAGGGGTTAGACCCTCTAATTAAGGGGTCATAACCCACTATTTTGTAGGGTTTGGGGTCACAGGTAGGGTCTACCTTCCCCAAGGCTCCATGTACCTTTATAGTAGATACGTAAGCCGATAAAGGGGTCCCTATATAGGTACTTTAAGGCCTAAGCAAGGGTTTAGGTGCTTAGGGTCTACCTAGAGGCTCATACCCTACCCCTTGTTTAGGATACCTAGTTTTATGGTTAGGATCTGTTATATAGAAAAGCAGTCTATATACTAAAGAAGGGGTAGGGTGTGAGCCTACAGGTACCTTAACACCAAATAACCGACTGTGTTTATGGACTTATAGAAGGAAATCTAATATAAGGGAACCCTAAAATGGTAGATGCCACCGGGTCAAGGCAGGGCTTAGATCGGCTGACGGATTTAGAGTTTAAGTTCAGGGCTTAGGGCTTAGGGTGCAAGTGCCCTAACCCTTAACTCTAAAACCCTTGACCTAGGTCCTAAGTCTCGTAAACCTTTCACTCTTAAATCCCAAACGTACGAAGCCCCTAAACCCTAAACCCCAAACCTGAGCTTTTAAGTAACCAGGGAGACAAGAGTATAAACTTTTATCTCATAATGGTTCCTTTAAGGAAAAAAGTACTAAAGTATGGTACTCCAAAGCCCAGAATCTCTAAACTCTTAAACTTTGACTAAAGGCCGGGTACGGCATGCGAGGATTTTGGATCAGACCGAGGGAGGCTGTAGCTTACTCATCACGTAGAAACCTTGGACAACTATGCCTAAGAGGGGGTTTAGGGGTTAGGGTTGAAGGTGCAGGGAGCAGGGCCTAGGGTTGCAGAGTACATACGATATGTAACCCCCCCAACACCCTAAACCCTAAACCCCTAAACCCTAACCCCTAAACCCCTAAACCCTAACCCCTAAACCCTAAACCCCTAAACCCTAACCCCTAAACCCCTAAACCCCTAAACCCTAACCCCTAAACCCCTAAACCCTAAACCCTAAACCCCTAAACCAGCTTCCCATTTTCTTTGGCTAAGTGGAGCCCGGAGGTACGTAGAGCTGAGGAGCCCTCTGCGCCCCTAAAAAAAGGCAGAAGGATGCAGGAACCCAAAAGGAACTAGGGTTTAGGCTTAGTGTTTAGGGTTTAATTTAGGGTTTAGGGTTTAGGGTTTAATTTAGGGTTTAGGGTTTAGGGTTTAATTTAGGGTTTAGGGTTTAGGGGAACCTCAGACACCTCCCACTTGGAGGCCCTTTTGACTTAGTAAGTAGGGTTAGTAAGGTGGGTTATGGGGGATTATAATAGGGTTTCTAGGGGATGCTAAGTAGACTTACTAAGTCATAAGGGCCTCCAAGCAGAGACTCCGATATCCCTCAATTAAGGATAGTGCGTTAAATCATAATAGGGATCCTACTATAACTTAGGGTATCCCTAAGGGTCCAAAGGACCCAATAATAAGATACTTGGGTTTAGGATAGTAGTTATGCAGCTCTACGTTTGGGAGAGTATACGATTATTAGGTACTTGGACCCTTAGGGTATATTCCTTAATTACATGAATGCTTTAGTGGGAGCCCATGGTTCATTTTAATTTTAGGAACCCGCAGAATCCAAAGTAGAGAACGCTACAAGGGTTGACATACGCCAATACGGGCGATGATGGACTCTGGGCATGAAGTCTACCTGTGACCCCAAACCCTACAAAATAGTAGGTTATTACCCCTTAATTAGAGGGTCGAGCCCTTAAAACGGTGGGTTTTTGGATCCACAGGTAGGAGCTGAGAAGGGTCTAAACTGGAAACCCACGAGAAACTAAACCTAAACCTCTAAACATCGGAAAGAATAGTCGATCATACCGCCCAGAAGTTTCAACACGCAAGCAATAGGTTCGGTGTATATGAAAGAGGCCTTCCTGCATGATGTGGCGCTGTACGAGCTTCAAGCCGGAGTCGTACTGCAAGACTTTCCACCGAATGCGGCCATCATCTTCTTTATTGGCTTTCGCAGCCGCTGCTTGACAAACTTGAACCAACTCTGCTAGAGAACTGATTTACGCTGGCGAACGCCGCATCCGCCAATCCCTTCCCGTGCTTCTCACAGAAGTAGTTGATATTGCTTGGACAGCGAAAATGAGCGTAAGACTCGTTTGCAAGGTAGGCGACTGTGCTGTATGAGCTAAAGTGGCCACCGCAGTCCATCCAAATACCCACGTGTTGTAGTCTTCCTGCGAAGTCCCTAAGCCGCCCCCTATCCTATCTTACCCTGCCCTACCCTGCCGTACCCTATGCTGCCCTACGCTACATCATACCATACTACCATTTGGTGGTTCTCCACCCCTGTTAGGGTGAAGGGCTTCGTGGGGTTTAGGGTTTAGGGCTGTAGGGCCCAGGGATCAACGATCGAAGTTTAGATCTCTGAGCGTCGGGGAAAAACTTGCCGACTAAGGCCCAGGCAATCTCCAGGCAACTTAATGTAGGGTCCTGAATAGATAACACGGGGTTTGCGGGCAGATCAGAGTGCAGCTAGTACACGGAGAAAAAGAGCCCCTTTTCGAGTATGTCTATGATCTGGAGATCCTGCTATTCATGGTCTCGATCAAGCAAAACGATTCAGGGAAGAAGCGCTGAGTCCTAAATCATGAAACCTATAGACCTTCCAAAATCCCTTAATTAAGGAATGTAACCTAAGTCATGTTTGGGATCCTACTCTAATTTACCGCAGATTCGTAATCAAGGGATATTGGAAGGCCTGGGCATAAACCCTACAGTGCCCTACAGCGACACCCAGAAACCACCGTCAAACTTACCCATCGGTCCAGTCGAACTCTTCCGTGTAGTATCGGAAGAAACCGATCCTCAGACCGTCAGTAAGATTCAGGGTTTAAAGTTTAGGGTTAATCTTTAGGGTTTAGGGTTAAGGTTTAGCTAATATATTTAGGGTTTAGGATTCAAGCCACCGCCCAGACCCCAGCACAATCCACCTCGCAAGTTCTCGGGGTCGTGCTTAGAGTGGAGAGTGATGGAGTGACGCCTCAAAACCCAATGGCCTTCCGTAGTTACGTATCTTTGTCACAGAGGATGTGCAGTTAAGTTTCAGGGAGATCCCAGACCTTAACGGTCAAGCAAAACATAAGAGCGATACAAATCCCCAGACAGGCTCTTGAGGCAGTATACATCATGGCACAGGCTATGTCGGGATGTCGCAGGAAGTATCACAAACCATTGATGAGCTCAGCTCCGAACCCTGATCCCGACGCTGAACCCTGAACTCTAGACCGTCAACTGAAACTCTAAGCGCCAAGGGCTTGGCAGGAGCTTCTCCACACTGTCCTTGTTCTGTGACCTTGCGTGCTGAATACTAAAACTGGGTTTAGGTTTTTTTTTTTTATGGGCTCTTTTCGAACTGCAGATACAGCTAGAATTCCTTACCAGGATTGGGTTTAGGGTTTAGGTTTTAGGGTTTAGGGGGAACTGCCGGAGCGGTCCTTAAACCCTGGGACACCTTTCGTAGTCGCAGTGGGGGAAGAATCCTCGTCGCCATCCTCGCCTTGGCCGTCCTCGTCCCCAAAGTAGTAGCAGCATAAGAACAAAAACAGTGCTTGTTCGTAGTCGTAGTAGTAGTAGTAGCAGTAGTAGTAGTAGTTGCAGTAGCAGTAGCAGTAGTTGCAGTAGTTGCAGTAGTAGCAGTAGTAGCAGCAGCAGCAGGAGTAGTAGTAGTAGTAGTAGTAGTAGTAGTAGTAGTAGTAGTAACAGTAGTAGTAGTAGTAGTAGTAGTAGTAGNGGTGGTGGTAGTAGTAGTAGTGGTAGTGTTATTTAGGCAGTGGTAGTGGTAGTGGTTGTGGCTGTGGTAACAGCAGCAGCGGCAGCAGCAGGAAACTGTCCCGCATCTTGTTTTGAGGGGGGTTCTGTATGCAGGTATCAGATTGCTTGATGTTTCGTGGGTCTTACATGCACATGGGGGAGGCAACAGTAAGTCTAGCGCTTCTCACGAAGAAACGTGAGACTACATCCTTTACTACCTGCCAGCCTACAAGGACTTCCAGGTGGATGGTCCCAAACCCTAAGCCTAAACCCTGAAACCCACACAACACACACACACATACACCCTACACCCTAACCCTAGTCTGAGGTCGTAGTCAGTGCAGTCGAAACTTCAGAGGGAGGGCACAGACTCTGAGTCCAAATTCGCCAAGCGCACACGGGGTTTAGGGTTAACGGTTCAGGGTTTACAACATCGACATTCAAACCGTGAAAGATAGACTCAGACTCTTGCTGTCGATCTGGAGCCCCAGGGAGACTCCAACTTAAGAGAAAGTACCCCCCATAATGTCATAGCAGTCCCAAACTCGCTGACTTCGTAAGCACGGGTACAGTGTACATGGTTGGATTCATTGGTGGAGTTTAAGTTCTATAAGAGGATAGTACTACTAGCTGTTACTAGCTACATTAGCCCCAAGCCCGAACGAAGACCAGCGGAGTTTCGGTACTCTTGGCCCGAAGCCCTAAGCTCAGAGCTCTAGGTCCGAAGCCCCAAACCCTAAAATCTACGCTCTGAGCCGAAAAGACCTCCTTTTTAAGGAACCATATATAGAAACCATAATAAGGAACCCTAAAAAGGTAGGTCTTTTCGGCTACAGGTAAGCTCTGAACCCCACAACCCCCAAACCCCAAGCCCTAAACCCTAAGCTAAATGACGCCTTCGAGGCGCCAAAACGTAAGCCAAGGTGCTTTGGCAGCAACTCGATCTCCTCGAAGAACTTGCCTAGGGTCGGACTGCAGCTTTCTACTTAGGGTTTAGGGCTTCCAGGGTCTAGGGTTTTAGGGTTTTAAGGAGGTTTAGGGGACTGAGTAAGTACAGTTATAAGCGCCTTAACTGAATTATAGCTAATTATTGGAAGTATGGATACCTCATGTATGGCCCTAGTTAATAAGTCCCGTGATCCTTGAAGTAGGGTACAGGATTCAAAGGTTCACGGCTCGGGGCTTATGGGGTTTAGGGTCCGGTTTAGGGTTTAGGGCCCGCAGCCCCCGTGCATTGCATCAACTGCCAAGTTTAAGTATCAGCTTGCTGTTCCTGACCCCTGAATCTGAGTGCTATCAAACTGAACCTGCTACTGCTGCTACTCCTCCTCTTCTTCTTTTCCTTCTTCTGCTACTACTTCTGCTGCCACTACTTGCTTGCTTACCTACTTCCTTACTTGCTTCATGGAATTCTCGTTTGCTTGCCAGCTAGCCGGCTTGCTTGCTGGCATGCTTGCTTGCCAGCTAGCGAGCAAGCAAGCAAGCAAGCCGGCAAGCCGGCAAGCCGGCCAGCAGGCAAGGCAGCGAGCCAGCCAGCAAGCCAGCAAACAAGCAAGATAGCTAGCTAGCAAAGTATTAGAAACTAGCTAATTGTTGCTCTTCCGCCTGCCATGGCTAGCAGACTAGCACAGGCACCAGCAAAAGGTACTCTCACTACTGCTGCTACAAGGATTACTCTTGCTACTGACCTGGTTCTCTGACGTTACCTCAGGTCTCGGATGAGGGCGATTGCCCATGATGAACATTGAAAGAAATATTTATCTAGGTTCTCAATCCTCGATTAGAGCATCACTGCTGTCTTACATCTGCTGCGACTAGTACTGCTTCACCCCAAATCTTCACACTTACGGTGGTCGCAACAGCATCTTGCCCAAAACCCCTACACCTGAAAGCTTGTGCCGCTATTCCTTGAAATCCGTACCCGAAAGCTTGGACCGCAAGAGCTTCAGCCCTTCAGCCCAATATGAGCCCAGGGCTGGCAAGGTAGAAGCCGACAAGATTTGTTGATCCATGCGATTCAGGGCTTCTAGTTTACGGTTTAGGGTTTAGGGGTTTAGGGTTTAGGCTTGAGGTTGGCGGAGTGGTGCTTCGGGATTATAGTCTAGAGACCCTTAACCCCAGCGGTTTTGATGTTTTGACTGCTGAAGTCCAGTGCACTAGGCCTGCGGATCTTGTGGCTTTACGAGGAGCACACCCACAACAATAGGTCCCCTGCGTCAGGTGCAGTGTTGTTGAGCCTACACAGTGGAACTCATAGCCATATCGGGGGATCCTGAAAAGTGTACGAGTAATTGAAAACTAAGAACCCTGCGTTTTATGGTCTATAGGGTCGCCCGTTAAGGAGACAGGGGCCCTCAACCCCGAGAAGAACAACAACGTACCAAGTGTGGCCGAATGCAAGGATCTGACAGATGCAGGCCGGTGAACCGCACGCCAAACAGGGACATTTAACAACCACAGCACTTCCTGTGCCGAGACTGTTACGCAGCAGAGCATATAAGAACCACATGTTCGCCAGAGTGCAATCCCAGGTCAGTTTCTGACCCCATTTTCGATCCTGCGCAGCAGGAAGTGGACTTGTCAGGTTTCTGGTTGAGGGCTTTTAGGTTCCCTAGGCGTTACAGTAGGATCTATGCAGGGTCCAGGACACGGGGCTAAGGGTGTGCAAAGCAAAACTTCTTGGGAGGCTGCACTGTGCAAAACACAAAAGCTTTTCGGGCTTAGGGTTCGGTGTCTTAGCCTGCAGGTGGTTGCGGGAAAGGAACCGTAACCTGGACACCCCTTTACACGCAAATGGGCCTGCAGTATCAGACTAATTTCTCCGAAAACGTGAAAGCCCTCAAAACCCTGAAGACTTAAATCCTGAATGATCCAGGACCCCCCAATGGCCCTTTAATGGAGCCATTATGGTCCTTAATAGTGGGGATTTGGGGTATAATAGAGGGTAGTTGGGGGGTCTAGGATCACCCCAAAATCTTATCTTAAGGCGTTCAACCCTAGACCCCAAACCCCCTTTAACTTAAACCCTAGCGCCCTGGAGCCCCGAAACCTGCAATCCCAAAAATACCCTAAACCCAAAAAACCCTAAAGTCCCTAAAGCCAAGACTTGGCACATCCTACACCTGTGACCCCAAACCCTACAAAACAGTAGGTTGTGACTCAATGACCCCGTAATTATAAGGTAGAACCCTTTACAACTATAGGCTTTAGGCTTTAGGGTTTAGGGTTTTTTGGATCCCCACAAACACCAAAAACTTTCAAACCCC
Organism: Symbiodinium sp. clade A Y106; assembly: GCA_003297005.1. Taxonomy (NCBI): domain Eukaryota; class Dinophyceae; order Suessiales; family Symbiodiniaceae; genus Symbiodinium; species Symbiodinium sp. clade A. The sequence goes on along the minus strand of BGNK01000088.1, from coordinate 26,998 downwards.
AGGGTGGAACCCTTGAGGGAGCCCGGAGAGCCCTGAGGTCTAAGGAAACCCTAAACCCTAAAGCCACGCCCTGCCTGGAGGAAACCATAAACTCTCCTACACCTTTAGGATTTAGGGGTTTAGGGTTTAGGGTTTAGGGGTTTAGGGGTTTAGGGTTAACTCTCCAAGAGGTCCATATAATAATATACACTACTATTCTGGAATTAGGTCCCAAAAACCAATAGTAGTGTATATGGACCCTCTGGGTCTACACCCTTAGGAAACCAACTCTACCTATAGTCTCCATTGTAGTTCCTTTTCTTGGTTTAACCAAATATATAATTAGGATCCTATAAGGTAACACCAAAAAGGAACTACAATGGAGACTCTAGATACACCCTTAGGAAACCCGAAAGCCTCAGGCCGTAGGAAACCCAGACACTGAAAGATCCCTGAAGTAAGGAATATATACCTTAAAGGGTTCCTTAAAGGATCTATATAGGTTCCTTCAGGGCATTAAGAAATATACCTTAAATTATAGTAGGATCCCAAATACGATTTAAGGTTTATTCCTTCATTAAGGGATATTGGAGTCCCCTAAACCCTAAACCCTATAGATCCCATATAGGAACCCTTCAAGGAATCCTTATAGATCCCTTTAAAGGGGGAGTCTCAGGGGAGTAGGCCGAAGGAAACCCTTGAAGAAGCAAGCACCAGGGAACCGGACAGTGACCGAGACAGACTCATAGCCCGGATACTGTGCGAGATCCTGCGCAAAGAACGGCTTGGGGCTTATTATAAGGTTTCTCGGAACTACGGGTTTAGGGTAGAGTTTAGAGTGCAGGGTAGAAGGTAACCGTCAACCAACTATAGCTAAGGGCCTAAGGATGTAGGATTGATCTGCCAACAGTCCGCACTATACAAGCCCCAGTGACCAAAAGGTTGGGTTCGGGGTGAGGATTTGGGGGTTGAGCGCCGTGGGCTTTTCGGGTTTGGGCGCGTGTTCATACAGTTAAAACAAAGGATGTTGTGTTGTGTTATGTAATCCGTCAGAAACTGTATAAGGTTGTACAATAGTAGTGGTTCTGTGCGAGTTTAGACGGGCATTCATGTTTCATGGGTGCCCGCGGCCTAAATCATGGCAGGGCACTTCAAAAGAACGGATATGGGGAGGGCACTTTACATCTATCCCCTAAACCGCCGTGCCACGTCCACCAAGACTTCACCCTGTACGCTCAGCTTGGAAGCCTACCAGCTCGAAACCCCACACGATAAAGACAGACTATCCAACAAAGCATTCATGATGCGAATGACGACCATCAATCGTAGACGAACATGGCATTTATGATACTATATAGCAGTAGCGGCAAAAATCAAGGCAACAATGCGGAAAAATGACGGAATTCTGAGCCCACATCCTGGAGATTCGGCACCAGTGGAGAGCGGCAGGACATCAGGTAGTACAAGGTGAGCAGCGTGTAGGCCTTGTTTAAGCCAACTGGGTGGCTTCGACCTCCGTACACTGAGTTATCATCTCATTGAGCACGGGCTCCCAAGCCGACTCAGGTACCCAGAGACTCCAACATCCCTTAACTATGGAATATACCTGGATTCATATCGGGGATCCTACTATGTATAATTTAAGGTGCATGTAGATCATAACAGGGATCCTACTATAAAGTAATTAAGGTCTATTCCTTAATATCCTTTGTATAGTTAGGGAATTTTCCTAGAATCTTTCTAGGGATCCTACGATTATTTAAGGGTACATTCCTTAATTAAGGGGTTTTCGAATGTCTGGGGACATTGCTGGACATTATCAACACCTGCTCTGCAGCAGCATGCGATGCTGCTCGGCTTGCGTCCTCTTCGAAATTCGCCTCGAGCCTGAACGTATCCTTCTCAGTGACTAGCCACTTCTGGCTGATCTCGATCTTCTTGTTTGCTGCAGCATGTGGATACCCATAGGTTTTGCGAATAGTCTCACACATGTGCTGGGTTGTTGAAAATGTTTTGGCAAGATTCGTAAAAAGATCATCCTGGATCCACTTTAGCTCGGAGAGAAGGTTTAGGGCATCTTCCACAGCAGACCGTGAACTAAGCACTTGTTCCTTGATCACTTCCTCGGCAGCCGTATCTACAAGAGAATCCACTGCTTCGGTAGGGAAGTCATGCATGGGCGGTGGGGAGGGGCATGTCAAAGATTCCGGGGTGCCTGCTTTCAGGTATGGGCTTTAGGCTTCTGGGCTGATGAGAGCTTCGGGCCGCAGGATCATGGCTTTTCGTAGGTAGGTAGGGTTCCCAAAGACTCCAATATCCCTTAATTAAGGAATTTTCCTTAAATCATACTAGGGATCCTGCTATAATTCAAGGTATATCCATTTATTCCGGGATTTTGAAGTCTCTTGGTTTGGTACGGGGGTACAGCCTTCCCATCGGTCAACCAAAACCTCAGACTTGCATGGTGCGCACTACTTACTTGGAGGTTCATACTTCCTGGGACTAAGTAAGTAAGGATATAGGTACTTTGCTTGGGGTTACAAGTAAGTATAGGTAAGGTTATCTCATTTAACGCCCTAGTTACTAGGTCTGCTCAATCCCAAGATCCTTTAAGCAGCTCTACCGGCGACAAGCCCTGTACCTGTCAGAGCCATACCGGGCTTCAATTTGCCGTACCGTATCCAAATAGCCGCAGTAATAAAAATATAAGTATCCATACATATACCTGTTCATAAAGATATATGTGTACATGTACGTAACATATACATGTATACACACGTATACAGCCCGTGATATCGCCTTTAATCAATTTAATGCATCCCTGGCATGTAAGCCCGGTCTGGTAATCGGAGCCCTAGGGCCGCCCCAAAATCGGCGGCGGCAAAGAGACCATGCCACCACCAGCTGTGAAGGGGTTTAGGGCTTAGGTCGGGGTTTGGGGTTCAGGGTTCGGGTTTACGGTTCACGGGTTTAGGGCTTAGGAGCCATCATTGCATTCAGAGTTTTCCCTCAAACTCTCGAGCACAACAAAAACCCAAAAGGCCTGTAAATCCCCAACCCTGAGCCTGAAATCCCAAACCCGAAACCCGAAGTCCCAAACCCTACTCCTTAATTCGCAAACATACCTCCTTGCTAAGTTCCCGGGCATATGAATTCAGATGCCCATCGCTGCTACCTGGATTAGTGTTGATGGTTTGGCCTTTGGAGATCATTTGTTGGTGCTCTCATCCTTGTTTATGGCTTCAGCCCGACATGTAGGGATCATGGTTCGAGTACGGGCCACTGCAGTCGCAATGTCTTTAGTAAGATCAACGAAGGGAGCTAGACGTGGATCCCCAACCCCGAAACCAGTAATTGTATATGTATATATATACACACACATAAACATACATATATATATATATATATATAGATAGACAAATAAAGATAGATATACAGATGTAGATGTAGATGGATACATATATATATATATGTATTTATACAACGGCTTAAGATGTAGATATATAGAATAGAGATATGGGGGTAAAGAGATATGGATACACATGTACATATATATATATATATGTATCTATATCTGTATGTAAGTATATATGTGTATATGTATATGTATAGATACACAGGTAAATAGACACGTAGACAAAGTTTTATAGGTATGAAGATGTATACATACACGTATATAGCTATAGGTATAGACATAGATATAGATACAGATATAGATATATAGACGTATAGATATATAAATGTATAGATGTATGGATGTATAGATATATAGATATATTGATATATATATATATATAGATAGATATCTAGACATTACATATATTACATAGATTAGAAATATTACATATAATTACATATATGACATACATAGACAAGCATAGATATTCGGGGCTGAGGCGGCTGCTGTTGGGGTTGAGCGTTATTTGGACTTTTGCTTTCTTTACCTCTTGCGCAGACAGGACAAGCATACGTATACTGGCATGAGGGAAGCTAGATTCTCGATAGGTGTCATATGGTGTAATTGCTACATGTGCGGATGCGAAAAAACATGGAAGGTAAACATTGCTCTGGCATTCCGACCCACAAACAACTCCCTGCGTCAGCGGAGCTAACAATTGCCTTTTTCAAGCTTGAGCCTCGCTTCCATGAGTGGCAATTATTTCGGATTGATTGGCACATGCTGCAGTCTCCGTTGTGTATTGGTACGTTTAAGGCTGTCAGGGCTCGCTTAAGCAAAGAAGGACTCTGGGTGACCAGGCAAGGGATGGGATGGGCGGCTCGTCCTGACAAAACAAACAGATGACAACAAAATGACAGCAAAAAGGACAAATAAAGTACAAAAACATGACGATTCTCTAGGAAATCATCAGTTTTCCCCTCCCCCCTCCCTCCCCGCCTGGCACAATTATGTTCCACACACAGGAGATTTTTAGGGGAACCCATTGCCTTGTTTCCTACCTGTCCTACCTGCCATGGATGTTTGTGCGAAACCTGTGTGCGGGCTCCCGCGTCCCTGCCCTGCCCTGCCTTGCCACCCCGGCTCTGACCCAGCTGCTGCTCATGCTCGCTTGGTGGGGGCTGTTTGCTACGATGTGCTGATAACTGGGCTGGACAGTCCAGCACACCAGCTTGCTCGTTCATCTGCCACAGAGAGGCGAAGAAAAGGCAGTGAGTACAATGCGGTGAATATCCGAATATCCCATCGACCCGACATGACAAGGATGGAGTCTACGGGCGAAACAAACGGTGGTCCGGACATGGCCACAGGACTTCGCAACCCTGGCAGCTTGGAGGCCCTAAGCTGTGGGCGGGTGCCTGCGATTTTTGTCAAAGTTTCATAGGATGGCTGAGCGGCGCAAGAGGGCTGCGAACCTGTTGAATCAGGAGGGTTGGAGGTCAATGCAGCCACGTGCATCACAGGATCTGCTGCGTTGGAAGAGACATGTGCAGGGAAACCCTCCGCGAAAAAATGGCTGGACAATGCACAGGTGCTGTCCACATTTAGAGTAACTCCTGCTCCGTGGCGGAGTGCTGGAGGGCCGCGCTGGATGCCTTGCTCGCAGTGAACATAGTGGCCGAGTGAACAACTTGACCTGTGTTCCGGGAAACTTGTCAAGCCACTGTTTCGCCCGAGCTATACCGATGAATCTGGGAAAATTAATACGACTAGTACATTCATACTCATATTCGTATGACTAGGAATCTTAATGTCATTCTTGGTAGTGATATGTAACAATATGTATATATATATATATACATATGTACATATAAACATAGCATACATATACATAAACTTAAACATAAACATATACATATACATATACATGTACATGTACATATACATATATGTATACATATACATATACATATACATGTACATATATATATATACATACATATACATATACATATACATAGACATAGACATAGACATAGACATAGACATAAACATATACAAATACAACTACATGTACATGTACATGTACATGTACATATACATATACGTATACGTATACATACTTGTTTTCTATATCAATAGTACTATTTTGTTCATACTATATTCCTATTGATATTGCCATGCATACTAATATTGTAATACCAAGCACACGAAAAACACAGATGCACAATAATAATGGCGACAAAAATAGGCCCTCCCTTAATGTCCTCTCGCCAAGCTTCCATGAACCCCGAGCAAGGAACTGAAGGAGCAACACAGCTCTTCCACCCAAACTTAGCCGCAGTACGCGCTCTTCCCCCCTCAAAAAAACAAGTCTGATGCCCTATGTCACACCCCAACATCCTGCTCAGTATAAGCCCTCAAACCCGAAGCCCCAAGCAGTATGAAACCCCAAAGCCCACAAACATTGCCAAGCCCTGGGCGTCCCTTGATTGAAGCCTCTTCTGAAACTTGCACCACAAGACCGCCCCCTAAACCCTAAACGTGCAAGCCTCGCGAAAGCCCTATGAGGACCTGACCGTACAAGCCAGGTGAACAGCACGGGAACAGCCCATACCCGCTACGTACGCAACCCTAAACGACCCTAATTCCCTAAACCCTAAAGCCGAGAACATTGGAAACAAAGAGACCTTAATATTCCCAAAGCCCTGAACCTAAAGTCTACTCCCTTCTGCAACTGTCCAGAACCGCTTGTTGATACCGTTATAATACTATAGTAGAACCTTGGAAGGAATCCCTTCACTGATTCTACGGACCAACTGAAAGGGAAGACGAAGACCTCAGGCCACGGCCAACCAGTTCCTTGGCTTTCGCCCACTGCTTGACAGCGCGGCAAACCTCGAGGTGGGTTGCTGGGTTCTGCACAGGTTACGGGTTTAGGGTACCCTCAGGACCTAAAGAAACACGCTGTCCTGAACCCTAAAACCGTCCGAAGCTCCAAACCCCGAACATGAACGGTCATGCGGCCTGTCACGACGCGAGACACTCGGCGACTAGATGGATGCCGATCAAGAATTAACTCTAGATCCAAGAGTAACCTAGGAACAAAAAGGGTGCCCTTTTTGGTTTAAAGGGGCTTATAAGGGAACCTACACCCCAACAAAAAGGGAATAGGGGCATACTCTAGATCCTGGAACTCGAGTCAGCCATCACTTCCTGTGATACGCGTTGCAGGTTCAGTGTGTGGCGGAACGTTAAGCATCTGATTAGGCTGCAGGGATCCGGCTTTGACACGCAGGGTCACAAAAAGGTCTTGGGTCTGACTGCAAGCCCCATCTCTGTCTCTTACCCTAAGGCTCTAAGGACTCATATATTAAGGCTTTTGGGCCCAAAGACCATACTATATAAGGCTTCTGGGCTATTTTGAGCCTTAGGGTTGGGACATACTTGCAGGGATATGCATAGTCATTGTTTCGGTGCGGTTTCTCCTATAGTGACGAATGTTCAGATTTGCAAAGACGAAGGGGAACCCGAAACATTGTTCACTGCTTGCAAACACATCGCTGAGTTGTGTTCCAGCACTCGGACAAGGGATGTCGGTTAGCCAGAGCTGTGCCCTACCCTAAACCCCAAACCCAAAAACCTAAACCCTAGATCCTAAACTTATAGCCCGGTCCTAAACCCATAAACCCTAGCTAGACCCCCAACTATCCCCCATTATACCCTAAATACCCACTACTAAAGATCATAAGTGGTCTATTTAAGGGTACTTGAAGGGTCCTGGTGCACCCCAAGTCTCTGAACCCCTAAACCCCAAACCCTAGTAACCTCTGAGACTCATGCCTCTCATTACAAGGGGCCCTAAAAAGGCTTTGCCTTACTTGGACTTCAGTATAGGTGTTTTTTGTGGTGGCCTACTTCAGGCAAACATAAGTCCGGCGGTTCAGAAGGTGTTCGGGACTTCTAATATAGGGGCCTTAATAATTAGAACAGGGTTTTGGGGCCCAATATACTATAGTTATAACGCGCCGTCATCGCGTTCGCGCGCGCAAGGCGCGCTTGCGAGAGGATACGAAAACCCTGTGTTTTGTGGGATAGAATAGCATTGTGGCCATGTTGAAGCAAGAAAATCGTG
>BGNK01000088.1:3191-19396 GCA_003297005.1 Symbiodinium sp. clade A Y106 | reverse complement strand
CATTGTGGCACATGGATGCTCTGCGCGAATGGATGGAGTCTGATCTGGACGTTATCATGGTTGGCACATGGATGCTCTGCGGGAATGGATGGAGTCTGATCTGGACGTTATCATGGTTGACACATGGATGCTCTGCGGGAATGGATGGAGTCTGATCTGGACGTTATCATGGTTGACACATGGATGCTCTGCGGGAATGGATGGAGTCTGATCTGGACGTTATCATGCTTGGCACATGGATGCTCTGCGGGAATCGATGGAGTCTGATCTGGACGTTGTCATGGTTGGCACATGGATGCTCTGCGGGAATAGATGGAGTCTGATCTGGACGTTATCATGCTTGGCACATGGATGCTCTGCGGGAATGGATGGAGTCTGATCTGGACGTTATCATGCTTGGCACATGCTCTGCGGGAATGGATGGAGTCTGNGCTTGGCACATGGATGCTCTGCGGGAATGGATGGAGTCTGATCTGGACGTTATCATGCTTGGCACATGCTCTGCGGGAATGGATGGAGTCTGATCTGGACGTTATCATGGTTGGCACATAGATGCTCTGCGGGAATGGATGGGGTCTGATCTGGACGTTGTCACGGTTGGCACATGGATGCTCTGCGTTAATGGATGGAGTCTGATCTGGACGTTATCATGCTTGGCACATGCTGTGCGGGAATGGATGGAGTCTGATCTGGACGTTATCATGGTTGACACATGGATGCTCTGCGGGAATGGATGGAGTCTGATCTGGACGTTATCATGGTTGGCACATGGATGCTCTGCGGGAATAGATGGAGTCTGATCTGGACGTTATCATGCTTGGCACATGGATGCTCTGCGGGAATAGATGGAGTCTGATCTGGACGTTGTCATGGTTGGCACATGGATGCTCTGCGGGAATGGATGGAGTGTGATCTGGACGTTATCATGCTTGGCACATGGATGCTCTGCGGGAATGGATGGAGTCTGATCTGGACGTTATCATGCTTGGCACATGCTCTGCGGGAATGGATGGAGTCTGATCTGGACGNGTTATCATGCTTGGCACATGGATGCTCTGCGGGAATGGATGGAGTCTGATCTGGACGTTATCATGCTTGGCACATGCTCTGCGGGAATGGATGGAGTCTGATCTGGACGTTATCATGGTGGGCACATGGACGCTCTGTTCGTGGAAAACTGAAAAAACACCGCGTGCCCCGAGGTTTTCGGCATGTCAAATATGAGGAAGTGCGCGAAATGCCGCGCATACCAGATTTTTCGCTGTACACGAAGCAGTTCTTGCGCGTGCGAACGCGATGATGGTGGGTATAATAAGGAACCACCCAAATAGTATTGGTATTTATTTAGGCCCCTATAGTAGGTTGGGCTTTGGGAGTCTGGCTTTAGGATTTCGCATCGTATTCCGAGTTCTGAAGCAATTGGAGCGTCAACCAGGGGCTCACAGTTCCGGGCATGCGCATGGAAATTTGCTTATTTACATCTTGGTCCTGGTCCACTTTCGATTCCCTACTATCAATATCAGTGTACATATATATATATATACACAGAAAGGAAGCAAGTAACCACCAAGATGGATACCTTGCAGGGGAAGTTAAGCTCCTGATTGTTACGGCATTCCCCCTCCCACCGCCAGCCTCCCCTACACGCATGTCCAGCTGGCAGTAGGCCGCAACGAGCCTTCCGCTTCTTCCGACACGTGCTCGAAACCCTGAACCGCAAAGTACAAGCCGACATCCGCAGTGCAGGTTCAGATTGCGATGACGTTTATATGGTGCGAAATGATGCGAAGTTCCCCAAACACTGCGATTACATAGGGTCTCAGATAACCAACATACGGTTGTTGGGCATGCTTTGGTGTACTTATACAAAGACGAAATGGCATTTTTAACTTTGGTGAGTATGAGGCTCTTGGCACCTCAAAGCGCCCCCGGTAATTGAGCTCAGTGGTTCCGCGGCTAAGGGTTTGGTAGAGTTTAATGGCTTTCTGGGTTCCTAACAGGGTCACCTTAAGATCCTTCAGGGGTTCCGAAAAGTTCAGGCGGCCTCTCTACATTCCTCATTGTAAATCAACACGTTGTCGTTCGTGCATAAAGTTGATTCCCGATCCCGCCACAGCATGAGTCTTTTACGGTGAAAGCCGCGCGACCGCCACGGGTTGAAGACACAACGAGCTTCCCAGAGACTCCAATATCCTTTAAATAAGGAATATTCCTTGAATCATGTTAGGGATCCTACTAACATTTAAGGTATACTCCTTAATTAAGGGATATTGGAGTCTCTGGGTAGCTCTTCAAGACATAGCGAGCTTGTTAGCGCTATAATGTCCAAGAGTTATAATGTCCAAAAGACCGGCTGAGCGAACGGAGCTGCTGAAGAAAGCTGCCGGCTGAAGGGCGAAGTCCAATATGGGCGCCTTAATCATTAGAATAGGGTTTCGGCGTATATCTTGTAGCTGTATAATGGGGAGCCCGAAGAATACTATTGGTGATGATTTAGGCCCCTACATTGCCTCAGCGTTTGCTCCGGCCACATCGCTCTCTGCTGTGCGCAACTCGCTGTGTAGGGCTTTTCTGGCTCGGGTAGCCCCTTCGTAGTAGGCGTATACATAGAAATTGACATAGACTGGCCTAACGTAGTGTGCACTACACTATCACTACAAATACTTACTGTCAGCCAGTCATGGTGTTGAATACTGAGGCTCCTCTCTTTCCTCCCACAAGCCCTGAACCCGCAATGAGCCCCAACGTGTCAGGATCTCGTGGGCAACTCTTGCATACCGACGTCGAGAACAGGGTGGTCCGTTCAAGATGTGCCATAGATATCTATAGATTGTTGATACTGTTTCTTCAACAGCGATGGGCTCTTGTTTCCTGTTCCGGCCACCTGGTTGGGACGAATACCTGAAAGCGTCTCTTAGTAAGCTCCACGGAGCCCCAAGGTCCAAGTATCCTTAGTGAAGGAATACTGCTACGCTTGGAGGGTAGTCCCGAAGAATATACAGCCCCAACCCAGAGCCAGTGGCGAAGACCTGCACCGTCGGCCCAAAACCGAAAACTGAAAACCACAACAACACTTGACTACTAGAACAAGAAGCCCAAAACGGAAAATTAAGTTTGGGCTGATACCTTGCAACCAAAAGCCTAAGCCCGACTATCTATGCCGAAACCGAAGGAGCATAAACGCTAATTCAAGCATTCAGCTGTCGCGGTCAATTTAAGGGTTTGGGCTTTGGCATGCGCGGCTCATATATATATATATGTATGTATATATACATGTATACTCTTACTATTACTATTGCTATTACTATTACTATTTTTATTGCTACTGCTATTCTGAAATCGAGCCAGTTTTGGCCGTGAGCTGTGAAGTTGGGACAGGGACTGCTGCAGAGAGCAAGCTTAGCTATGTGTCGAAGAAGATAATGGGTTCATGGTCGCCGAAACACCGGGAAAAGCAGTCTCAGTCTCTCGAACTGCGTTTACAGCCCTGACCGAGGCTGCAACAATGCATACGAACTCATGTCTTTTCTACAACCTCCTGATTCCCAGCCTGCTGTTGTGAATGCCAAGATGGTTCCCAATACAGAGATCCACCTCAACGCCACCTGGACGACGGTCACAACCAAGCTAGGAGCTTGCTGTTAGCCCAGAACCGGTACACCCTGGGGGTTGGGTTTGCTTCAGGGCTCTGGTTTCGCATTTGTGCACGTAGAAACACTGCGACCCGGCAAAGGGATATGTAGCGGAGCTGTACAGCCATCTTGGCTTTCAGGGCTCAGCGTTTTCTGTTTAAGTTTAAGGTTTAGTGTTTCGCATTCTCAAAATTTGAATTAAAATGTTTAGGTTTGGAGCTTGAGGGTTTGGGATTTGTGGGTGCCGGTGTCACAGAGGCCTGAATGAGGTCTACGGTTCCCAGATGTAAGCATTACTCAGAGGTGGCGTCCCTAAACACCGTGGGAGTACGAACCAGCAGCGGGGTAGAAACAGCAATAGTGACTCCAACGGCAACGGATTCACTGAATGACAAAAGCAGTATTAACAATCCTAGCTGTGGAAGAGAATCTGAGAGAGGGTCATACCGGACCCCTTTCCTAGGGTACCCAGTTTTCTGGTTAGGATCTCATTTACAGAGGAGAAGCAGGCACCCTAAAACAGGGGGAGGGTATGACCCTACAGTTAGACTCTAACCCCTAAACCTAAGCGCCTAAGCCACCCTTAAACCCTAAAGCCTCCAGAAAGCCATATAGCAGGCCTGGGTCGACTGCTTTGATCAGCGGAATGGAGGCCTCCCACGGGACCGAGGTCGGACTATGTAGATGTGTGTGTGCATATGTATACACACATGGATACATAGATACACACCCACAGATTAGCATGTATGTATGTATGTATGTTGGCATGCAAACATACATGCATAGCCCAAATCACAAGCGGATATAATCGCGTCAACCTTTAGTAACCCTTATCGGCACCCGGTATCCCCAAACCCTACAAAATAGTAGGGTTTATGACCCCTTAATTAGAGGGTCGAACCCTTAAAACGGTAGGTTTTTGGATTCCCAGGACCCTTGCAGCAGTCTAGAAACCCCTTGGACCTTAGGGGTATAATGTAGGAACCTGATTAAGAAACCCTGGGTCTATAACCCCCAAAATAGTAGGATTCATACAAGGAACCCTAAAAAAGGCCCCCAAGGTTTCTTAATCAGGTTCCTACATTACTATAGTACCCTTATAGATTCCTTATAGTAACCCTTATAGACCCCTTTAAAGGAACCCTAAAGATCCCTTTAAAGGAACCCTAAAGAACCCTTTAAAGGAACCCTAAAGAGCCCATTAAAGGAACCCTAGAGATCCCTTTAAAGGGGTTTAAGGTTCCTACATTAGGGGCGTGTAGAGCACGGCACCAGGGCCCCGGCCCTTCTACAAATTCAGCCCTAGAGTCCCTGTAGAGCAACTTAAGGGTTTAGGGCGTAGGGGTTTAGGATTTAGGGTTTAGGGGTTTAGGGTTTAGGGTAGGGTTTAGGATTTAGGGTTTTAGGATTTAGGGTTTAGGGGTTTAGGGTTTAGGGGGTTGAGGGTTTAGGGTTTAGGGTTTAGGGGTTCAGGGGTTTGGGGGTTGGGTGTTTAGGGTGTAGGGTTCAGGGTTTAGGGTCTAGGTAACCATAAGGCAAACTGTCTGTAAATTCGTTTATACGATCCTCGCAGGCCCAATAAGGGAAATACTGTCCGCAAGGCCTACCTGGAAGGATATGGTAAGGGCAGCTTACTAGACGGTGCAGGGTTGCGAGTTTAGCCAGGGTTTGGGGCTGAGGGTAGGGTTTAGGGTTTAGGGTTTAGGGGTAACCACACCGTCTACCAAGTAGCATTCAGTTTGAGTTTCAAGGTTTGAGGCTTGGGCAGCCAAGTTTAGTTGGATCTCCGACTATCCTTCAGACGAGAATTCAAGCATGGGAAACGTTTTTCGGTAACAGCCCTAAATTCCCTAAATACCCTAGGCCTACTGTAAATAAAAGCCTCAGGGCGCACACCCCAACCCTGCACCCAAAACCCTCAAACCCCAAACTAGGGTTTAGGGGTTTAGGTGTGGGTTTCGGGGTTTAGGGGCTTTAGGGGCTTTAGGGTCTTGGGGTTCCGGATCTCATGAAAACCATGTTAGGGTCTGGGGGTTCCGGATCTCATGAAAACCATGAGCACGGCACCTGAAAGATCTGGATGATGCTCTTGAAGCCGTGGCTGGCCAGCAGGCATGGATTCTTTGGATGTGGGGATTATTTAGTCGAGGAAGCGCCATGTGACATGGGAGTTTCCGATACAATGCGCAGAGCCAACAATGGAGTCTCAGAAAATGGGGCTTGCGTGTTTTGCCGAGGGGGTGTTGCTGCTGCTTCTTCCACTGCTGTTGGCGACCAGGGTAACATTGGAGGTGCAGTCGGCTATGCTGGTGGAGCTGTTGCTTACAATGATGATGCTGAAGATGACGACCAGGCTGGCGATGGTGGTGTTGAGGTGGTGTTTGTAGTGATTGTGCTTTACACCAGTAGTGATGCGCTCTTGGCCGCCAGTCATATGACAAAAGGCTTAACCATGCACAACAGAAACAGCAACAGCCACGCCCGAAAGCCTCCGGGAACTCGCAACAGTTTGTAAATGAATCAAGATCTTTGCTGAATTAGGGAGGGTTAAGCAGACTGCTACTAGAACTTCCGTCAACCCCTGGAAGCTATACTAGTAGCAATAGTAGCACGAATAATTAGCAACATAATAATAAGTCTATTACTCATAATAGTAGTAAGAATAATTCTGACCGTGGTCGCATGCTTCGCCACCTTACGAACAAGCATAACTAAACCCCAGCCATCCATGTAAACGTAACCTATGTCGAGCTACCCCAGTACCCGTACCCGTTAACCCTAAGCCCTGATACGCACGTCCTGAGCCCTCTTTCCCATTTCCGAAGCGATCAACACAAGCCCTGGGCCCTGAAACGCCTGATTCGTTGGTAGCCTACGGCCCTACCTAGTCTGATGGAGACAGCTATAACGCAACTAAGCTCTGCACTCTGCAACCAAAGCTGCACACTTCAAACCTTGAGGACATCCCTTGGGAGCTAATTCAGGGGCCATCGGGTACAACTGTAGGTGTGTAATGACCGTATGAGAAGACTATTACCAGTTGGTCAGGCCAACATATATATATATATACATATATATATATATGAGTATTTCGTAATCCCCTATAGAATATGAGCAGTAACATCTCCATATACTCACTATGCAGCTGAGAACACTTTTACTAGAACATACCCACCCACCCCGCAAACCGAGTTATAGCCACTAAGGCCCAAAAAAAGCTGAACACCTGCAAGGAAAACTACAATGGAGCAGTAGAAGTTCTTGTCATCATGTCAATGTACTATATAGGCGCCGTCCTAACTGAATGGGGATTTGGGGTACATTGTAGTATAGTTGTAATAGGGAGCCATTATTCCGGCTTCTATACCTCTTAAACCCAAAACCCTAAACCCGAAAGCCCATATTCCGGCTTCTATACTAGGCGGTCCTGGGTAGCTCCTGAGCAATGAGCTTGAGGATGTGGAGAGCGGACTCACCCCAAACGTCCTGTGGATTTGATGAATTTCAGGTTAGGGTTCAGGGGCGAGCATTTAGGAAATTAGGTTTTAGGGTTTCGGGGATTTGAGGTTTCAGGTTTTCGAGTTGAGGGGTTTGAGGCAAGGGATTTAGGGTTCAGGGTTCATAGCTTAGGTTTTGCCTAAAGAAAGCTCCACAGACAAAGGCAAAGCACCAATGTTGTTGCATCTACTTGGCCACCCACCAATCTTTGCATACAGTTTTGAAAGCAGCACGTATCAACACAGATTTAGCACGATTTAGAATTTAGCTATCTGTATACCTATCCATCAACCGACCCATACATCTATCTGAACCCAGGTATCTATCCATCTAGCTAGCTGTCTGCCTATGCATTTAGCTATCTAGCCATCTACCGATCTATCTGTCATCTATCTAGCTGCATAGACACATCCACGTCTTGATGTTTACATGTACAGAAGCGAAATCCTGAGTACCCATACTCGGTGCAGCTCTTTTGAACTCAGAAACCCGATCTGAAGCCCTAAGTCCCAGAACCTACGACTGTAAACCTTTGCAAAGCCCTAAACCCTAAACACGCAACTCGCAGATCTGGTAACCTGAGGCCGGCCTCTTGCGGAACAAAGGTGACATCGCAATCGGAGTTGCTGTTGCACCTCAGCTGTAATTGGTAGTAATAATGGTAGCCAAGACAATAAAACAATCGTACGGAAAAACGAAAACCCTAATGCAACAGAGTCATCATCATAAAGCAACGGTCAAGAGTCAGAATAACATGTTACTGGAGTCTCATGTCGGAGTGCGAAGTCGAAGGTACGGAACCGTTGTGCTTCGAAATGTTGTATGCATGGCATGGAGGCTTAATTTGATGCTGTCTGCGTTGAATGTTTTGTGCATCAAACATGTGGAACGTTTCTTTGTGAGATGACCATTCTGCGAAGTCCTGTCTCTTTTAAGACAGCTAATGTGATTAGTCGCAGCTCTTCTGTGTCTCTGGCGGTCTTGTTCAACATTTACTGTGCCGGTAGTTGTTCGTCTTGTGTTGCTAAGGCAGAGCTTGAACGTGAAACGGGACCAGCACTTCCTCCAGACCGTACTGTTAGTCTGTCCCTCAATCCTCCACCCTGGACTCTGTCCCTGAACCATTACAGGCCGAGTTCCGGGGTCCTTCGTCAATATCTATTCGTTTGCGTCAGTGTGGGTGGGGGTGGTTTAGGGTTGAGAGTTCCTTGTAGGGCTTAGTGTCGAGGGCCCCTCTGGATTGTTAACGTAGGTTTCGGGATTCGGCTGTTGGAAACAGCAAGTGGGTTCGACAGATGATAAGGTAGTTCTCCAAATTAAGGTCCCGCTTAGGGCCCTTCTTATAAGGATACCGAACGGTTTTGGGACCCAGAAAGGGAGCCAATGTCGAAAACTACCCATATAATTCGTACTCAGCACATCCTTAACACCTTCGACCTTTAGCCCGCAAGTCGAAACCTGCACCGCTTAAGCCCAAAGCCCTCATCACTAAAGTAACTGAACCTTTAGTCCTAAACCCTGAACCCCAAGACCCTACAACCCATAAACCCCCTAAGCCCTAAATCGCAAACCCCAAAACCCTAAGCACCATAAACCCGAAATCTCAAAGCCTCGAGCTCTAAAGCCTCAAACCCTGAACATCATGTGCACACTGTAGGCCCTACCTCCGACACCAGTCAGGAGCTGCAATCCCCAAAGCCGGTGAGAGTTCAGGGCTTAGGGGTTTAGGGGTTTAGGGCTCTTGGCGTTTAGGGGTTTAGGGCTTTGGGGTTGCGGGTTTTCGTGTTCAAGGTTCTTGGGGCCTAGGGTTTTAGGGTGTCGCGGCTTCGGGTTTTAAGGGTTTTGGGGCTTAGGGTGACTCTGAACCCAAAATGCCTCAAACCCCAGCCCTAAACTCCAAGACCCTGAGCCGCTTTTTGATAGCCTCGTGAGGGTTTCAAAATTACAAGACCCCCACAACAATTTTACGATAAGGGCGATGCAAGCCCAAAGTCGCAAACCGACACCCGCCCAATCAAAAGCATAATTCGAAACTGAAAACGCTGAACCACACTGAACCACGCTGAACCCATAACCTCGCCGAGCCAAAGGCAAGCTGTTCGTATGTGAACCGAATGGCACCACTTCGCCCTGAGGCAATGAGGTTCTGGATTTTGAGGTTGAGAACCCTAAACTCTATAATCCCTAAAACCGAAATCTTACACCGGAACTTCTGATTCAGTGTTTAGGTTGTGAGTGTTTAGGGTTCAGTCCGCCAGGGCAGGATTACGCCTTGGAAGGATCCAACTACCTGCAGACACGCCCAAAGGCTCCATGTACCTTTATAGTAGATACTTAAGCCTTAAACGGGTCCCTATACAGGTACTTTAAGGCCTAAGTATCTACTATAAAGGTACATGGAGCCTTTGGGACAGCAACCTAACTTCTTAGATGGGAAAATGCCAGGATCCCACATCGCTACATGAACGAGTTAAGATGCTATAAATCCTAAACCCCTAAACCACCCTAAACCATGAACCCTGAACACTCCAGATGAGGGAAGTCTTAACCTCGGCTCTCAACCACACTTCCTGCCTTGTGGCACCTGGATCTTCAAGCAAAGCCTGCGATTGTATGGGCTACACTTGCATAAGGACCTGCACCCTGCACCCTCTAGGCTCTAAACCAAGCTCTACATGGGTGGTTGTCAAAATTATGGTCCCTTTTTGGGTCCCTATTAAATGGACGGCACCTATTATTTAGGGTACCCAAAAAGGGACCCTAATTTTGACAACCACCCACATGCGTTTACGCCTTACAAACATTCAGAGGCTCTCTGCCTTAAAGGGCCGCATTAGAGCAGGACCCCAGCAGTGCCAACACCCCAACTTCACGACTGCAGCCCTGGTCCCTTTGACTGCCTTACGGGGCCTAAATAATTACCTATACTATTTTGAGGGTTCCTTATTCTTTTGTAGTAGATTGGGCCCCAAAACCCTATTCTATTATTAAGGCCCCCTATATTACCCAGAGCCTGATCACTACAAGCCATTGTCAAACCCAGCAGATCCTCTTTCAGTCCAGCCAAGCCAGATCCTACGTCCCACAAGCCCTTGCGAAGCCCTCGGCCTTAAAGATCCCTAAAGTATCTAAATCTGAAGCTATTACCCCTGAACCCGAAACTCAGTTTTCTGTGGGCGTGTCCAGCTGGGCCAGGCGCCTCGATACCGAGATGTTTTGCCGCTGCCTGGATGCGGTCGACCTCACAATTGTCTAAAATGGCTTTGGGTTTAGGGGTTTGGGGGCTGGCTCTTAACATGGTTTCCGGATTTAGTGTTCCGGGCTTCGGTGCTTCGTTCACAAAAAGGCGTCAGTGGGCTGCTTATGGGTTGAAGTGTTTCCTGTAGCATTTCTTGTAGGGCCCTTGTAGCATCTATACCAAGTCTTCCAGTGTTGGTCTGATTAAAAACCCCCCTCCCGGCCGTGATTAGGAATAAGCACGGACCGGGACGCCAAACTTTTTAAGTGGTTGGAATAGTAATGGGAGGGAGGGTTCCTCCACAAGCACGGAAAACCACAAACGGCTTATTGCACCCTATTTTAACGGTTTAGGGTTTAGGGGTTTAGGGTTTAAGGTTTAGGGTTTCATCCGGGGCCCGGTTGCAGGCTCGTAGTCTTCCTAGAGGGCGATCGGCAGAACCGGCCCGAATATTTTTGTTTATTAATCCGACCCCATTTATGAGTCAAAGGTGAGCATTAAAGTTGCAAAGGCCCAGCTCATTCAGGCTCATCCCTCGCCAGTATGTTCGCATGTGCCGCAAACTAAAAAGGAGCCTTAATAATTAGAATAGGGTTTTGGGGCCCATTATACTATTCTTATCATAAAGAGCCACCAAAATAGTATAGGTATTTATTAAGGCCCCTATCCTAAGCCCTGAACCCTACTGATCCCTTACAGATCCCTTTAAAGGTAGCATAACTAATTATTCAGGCCCCTATAGTACAAGTTGCTTGCTGTCGTAAAGGAAGATCGAAAGGCCTGGCATAATATGACACTGAAAAAGGCAGTAATATCTAGTATAGCATAATAGTACAGTACAATGTAGTATAATATAGCAGAATATGGTATAATAATAAAATATATACTCGTAAAGTATAGTATAGTATAATATAATACAGTAAAATATAGTGATATATAGTATAATGTAATGTAATATAGTACGATATATAGTAAAATATGATACTATGTAAACCACGATGAAACCCTTAGACAAAAACGCGAGTCACTATAGCCCTATCCCTAAACTTTCCTAAGCCGAGCGAAAACATCTCAGGTTGCGACCACCGGCTGTACAATAGCATCTTGCACCTGTGGCGAATTGAAGCTTTCTTTAGGCTTTTCCACGAAGTCTTTGTCGTGTGCTGCGTGGTTGTTGTTGTTGTTGCTGTTGCGGCTGTTGCTGTTGCTGTTGCTGTTGTTGTTGTTGTTGTTGTTGTTGTTGTTGTTGTTGTTAGGTTTCACAAGGTTCTTCATCATTCAAGGGCCTGCAGGTTAGGGTCTACGCGCTCTAGATTGAAGGCCTTTGGGGTAGTGTAGGGGGGAGTTTGTAGTTGTTCAGTAGTTCGAACCATAACCAATTACCTGTGTCTTAGGTTGCACCAGATCCCTTTTTGGGCCGGCTTTGTTTTAGGGCTGAAGATTCCCGCTTGTTTTACACATAGAGCAGTCAAGTTTATAAAGCCGAATTGTAATGTAGGTAACCAGAGACAGCACATACACATCCACTGTTGGAGGTGATAAAGCGGTGGGTTTCAGCACTCATATGCCCGTGCTCTGTCCTCGCAAAACTTCGGAACAATCCTGATGTCCTACATGTCCTACATCATCTCGCAGCCTCCGCTTCCAAAGATGTGCACAGCCCCAAGTCCAGAACTCGAAATTTGTTATCCAGAAATCGCTTTAGGGTTTAGGGTTTACGGGAGGGGAGGGGCCTTAAGATGGCTTTATTATAGATCTTCGCATTGTTTGTGTCAATCAAAAAAGAATACTTCAACTGTTTTCACCCGCATTTGAGCTCTGTGTTTTGTGGCTTCAAGAGTTTGAGCATTAGAGCATTTAAGCATATTTAAGCCATGTTTTGGAGTATCAGGTTTTAGGGTTTAGGACTGTTCACGAGACCCAGGTCTTGATTGGTAGAGAACCCTCCGCCCAAAATGACCCTCAACTCTAAACCAAACCTCCAAACCCCAAGCCCTAAACGACCAAACAAAGCTCCGTCTCTTTACCCCCGGTGCAACCAACCACAAAATTCGAAGCTCAAAGCCCAAACCCAGAATCCAATGCCTCAAAGCTTGGATGTAGGGCTGAAGGTTTAGGATTTATAGGGTTTACGGAGGGCTTAAGGTTTCTGTTTTATGAGGCTTGACTTGCTTGACGACAGAACCTTCGCCGTAGCCCCGAACCAAAAGCTTTGGCTTATCATGCCGGGCCCACACCAGCACTTCAATGTCCGTCTTTGCAGGAGCATTCACGCTTTGCTGCACGGATCTAGGAAGATCTGCGCAGTAGCAACATACGCCGAAAGTTTAAGACCTTAATCACACGAACCTCTGGATCGAGAAACACAGGCAGATCTGCTACGCATTCTCGCCTAATCCTGCACATGGTCAGGGTTACCCCAGGCCACGATGGATCCATCAACAAGAGTTGCTGCAAAAGCGCCGAAAGTGGCTTGGATTTGCTGCACGTTCTTCAACTGATCCCGCACAGCACCACTGTCACCGCCAAAGTCTCCAAGTCCCCAGGTCGATATCGACCCATCACCAAGAACAGCAGCAAAAGCGAAACCTGTGGCTTGGATCTGCTGCACATTCTTCAGCTGATGCAGCACAGCGCGAATGTCACCACCACGGTCAGGATCACCCCAGGTCACGACGGATCCATCGCCAAGAATGGCAGCGAAAGCAGATCCGTTGGCTTGGATCCCCTGCACATCCTTCAGCTGATGCTGCACTGCACTACTGTCACCACCATCAACAGCATCTCCCCAGGTAACGACACGCCCATCACCAAGAATGGCAGCAAAAGCATCGTTCGTGGCCTGGATCTGCTGCACAGTCTTGAGCTGATCCTGCACCGCAGTGCTGTCACCCCCATACTGAGCATGACCCCAAGTCACGACGCATCCGTCAGCAAGAATGGCAGCAAAAGCGCAGTCGGAGGCCTGGATATGTCGCACATTCTGCAGCCGATCATGCACAGCTCTGCTATCACCACCGTGGGCAGCCTCACCCCAGGTCACGACGGATCCGTCGCCCAGAATGGCAGCAAAAGCATGCTTAGAGGCTTGGATCTGCTGGACATTCCTCAGTCGATCTTGCACAGTACGGCTGTCGCCACCACAGCCAGCAACACCCCAGGTCACAACAGATCCGTCGCCCAGAATGGCAGCAAAGGCACGTTTGGTTGCCTGGATCTGTTGCACACGCTTCAGCTGAAGCTGGACGGCACTATTGTCGCCGCCACTAGATGCACTGCCCCAGGTCACCACCGATTCATCGCCGAGAATGGCTGCAAAAGCATAGTCAGTGGCCTGGATCTGCTGCACATTGTTCAACTGATGCTGCACAGCCCGACTGTCACCACCATGGGAATGCGCACCCCAGGTCACGGCGGATCCATCTCCGAGAATGGCAGCAAAAGCGCCGGAAGACGCCTGGATTTGCTGCACGTTCTTCAGCTGGTCTTGCACGGAACTACTGTCACCGCCGGAGCGAGTACTGCCCCAGGTCACCACGGATCCATCGCCGAGAATGGCGGCAAAGGCATCAGGAGAGGCTTGAGTTTGAGTTTGGTATATATGCAGGGTCAGTGTGTCATCGTTCTGAATGCCGGCCGTCTTGATGGCTGCACATGGATCCAGGACCCGTCCACATGAGTCCAGCAGCCTACCTCTTCGGACTCTCAGGGCGACCTCTGCTCGACGGCTCAGTGCTTGTACCTCTTCATGCCTAGGTGGGGCTTTTAAAGCTTTTGAAAAATATTAGTAAATAAGATCCTCTTAAGCCCAATAAGGGAAAATATAAATTGTCCCAAAGCCCTACCTAGATGCGGTGAGGCTTGCACAGTGACGCTGTTGCCACTGAGCAGCCCAACTTCCACTGTAATCGACATGTGTCAGACCAAAAACGGTGCATCGGTACTTTGGGGTCAAACATGTACTGGCTGGGTGCACGGACGCCTACGGTTAGGAACTCAGGGTATATTGTCAGAAGATTTAGGTGTAGTCATGCCTTGGCAGTTACAGTTGTACATAAACATGGAACAGCCAAACTAAAAGGTCTTGTGAGGGTTACGAATTTGCGGTTTTGCAACACCGTTGCTATTACTACTCCCGAGAAAACTGCTCTTCTCAGAAAGATGGTGGCACGGATGACGATTGCAATCTTGCTATCTGCAGGATTCCCAATTCGCCCTGTATCTAAATTTTACCCCATATTTACCTGGACGACCACCCTCGTCTAAGTTCTGGCACAATCCGTCATTGCCTGAAAAACGTGCTACGGTTCTTCACAAAAACTGTTATTTGGTATAAGCCCTCGACCCCTAAACCCTACACAGTATGATGCCTCTAGGGTTCTCAAGAGAAAGAATAAGACTCGCTCCTAAACCGTAACTTCATTCCCTGGGGTTAGTTAGGGCTAAAGGTCTGTTGACGGTGGAGACATGCTTGCCTAAACCAACAGGCCCTGAAAGGGTCCATGGCTTGATTACGTACATGACCCGATTACAGTAGAAGCCAGAAAGCTGGAACATGGCTTTAAGAGGATTAGTGCTAGGATCCCCTATACTTTACCTTAAGGGCATGAGGATAGTCATGTTCCAACTTTCTGGCTTCTACTATATTCTATTTCGGTCTGTCGTGCACATACGCCTTGCCGAAGTTGCGGCGATCCCATCTTCCCATGGCACCTAATTCCACTTCCAGATCGGGGCTTGCAAATTGGATAATGGGTTGGGACTCGGGCTCAAGAGCTAGGGGTCACTGGTACAGCCTACTTTAGCCACAATGACGGTGACTACACTGGCTACACACCTTGGTATCAAAGCTTCGTTGTTCGCTTTCGTACTAGGTTTCCACTGCTTGAAGCCGAATCGCAGATTTTCATCCCGAACCCCACATAGGCAACCCTACAATCTTGGACCTAGCTAGATTCCATGACCAGTCGCTAACCTACTGCTGCGCTGTTTGTCAACCTCATGTTCCCGCCATCACGCCATGGCCCTCTTGAGCCGAAACAGCAGCATGGCATTGCCTTGGGGTTAACCGCGTAAAATAGAAGCCTAAACAGCTACCAACAATATGTATTTCTTCTTAGGCTTCCTTATTAGAGCTATTGTACAGTTTACTCCCAAAGGTGTTATTCCAATAGAAAATCTAGTATTGCAACTGTTGATGGCCCCTATGCTGCCTAAAAGCCAGGTCAGTGAAAAACGGTATTTTGGCTTCGAACTTGGCCGGCTCTGCGTCAATAGATTTCAATAGGGTTCCCCCTTTTCGCATGCTTTTGTAAGGGTTCTGCTATATGGCAACTCATAGGGGTTTAGTACGGGGGCTGAAACATTCAACCAGGTTTTGGTTTGTACATGTTTGTATAACGACAATAGTAAGGAACCCTCACGGATACTGTAGGCCAATATAGGACATGTTCCTGACCTTAATGTCTACGCCGTGCTGTTTCCCAGGCTGGGTGGGCACCTCAACGTATCGCACAGGGCTGCATATCAAAGGAGAGCTGCACAGGAGCACGCACGCATGTGCATAGACAAGTAAATCAACAAAATACTACCCCTCAGTAAACCAGCTACATCTATATGTAGATACAGTTACACACATGTAGCCGTGTTTGTGCGCACATACATACATACTTACGTACATACATATACATATGTACAGACATACATACATACTTATTTACTTACTTGCATACACATATGCTCGCACACACACACACACACATTTACATACCTACCCACCTACCTACCCACCAACCAGTAAGTGCCCCGCCCCCTCCCGAACCCGAACCACTACCGAG
>BGNK01000087.1:196881-393888 GCA_003297005.1 Symbiodinium sp. clade A Y106 | reverse complement strand
TAAAGTACTATATAAGGTCAGTGTTGCACCCGAAAATAAGGATGTTCCGGCTATCTTTCGACGTCTATAAAGAGTCTACTTTTGAAACACTAGTAGTATTATTATTATTAGTAGTAGTAAAGTATAGTCTCCATTGTAGTTCCTTTTTGGGGTTACCTTATAGGATCCTGAATATAAAATTGGTTCAACCTAAAAAAGGGACTATACAATGGAGACTATAGGTATATAGTATAGATAGTAGATGCATTGTATAATGTATGGCCTGCACCAGGGTTTGCTGCTTCAAGCGAACAATGCATTAGGATGCTCTACATAAACCCAAAGCGCCAAACCCTAATACCAAACCCTAGACAGGCTACAAACCAAAACTAGTAGTGAAGCAGCACTGAAGCTCCAGGCTCGANCCAAACCCTAGACAGGCTACAAACCAAAACTAGTAGTGAAGCAGCACTGAAGCTCCAGGCTCGATGCCCCGAAGCCCTGACCTCAAACCAGCCTGCAACCAGATCCCGTAAACCCTCTATAAAGGTGTAGCTATAGAATGTCGAGATCGTATGTTTTCCAAGATAGCTCTTTATACAGTTCTCCAAGTAATGGGCTAACAGCCCGACGTGTAGCAACCAAACGTAATCATTCCGGTAATGTAGCTTGAACCTGGGTTTGTCCCGACTCCTGACCGCAAGCCCCACCNTCTTTATACAGTTCTCCAAGTAATGGGCTAACAGCCCGACGTGTAGCAACCAAACGTAATCATTCCGGTAATGTAGCTTGAACCTGGGTTTGTCCCGACTCCTGACCGCAAGCCCCACCGAACCTTTACCGAGGATGTGCCTCTGCCGTTGGGATCGAGTGTCGCCTGGAGAGGTCTGGGGATTCCGAGGTTTAGGGGGTTTTTAGGATTCCTGGATTTTCGAAAAGAGCAGCAAGAACAACAAGAGCAACAACAACAACACAGTTACTTGAATCTCGCTGCTAAATCCTAAATAAAGCCTAATCCTCGGAAACCTTTAAATCTCNGATTCCTGGATTTTCGAAAAGAGCAGCAAGAACAACAAGAGCAACAACAACAACACAGTTACTTGAATCTCGCTGCTAAATCCTAAATAAAGCCTAATCCTCGGAAACCTTTAAATCTCTATAAGCCCTTAAATTCCTAAACCCCTAAACACTACAAATAATAAACCCCTAAAATCCTAAAGCCTAAACCCCTGAATCCCCAAACCGCTGACCTCGGGACTGGGTAGAGCTGTGGANTAATAAACCCCTAAAATCCTAAAGCCTAAACCCCTGAATCCCCAAACCGCTGACCTCGGGACTGGGTAGAGCTGTGGAAGGTTTCAGGGTTTTAGGGATTATAGGGTTTAGGGTCTAGGTATTAGTACTTTACCTATAGCCTCCATTGTAGTTCCTTTTTGGGGATACCTCACAAAATCCTTAATATATAATTGGTTAAAGCAAAAAGCGGAACACAATGGAGACTATATAGGTCGGGTTCAGGGTGTAGACGATGGTTNGATTCCTGGATTTTCGAAAAGAGCAGCAAGAACAACAAGAGCAACAACAACAACACAGTTACTTGAATCTCGCTGCTAAATCCTAAATAAAGCCTAATCCTCGGAAACCTTTAAATCTCCATAAGCCCTTAAATTCCTAAACCCCTAAACACTACAAATAATAAACCCCTAAAATCCTAAAGCCTAAACCCCTGAATCCCCAAACCGCTGACCTCGGGACTGGGTAGAGCTGTGGAAGGTTTCAGGGTTTTAGGGATTATAGGGTTTAGGGTCTAGGGATTAGTACTTTACCTATAGTCTCCATTGTAGTTCCTTTTTGGGGATACCTCACAAAATCCTTAATATATAATTGGTTAAAGCAAAAAGCGGAACACAATGGAGACTATATAGGTCGGGTTCAGGGTNGGGGATACCTCACAAAATCCTTAATATATAATTGGTTAAAGCAAAAAGCGGAACACAATGGAGACTATATAGGTCGGGTTCAGGGTGTAGACGATGGTTTGGGGTTTAGGGTTTGGAGTTTTGGTGCTTACGGTTCGGGGTGTAAGAGTTTAAGACCATAAAGTTTTTGGGCCTAAATAATTGCCAATACCACTTGGGAGTTCCTTGTTGTAATCGTAGTATCATGGGCCCCAGGACCCTGGGCAATTATTAAGGCCCCAATGTTAAGTGTTTGGTGCTCCGGACTTTCATTTGGGTTTCGGGCTCGGGGCAAATGGGCTTTTGGCTTGAGGGCTTTACGGCCAGAGGTTTAGGGTTTTTTTGTTTAGGGTTTAGGCCTTATGGATTTCTGCCATATGCTAACATAATCCACGTTGTGCAAGGCTGCAGATGAAGGTCAGCCTAATTGTCTGTGGTTATCGAAACTCTTGAGAGCAGAACCGCATAAACCCTTAATCCCTAAAACCCTTAACTCTAAACCCTAAAACCCTAAACCCCTATACACCCTAAACCCTATAAACCCTAAACCCTAAACCGAACCCTATTGAACAGTTCCTCATATGCCACGCCTCTCCCGGCCTTGCTCCTCCAACATGGTTTGGGGAACTAGATTGTTCTAGGGTTTAGGGTTTACAGGGTTTAGAGTTTATAGGCTTTAGGGCCTATAGTTAAACTTTCTTTAGGGGTTTCTTTGTTCCTATAGGTGCCTGGAGACCCTGCATCCAAGGACACGTTCCATGTGGAAGCAAGAGAGCTTAGTGAGCTGGCTGTTGTGAAGGGCCACCCCAATAACCCAAAGCCCTTGAACCTCTATATAGTGGAGATTTGGAGTCTCAATGGTTTATATNCAAGAGAGCTTAGTGAGCTGGCTGTTGTGAAGGGCCACCCCAATAACCCAAAGCCCTTGAACCTCTATATAGTGGAGATTTGGAGTCTCAATGGTTTATATAGGGTCTATATATATATATATAGAGATAGTTTAAGGGTTCATATATAGGGTTTATAGGGTTTAAGTGTTTTACATATGGAGATTTAGAAAATTACAGAAGGTACGTTCCCGCGAACACATAGCACGANTATATATATATAGAGATAGTTTAAGGGTTCATATATAGGGTTTATAGGGTTTAAGTGTTTTACATATGGAGATTTAGAAAATTACAGAAGGTACGTTCCCGCGAACACATAGCACGATGGTTTGTTCAAGCCCCGCAAGAAGTCAGCCGTGTATGAGTGCAAACGCAGAGGCTCTCGGATGCAGTGCAGGAATCTATAGCTGGCTGTTCTGTATTTCTAGATACACAAATACCTAAAGTCTCCTTTGTAGTTCGTCTTGGGGACCCCTTACAAAATCCTATATTTGTAAATATGTAGTTGGTTTAATTAACCAAAAAAGAACTACAATGGAGACTATAGGAATGTAGTAGTGTAGAAAACCTGTATAGAGACCCTGTCTACAAACGGGAGTTTCCGAAAATAGGGGGTACCAAAATTTGATGTTCTTATAATAAGGATCCTACTACTTATATATATATATATATAGAGTATTATATCAGGGTCCCCTATTTTCGGAAGCCCCCATGTTTGCCCTTTCTTAGCCCTGTATATATACCCCTACATGCAACAAGATCAGAGACCATTGCATCCCAAGCCCTTGGAAATTCGATAGAAGCTCAATGATTGCATGTTCCATGCCGGCAAAGGAGTGCAGCCTCTGTCAGTCGCAGCTTCACGGGAATGCCTCTCGGGGTTCTTGGGGCTTGCAGGGCCAGGGACGGGNATTCGATAGAAGCTCAATGATTGCATGTTCCATGCCGGCAAAGGAGTGCAGCCTCTGTCAGTCGCAGCTTCACGGGAATGCCTCTCGGGGTTCTTGGGGCTTGCAGGGCCAGGGACGGGTTTGTTCGGCACTTTGAGCACAACAAACCACCCCGAGATATCATTAGATGCTCGAGATGTCATGCGATATCACGAGATATCACGCGAGATCTCGCGATGGCTGGGTGTCCAGAACAGAAGAGCTGTAATCTAATGGGGTTGTTCTATTTTCAATTCAGCTGGTCATTTTAGCCGGAAGATCACCCCGTGAAAACCCCGTGANCGCGAGATCTCGCGATGGCTGGGTGTCCAGAACAGAAGAGCTGTAATCTAATGGGGTTGTTCTATTTTCAATTCAGCTGGTCATTTTAGCCGGAAGATCACCCCGTGAAAACCCCGTGAAATGACCAAGATCTTGCGTGAATACCCGAGATCTTGCGTGATTTCTAAGGACCCGACACAGACCTCTGCACAACTCTCATCCAGCTCCTGTCACCAACTAGCAGCACTCAAGTGCCTCGTCTGACCCCGAATGCACACGTAGAGCGGGTGTGTGTCGTATTTGTGCCTAGGTGCTTGCATACATATGCAAACATACAGACATATATCCAATGCATGGCAGGCCCAGACCCTTCTAGTGGACAAGGCAAAGCTGATCCTTCTGATTCTTCGGATGGAGAAGGCCATGCCGTCCAACGCTTTGAGGGGGAAAGGGAAGGGAGGGGTGAGGGAGGTGGCAGTTCAGGGAACAGGGCGTGCTTGTGGCCCGNCACGTAACAAATCGTACCCCCTGTCTCGTGTGTGATATGACAAGATGCAGAACCCAATGCCCGTAACAAATCGTACGTCCTGTTTCGTGTGTGATATCACAAGATGCAGAACCCAATGCACGTAACAAATCGTACCCCCTGTCTCGTGTGTGATATGACAAGATGCAGAACCCAATGCCCGTAACAAATCGTACGTCCTGTTTCGTGTGTGATATCACAAGATGCAGAACCCAATGCCCGTAACAAATCGTACCCCCTGTCTCGTGTGTGATATCACAAGATGCAGAACCCAATGCCCGTAACAAATCGTAGCCCCTGTCTCGTGAATGATATCCCAAGATGCAGAACCCAATGCCCGTAACAAATCGTACCCCCTGTCTCGTGTGTGATATCACAAAATGCAGAACCCAATGCCCGTAACAAATCGTGCCCGCTGTCTCGTATGTGATATCACAAGATGCAGACGCCAATGCCCGTAACAAATCGTACCCCCTGGCGAGGTGGGTTGGGGATGGTTGTCCTCTCTCTACCATCCTTGGCAAACCGCCCAGTGACACCCAACCCCCCCCTCGGAGGCACGATTTAGGGGGGTTGGGTTTCTTGTTTTGGGGGTTGATTGTTGCTATAAAATATAGATATCGACATAAATTCATATAGAAAGAGATATAGATATAGATATAGGTGTGTGTGTGTATTCGACCCCAAAAAACCCTTCCAGCTTTTTTTGCCCCTAAACCAAAACCCTCATAAACCCTAAACCCTTTGTGAACCCTATACAAATCCAGTAAACGGTGGGCAGGACCTTCTGCCCAACGTCAGCGAGTGGCCTCCAAAAATGACGCAGGCGGTCGGCCGGCATGTTGCCTTGGTGGGCCTATATGTTGCTATGTATTTAGGGTTTATAGGGTGTAGGGTTTTATAGGGTTTAGGGTTTATAGGGTTTACTGTTTATAGGGTTTATATAGGGTCTCCAGTGACTGGGCTTATAAAGGTTTGCAGGGTTGCTGCACTTTCCGGCTATACTGCCTGTTGTTGCAATTGTGCTTCATGTTGCTGCAATGACGAGATGTTCAGTTGACTGCTGGCACGAAGGAAAATTTTGGGCTCTCTGAGTGCCGTTTTAGAAGGTTTTTGGTCGGGAGCCCCACGGGACATTGCAGCATGATTCCGGCTGCTCGGTATGCTTGATTGGAGTGACTTCTGTGCTCAGTCCTATTTGGTTTTCCTCCCTACATGCATAGCAAAACTCAGGCTCGTGTCAAACTCGAGCCGACGACCCCTCCAAGATCTGAGTCTGGGGACACTTGGTTCGGCTTGGATATTTCGGCCCTTTCGCCCGAAACCCGAAGGATGACCCAGACATTGGCGAACACGCCAGCCTCCCGGGACTTGGTGGAGGAGCTCATCCAGCTTTCCGGAGGCCGGCCCCTCCCTTATAAAACACCAAAACCCCTTCACGCAATGCTGTTCGTTTCTTCCCTGGGCCTCTAAATGTATGCAAGCCTTGAGTTGATGAACATCAACCTCATGCTCCGAGCAAGACCCGAGCCGCTTCGTTACACTACGTACCACAAAATCTATCGCAGTGCTTAGCCACACACACACACCCACGCAACCACACGCATGCAGTTCTATAGTTCGGCAGTTGTCCTATCTATGTCGTGTCCTCTGCATATGTCCAAATGCATATGCATGCCATTGTTTCTCTCTGTCTCTCCATCTGACTCTCCTTCTCCTGTAATTATAGATATACATATATACACATACACATACACATACACANTGCATGCCATTGTTTCTCTCTGTCTCTCCATCTGACTCTCCTTCTCCTGTAATTATAGATATACATATATACACATACACATACACATACACATACACATATACATATACATATACATAGACATAGACATAGACATAGACATAGACATAGACATAGACATATGTATATGTATATGTATATGTATATGTATATGTATGCATACGTAACACGCTTACATGTATATATCGCTCTCTGTCTATCTATTTATCTATCTATCTATATACATATGGACTTATGTNAACACGCTTACATGTATATATCGCTCTCTGTCTATCTATTTATCTATCTATCTATATACATATGGACTTATGTATGTGTATGGGCATGTGCATATGTTCGTGTACTCTTGAAGCACGCTAATACAGTGCAGCCTGCAGGAGACCCTCCGAAGGAGGTCAAGGCCGAGGCGAAGCTTCGGCACACCGCGATTCGCTCGGGTGTGACACCGAGCCAGGATGCACGCATTGATCGAGCTTGGNTGCATGCCATTGTTTCTCTCTGTCTCTCCATCTGACTCTCCTTCTCCTGTAATTATAGATATACATATATACACATACACATACACATACACATATACATATACATATACATATACATATACATAGACATAGACATAGACATATGTATATGTATATGCATATGCATATGTATATGTATATGTATATGTATGCATACGTAACACGCTTACATGTATATATCGCTCTCTGTCTATCTATTTATCTATCTATATACATATGGACTTATGTATGTGTATGGGCATGTGCATATGTTCGTGTACTCTTGAAGCACGCTCATACAGTGCAGCCTGCAGGAGACCCTCCGAAGGAGGTCAAGGCCGAGGCGAAGCTTCGGCACACCGCGATTCGCTCGGGTGTGACACCGAGCCAGGATGCACGCATTGATCGAGCTTGGAGCCAGGCTGGCAACAAAGCCCTCGAGACTTTGGAGGAAGGTGAACCCGTGGATCCTCTGCTTGTACAGAAGGCCAAGGAGCTCGTGGTGGCAGGGTTGGACAGGAAGCAACGGATGCTCCAAGCCAACCGCGAGAGCCAGTTGGCTTTGGAGGACAGCAAGGATGAAGGGCCCCTCTCCCGCGGTTCCTTCAAGGCTTCGAGTGCTTTGGAAGCAGCAGCGGAGTTGATGAATCATCATCTGCCCACCGGTTCGCTGAAAAGATCTACGTCGGCTCTCGAGGAGTCTCCTTGGTTGGACACAGCCCAGCTGCGAGCAGCAGGGGCTGCTGCTTTCACGCAGGAGCAGCAGCACAAGGCTGCTGTTGAGACAGCAAAGTCGCTGTCGGACTCGCAGAGGCTGAAGCGACTGAAGAGCGAGGAAGCTCTGAAGGCCCTCACGCTAGCACAGGAGCAGTACGCGGCAGCACTCAGGGACGAGGACACGCTTCCTTTGGAGGAGCAGGAGCGACTACTTGCTGAGCAGCGACTCCAGAAAGAACAGGAGGAAACCCGGCTTCGTGAGCAACAGCGACTCCAGAAGGAGCAGGAGGAAACCCGGCTTCTTGAGCAGCAGCGACTCCAGAAGAAGCAGGAGGAAACCCGGCTTCTTGAGCAGCAGCGACTCCAGAAGGAGCAGGAGGAAACCCGGCTTCTTGAGCAGCAGCGACTCCAGAAGGAGCAGGAGGAATCCCGGCTTCGTGAGCAGCAGCGACTCCAGAAGGAGCAGGAGGAATCGCGGCTTCGTGAGCAGCAGCGACTCCAGAAGGAGCAGGAGGAAACCCGGCTTCGTGAGCAGCAGCGACTCCAGAAGGAGCAGGAGGAATCCCGGCTCCGTGGGGCTGAGCTGAAGAGAAGGCTCTCCTTGCAGGTCGAGGAGGAGAATCTTCGTGCCAGGGAAGCCGCAGCTGAGACGGCCAAGCTGGAACGCAAGCGAAGCTATCAGGCGATGATGGATGAAGCTGCAAAGCAGCAGGCCTTTGCCGCCCGAATGCTTGCACGCGAGGAGGAGGACGAGGACCCCCTGGCTCTGACAAGAGCCGAGGAAGACAAGATCCACATCCTTGCATCCGAGTCTATGGCGAAGGCAAGCTCGGACATCATTACGCAGTGCTTGGCACGAAATTGCAGTCACGAGCACATCCAGGAGAAGCTCGTGCTGTACTACCACGAGGTTGCGGAAGAGCTTAAGAGGGAGTGTTTGCAGAACAGGACTCCTCAGCACTTCGTGCAGTCGCCTTCGACTTTCAAGCAGGACCGGATCCACGCACTATAGTCTCCATTGTAGTTCCTTTTGGGGGGTTATCTTATAGGATCCTTAATATATATATATATATATATATAGAGTTGGTTAAACCAAAAAAGGAGCTGCAATGGAGACTATAGGTATATAACCTGGATATGGAGCATGTACATACATGTATACATATGTATGTGTCACATATTCAGTACCTTACACAGTTATCCAAAAAGGTTATGTGCCAGATACAGATTAAACCGCACGCTGTCCCTGCACTCACTATATAAGCACATGATTCAACTTGTATGTGTAAGCATACACATGATGCTCATGTCTGTGTGGCATGGATGTATACTCTCTACACGCAACACTTCCTGCCTCTCTATCTCTCCCTCCCTCTCGCTCACTGTGGCCCTCGACTTCTACAAGCAGCCAGCTGCATAGGTGGTGTCGACTCAGCCCTAAACCCTGAACCCTCAACCCTAAACCGTATAAAGCCCAAACCCTTTACTACCGACAAGCCCTTATGTTAGCGACCGTACCGAAGCCTTTAACCCACCCTCCCCCCTTCTGAAGCAATAAAGCAACCCCATGCAGGAGCCCCGAAGTTCGTGCAATCCTGGTACAAACCCTTGAACCTTCGACTCTCAGCCCTTGACTCCCAATAGGCTGCAGCAGCAATGTTGTCATCCTAGCAAAGCTTTATAAGTCTCGAGCCATGCACTTCCGATCCGTCCTCAAAACCGACTACATGAAGACTATGTAACATCTCCGGAGATACACCGAAGTGCTTGCATCAACCTGCTCGTAAGCCAAAGGCTCCAATCCCTCTAAACCTATCGAAATCCTTTTTTACAATTTACACCCTATAAACTCGATAAGCCCTTATGCTAAACTGACATATATGTACCTTTATAAGACCTCGCTCCCATCCCATAACCCGAATGTGCAGAAGGACGCCAAGCCGAGCCCGCCGAGCCCGGCAGTGCCGAGCCCGGCACAGTCCACGCAGCCGACGCCAACGCGGTCGGGTGGAGATCCGGAACAGGCAACCGTATTTACATTTACCTTATATATTATATATCAAAATAACAATAATATAATAATAATAATTTAGTATATCCTTTCTTTGTATTACGTATATATCTATACAATATATATATATATACTTCCTATAGTCTCCATTGTGTAGTTCCTTTAGGGGGGGGGTTCCTGTTAGCATCCTTAACATTAGCAAGCTTCGTTAAACGAAGAAAAGACTATATAGGTTCTAGGTTTCTTTGTTTATGTGTTGAACAAATCCCGGAGCCCTGAGCCGTAGAACATCCTATAAACACCTCTAAACCCGAAACCCCTAAACCCTGGATCGATTTTTGTGTTGTTGCCGGAAGAAAGGCACATATATATAGAGAGAGTTAGGGTCTAGGGTTAAGGGCTTCGGGTTTAGGGCTTTTTCCCTCTCGCATTGCAGAGAACTATATATGTTTATGGTTTAGGGTTTAGGGGTGTTTATAGGGTTTGGGGCTTATAGGATACACCCGTCCCATCATCGAACCATCTGAGAACCATGCCGTTCCAGGCAGTGCTCCAGAATGCCACTCGTCGGGTGCCTGACGATGAGAAAATCAATTCCTCCACCCACAAGCTGGAGTGGAACTGTCTCTACAGAATGTGCACCCCTTCCGCAAAGGGAGTCATCAAGGTGGACAGGGAGGTGTATGACAAGTGGAACAGCAACTCGGGCGAGGTGATAAAGAATCCAACATTTAGTTGCCGCTCGTCTCCTCGCGAAGACCAACAAACATACATGTGGTCGTCTNAGGTGGACAGGGAGGTGTATGACAAGTGGAACAGCAACTCGGGCGAGGTGATAAAGAATCCAACATTTAGTTGCCGCTCGTCTCCTCGCGAAGACCAACAAACATACATGTGGTCGTCTAAGGCACCGAGCCCGGAGTCAAGGACACCCTACTCCGCGACTTCGTCAAGAAGTGCTACCAGCCCGGCGACACCGCGGGGAACCAGGCAGNAGGCACCGAGCCCGGAGTCAAGGACACCCTACTCCGCGACTTCGTCAAGAAGTGCTACCAGCCCGGCGACACCGCGGGGAACCAGGCAGAGAGCCCTAACCCAACCGAGAGAAAGAGAGGAGGGACAGAGAGATCTTATACACCTATAGTCTCCATTGTACTTCCTTTTTGGGGCTACCTTTTAGGATCCTTAATATAGAGTTGGGTTANGAGCCCTAACCCAACCGAGAGAAAGAGAGGAGGGACAGAGAGATCTTATACACCTATAGTCTCCATTGTACTTCCTTTTTGGGGCTACCTTTTAGGATCCTTAATATAGAGTTGGGTTAAACCAAAAAAAGGAACTACAATGGAGACTATAGGCAGTGGGGTTCATCGGTGTCTTCTACCCTCCCCATGCTATGCTGATCTCCTATAAAATACACCTTTGTATAAACCCTGTGTTACTAAATCCTCTTTACACCCTAGAAGAACCCTCGAAACACTCTATTTACAAAGCCTCTATATACAAGCCCTAGAAGGTCCTGTATAGTAAACACGAAAACTACAGAGACAAAAGCCATCGAAACCCGACGCTTGCAAACGAATGAATTAGCCCCGGCTCTCTCAAAATCCGGCCCCACCCTCAACGCGGCAACAATTTCAATGTCGAGTTTGTTCCTGGTGGGTGCATCCGAGCAGTGCCGGGCAGGCTCGAATCGAAGCTTTGATCAAGTACCGCCGCGAGAAGGTGAGGCAGCAGAAGGCGAATGTTATTCGGGCCTGGCTCACAGAGGAGGAGATGACAAAGGAGAAGTGGTCCCCGCAGGGCCCTTATGCATTAGACAGCATGCACATGCTGTGGCATACTCGATCAATCTAGCAATGCTCTTCATGAGTACTCACACCTTGTGTCACACACTATACAAAGGACAAAGATCGCCGGTGCAGTCAAGTACTGCACGCCCCGCGGCCTGGTCAAGTGCTTCGGCTGGACAATCCGTTTGGTTCTTATAGAACCAAGCCTATTGATACATTCCTTCTAAACTGCCCACCCAGGAAATGCAAGTACACCGAGCACAACAAGTTCCTCGTCGAGGTCGAGGACAGGGTGGACGACGAGACGTTGGAAAGCCTCCGGATCATCGAAGAATGTCAAGCCGCGGCCGGGGAGCTGCCAGAGGATATCCAAGGCTTCAGCCTGGCTCACGGCAAAAGCTTCGATCCTGAAGCTGACGAGTACGTGCCGCCGAAGGACGAAAGCAAGATCAAATTGGACACATTTCCGGAAATCGTGGCCGCTCAGTTGCCACAGAGAATCAAAAAATACAAAGATGCGGCACTCAGCAGAAAGCAGCGATACAACGGTACTTCGGAGAGACTCCAGACGGAAAAGTCCACCGGACACGAGAGTTTTGGCAGCATGAGTTTTCGCATGGTGGTGCTAATACGAGTTTCGAAACCTTCTTGCACTATCTTCTGCTAAGGAGCGACCTGAAGGATTTGAAAGAATCCCTCGGTGTCTGGATGCATTGGGGGGTGTTTGTTTTTTCAGAGGAGCGAGCGAGGCTTCGGGCCACGCTTTGCGATGTCTGTGCACGTTGGGCTTCTGGCTATATAGGGTTTGCAGGTTTCAGGTTTGGGGCTTTTTGGTCTTCTGCCTGCTCTACTCTGTAGATTTGTCAGAGTTTACAACTATATATAGTGGATTTTATGTAGTCTCGAGGGTGTCTGTCAGGTGGACAGGTTCTGTGCATCAACCCTATAAACCCTAAACCCTTAAACCCTACACTGTATGCAAGCTGCAATGGGATTTGCAGCCTTAACGAGTCAGGGGGTATGGGTGCAGCCGTCGGCATGCTAGCATAAATAAATACGTCTTGGGACGTTGCCTAGGGCCTATGTGGTTGAAATAGATCAGTAGATACAGATGTGTATCCTTGTGTACAGACATACTACACAGCACCCTTGAGCAGTTAAAACTATATATGTTGTTTGTGAAGGATCCTTGCAGTTCGTACTCGTTTCTGACAAGGAAACATCCTGCAGTATAGTCTCCATTGTAGTTCCTTTTTGGGGTTATATACCTTATAGGATTCCTAATGTGTCATTGGTTAAACCAACAAAAGGAACTACAATGGAGACTATAGGATGTGTGTAGTACAGAGCCCGGTTCCCCTCTAAACCCATAACCCCTATAGAGATCGGGACCTGCCTCCGCACACTGCTGCAGGCGAGATCCTCAAGATCTACGACAGGATCTGCAAGACAGAGACTGGCGACAAGAAGAAGATGTACTCTGACGTATGTAGCCCATAGGGTATTGGGGCTTTGGGGTTTATAGGGTTTTGTTTTGTATAGGGTTTGTAAATGGGGACTTTGAGGGCTTAGGGACTTTGAGGATTTTGGGGCTTCTGGCTTATTGAGCTCCAAGGTAGGAACGCAGTTTCGGCGCGCATACTCTGACAAGTGTTTAGGGTTCAAGGGTTTATCGGCCTATGTCGGGTTGAAGGGTTCGCGCTGAGGTGCTCACACAAGCCTGGAACCCTGCACACACATCCTAACCTAACAGTATATACCTATAGTCTCCATTGTAGTTCCTATTTGGGGTTACCTTATATAGGATCCTAAATATAAAATTGGATATACCAAGAAAAGGAACTACAATGGAGACGCTTGGTATGTTGGTATATATTATATCATATGATTACTCGTCATCAGGCACGGACAAGATACCCAAATAGCTTGAAGGGGTGATTAACCGTTAGAAGTCCTGTCAAAACTACCTATAGACCCTACATCCTATAAACCCTAAACACAAACTCCTCACCACCCCCTCTCCTCTCGCCTATTCAATTTGTTCTTCCATCCGAGGCCTGAAGCCTACATGGCTGATGCTGCTTCGATGGAGGGCAAGTGTGTTGACTTCGACAACAAGTACAATGTCGTGAAGATACTTGGCTTCGGATCGTATGCACTTGCAGGGTACTTGCGATAGGAAACGATCGTGAGTGCCGCACATAGACCACCTCATCATTCGAGGACGCATTTCAAGAAGGCTGTGAAGCCCAAGAAGGAGAAGAAGCCGGATGATGATAAGAAGTGTGAAGATGAGCAGTGATCCTCCGTGTGATTTGCGGCCGTGGTTAAGCTACGGGCTGCAGCAGATCAGATTTACTTTTGTGAAACAAAACGTGCCAATTTGGTGCAGCTACATTCAGCTAGATGCCGGATTGTCGTCGGCACGTGTGCTCTGATATCAAGGGNTAAGCTACGGGCTGCAGCAGATCAGATTTACTTTTGTGAAACAAAACGTGCCAATTTGGTGCAGCTACATTCAGCTAGATGCCGGATTGTCGTCGGCACGTGTGCTCTGATATCAAGGGTTAAAGCTCAATAAGGTTTAGGGCTTATAGGGTTTAGGGTTTATAGTGTCATCCTTCAAAACCCCACGTAACCCAAAACCCAGGCCCTGCATTTGCAAGCCCTGTGTGACACACATAAACCTGTAAACCAAAGAAACCTAAACCCTGANGGGTTTAGGGTTTATAGTGTCATCCTTCAAAACCCCACGTAACCCAAAACCCAGGCCCTGCATTTGCAAGCCCTGTGTGACACACATAAACCTGTAAACCAAAGAAACCTAAACCCTGATCTAAACCCTATCAAGCCGAAACGCTTATAACAAACCCTATATAATCCCTATAAACCCTAATAAACCCTATAAACCCTAATAAACCCTGCACCCTAATAAACCCTATAAGCCCTAAACCCTAAAAAACCCTACACCCTAATAAACCCTAAACCCTATCACACCCTATAAACCCTGAACCCTAATCTATAACCCTGAAGCTTTATTGGTACCCCTNAATAAACCCTATAAGCCCTAAACCCTAAAAAACCCTACACCCTAATAAACCCTAAACCCTATCACACCCTATAAACCCTGAACCCTAATCTATAACCCTGAAGCTTTATTGGTACCCCTAGGCTCTGAGGTCTATATATACCTATATAGAGTCTCCATTGTATATATATATATATATGTATATATATATATAGAGAGAGAGAGAGAGTTCCTTTTCTGGCTTATAAGAAGTATTCTATTCACGAGCCTATACGCGAACCCCAAAAAGAGAACTCTACAATGAAGACTATATGGGATTTAAGGTTTATATAGGNAGAGAGAGAGAGAGTTCCTTTTCTGGCTTATAAGAAGTATTCTATTCACGAGCCTATACGCGAACCCCAAAAAGAGAACTCTACAATGAAGACTATATGGGATTTAAGGTTTATATAGGGTTTAGGGTTTTGGGCATATAATCCTTCTACAGACACCTGTAGATATCTATATAGGGTATCTGCATAGATGCATAATGTAGATATGCAGTCCCTCATGGATATCGTACCCTATACAAAACCTATATATGCATAAACCCTATAAACCCTAAACCCGTGCATCTAGATCCACGCGAACAGCCGGCCAGCATCAGAGAACAATCGTGTCTGGGGCATCGGCCACGCCGGGTTCACGCAGGGATCGCACCTGCATGGAGCAAAAGGACCGAGTGAACTGTATACAGTGTCGATCGAGTCAGTCTTGAATGTCTAGATACATGGTGCATGTATTCATTTGCTGAATGCCAGGCAAATCCGAGATCCTAGATGCCGTAACTACAGCCCTCACTGCCGCTCGTCTCAATGTATCAGCTTGCGGCTCGGCCATGTGTGTGTTTGTGTGTGGTTCTGTCTATGGTGAGTCCCAAGGCTGGTCATGCCTCGAAAGCCGCCCAGATCGCACGCGGAGCTGCTAAGAGAAAAGTTTCATCGGCATGGGAGGGGGATAAGGAAGGTGACGAGCTTCGAAAGATTGGTGGTTCTGGAGCTGCTGTTAAGAACAGCATGCGAGATGTGATACGATCAATGAACCGGCTTGGGTACTCGGTGTCGGTTCCGATCCGGTATGTTGCAACAGTCTATGCTGATGAGCGGGATGTGCAACATCCTGTGCTAAGCTTGCTGGATATGCTTGACTTCATGTTGAAACAACATTCGTCGTTTCTGCTGGGCGGCCATTCCTTGGAGGATGCATCTTGCAGCTGGAAGCTCGTTCTTCAGCAGTTCTGGCAACGCCATCAGTGGCATGACCCGGGTCATGTTATTTACCAAGACGTGCCCCGAAATGAGAGAAACACATGCATCCCCCTGCTAGTTTACGGAGACGAGGGGACTGGCAAACGAAAGATGCCGGTGTGGCTGCTGTGTTGGAAACCTGTTCTGTTTGCTGCCACCGACTCCATGCACCGAACCATGTTGTATACCTGTGCTAGCCATACATTGTACTCCGACTTTCATTGTGGCATGGCGGGTGGCAACCTCTGCTTGGATCCTCTGGTGGAAGCTTTTGCAAGTGAAGCAGAGAAGGCCTACAGTGAGGGTGGCTTGGTTAAAGCTCATCGTTCTCCCTCCCTCCCTCCCTTCCCAGTATAAGGATACACATAAAAGCATTCTGCATGTTGTTGCACACATAGGTTGTCTGAATGTGGGAGTGCATGATGCATACACAATCACTCACATCAACAGATGATTGGTCAGGCATCGTCTGGACTGGTCGTGGTGGCGACATACGATTTCGATTTGTCTTCATTGGAGTGGTTGGGGACATGCCGTTCCAAGGTCACCTCTTCAGATTACATCGCCACTTCACTGCCAATGATATTTGCCCTTGGTGTTTATGCACGAAAGATGAGGCTGGTGATGTGTCGGCGGAGCCTGTGTGGTTGAGTACTGTTGGCAGTGTTTTGCCATGGGATGCGACCTCACCAGCTCCAATCACGAGAATTCCTGGCCTCGCCGCTCCCGTCGCCAGCAAGCCAGACATATTCCATATGGGTCACCTTGGTGTTTGTCGCGATGTTTTTTTGGGATGCATTATAGCCTTGGCTTTGACCTTCCAACATTTCGGCGGTTCAAGAGCTCGGAGCTTGGATGCAAAGCTTGCGAATGCTTACGCCCTTTTCAGAGACTTTTGCAGGCTTTGCCACAGCACCCCTTTTGCGAAACAATGGACCCGTGAGAACTTCCACTTCAAAGGACCCCGATATCCCGATTGCACTTTCAAGGCATCTGACTCCTACCTCATTCTTAAGTGGCTGGAAGACTATCTCTCGGGACCTCCTTGGAATGACAGCTGTGGTACCCTGGGATTAATGCTCAGGACGGTTGCAGCAATCAATGGCTTTTATCATATATGCTACGTGGCACTTCAGATTTTTCTCTTATGCGAACAATCCCTAAACCCCTATAAACCCTGTAACCCTATAAACCCCTAAACCCCAAACCCTAGAACTCTAAACCCTATTAGTTTGGGCTCAATTTTACATGTTCCGTGCTTTGATTGTGTAGGACCCTCTGCAGGCTACAAGGCTCCGTCAAGACAATGGTTACCTACCGAGCTCGCTCGCGAGGCTGAGGAGCACCTGAATGGCTTCCTCACTGACTACTACAGATTGGCTTGCTGGGCATTTCGAAAGAGCTTATTGCTCTTCAGGTTTGTGCCCAAATTACACAGCATGAAACATGTGCAACTTAAGCTTCGAGATGAGTTGGCTTTACAGCAAGGCTGGACGCACAATCCCGCGATGTATGGCACTGCCAATGATGAGGATTTCGTTGGCAAAATTAGTCGGCCTGTCCGTGAATTGCACAGTACGAATGCAGCTCTACGACGTTTGGAGTTGTACCGTATAGAGCTCAAGGAATCTTGGGGATGAGCCAAGCGAAGCTGAGTGCATCGCCCGAGAAAAGGCCGTCGAGGAGCACATGGATACATGCACATTCCTTGCAGTATGCCTTCACTCGTTATCATGAGCACTTGTGTATATCATGTTCGTATCATGCATCATGAGCACATGGTCCGCTCTTGAAGAAGCACTGCGACGAGGCCGGGCAACTTTGAGACCCTTGGAACCTCAATATCCCCAACCCGAGCCCAGGCAATCCCAGGAAGTTGAACTTAAACACATCATCATCCCCATGTCATACCAACCCCTTTGTCCCTCTAATTGGTTTAACCAAATATTTCTGGTCTTGCACAAATGACCAAAAATAAGAACGCCACAGGAGGGTACAGGTNAAACACATCATCATCCCCATGTCATACCAACCCCTTTGTCCCTCTAATTGGTTTAACCAAATATTTCTGGTCTTGCACAAATGACCAAAAATAAGAACGCCACAGGAGGGTACAGGTATGTCGTGTCCTGAAGGAAGTTCTCATGCGGAGCAGAGGGCTTTCCAGTGTGTTGCAGGCATTTGGGCCAAATCAGCCCTTCAAAGCCTACAACAGCACCCGAAAACGCGGACCACAAACCCTAAACTAGAGCCCTCTAAACCCTAAACCCTGAACCCCTAAAACCCTTAAAACAGGCTGGGCCTGAAATCCCTGAGCCTTGAATGCCCAATACCTGCAAATTCGTTCTCA
The DNA here is from genome assembly GCA_003297005.1 of Symbiodinium sp. clade A Y106. Taxonomy (NCBI): domain Eukaryota; class Dinophyceae; order Suessiales; family Symbiodiniaceae; genus Symbiodinium; species Symbiodinium sp. clade A. The sequence goes on along the minus strand of BGNK01000087.1, from coordinate 375,838 downwards.
GAACCTCAGACCCACAGGACCCCCAACATGGGCAACTCTGCACGCCATTGCCATGAGCCCTAAACCCAAACCCCAAAACTCGCAACCCTTAACCCTCAAAACCCTAAACCAAAACCCAACCCCCCCCCACAAAAAAACAACGCAGCGGGAGTAGCAAGAGCGAAGCTGCTGCAGCAGGATATCCATGCAGCCTGCCTCGACTATCGCCTTGGCACTACGGTTCCTTTTTGTCTACCTATAGTCTCCACTGTAGTTCCGTTTTTACGGTTTAACCTACTATATATGTAGGATCCTAGAAGGTACTCCATCAACCGTAGTAGGTCCTGGGGTGAAGATCGGATGGCACCCCCCCCCCCAAACAAAAAGGAGAAGACTCTCTAGGGTGTTCCTTATTGCAATTATCATGCCCTATAAACCCTAAACCCTAAACCATAAACCCTGAACCCTAAACCGTTATATACCCCAAAACCCAATTCCACTCCCAGGGTTAATCTTGAGCCGTGATCCGAAGACAAGGGCCTGTAGGCTCAGACAGGTCCCGAAGGCCCTACCTGCTCCAATTGCTTACTATTTCTAAGGTGCATATCAAACTCAACAGGGTCATAATCGGAATGCTGCATCATCCGTATTCAGATGCTACCCTAATCTTGGATTCTTGAGGTATTTGTCTTGTCGTCCCTTCTGGCATCCATGTACTCTCGCTGACACACCGTGCTCAATAACCCAAAGACCCCAGTACCCATCCAGTAAAGAACGTTCTCTACGTCGGAATGACCAGCTCTGATAAGTGTTTTCATATACTGTGAACAATAAACCCTCAACCCTAAATCCTATGTTGGGCGCAAGCCCGCGAAAATTAAGGCAAGGGGAAGCCAAAGGCGGTCGGTTGCCAAGAGACGGCAGCGTTGTCCACGTTTCCTGGCGCAGGGCATGCGATCGAAACCCTGAACTCACCGACCCACAACCCCCGACCTGCGCATGCTGAATTTCGGACAGCCTGAACTCATATAGATCCTGAAAACCTTTATGCACCCTAATAAACTGCGCTTTCAACCCGAAACGCTGAAAACCCGAGCACCCTGAAATCCGGAAACACCCACATGATTGCAGGAATTCTAAAGCGCTAAGCCTTGGCCCTACGCCCCTAACCCAAAACACCAAACCCTAAACCCTAAACCCTAGTTTTAAAACCCCAATTTTGAACCCCCAACCCCTGCACCCGAAACGCTAAAGGAAATTCGGAGCTCCTCGCGCCATGGCCCCCAAGGCCACGATGGCTTGGCGCTGTTCCGCAGATTGCTTCGGCAGGGCCTAGCAAGGGCGGTTTTGAGCTTTGTGTGTGTGTGTGTGTGGGCGTGTGGGCGTGTGGGTAAGGGGTGTAGGTCTTAGCGTTCACGCGCAAGCAGGGGGATGTGTTGGAGGCTTAGGGAGCCCTGATGACACAGGCCTTACTATTTAGGGTCTACTGTAGGGCCCCTTGATATGTCTGAAACTCCTGTTGTGAGCAGGGGTCTACTATCTTGCTTAAGGCTTAAGAGCCGATTTATGGAAAGATAGCTGTGAACAGCCCAAGTGGGGTTCAGAGGCTCGACGACATGCAGCACCGGGTTCCACGCAGCCGCGTTGCTATTGTGAAGGTCAGATCCAACTTTCAAAGCTGAACCCTCTAAGCCCCAGAAGCCCAACCCCAACACTCAATCTACAAAGGTAAAACCCTCCAGCAGCCCGCTCCAAAAGCTCAACATTCGCTGTTTAGCCTTCTCCAGACAACCCCTACAGGAACCCCCTACGACTAAACACCGAGCAGGTAGTAAGGGGCCTTGGTGACTGAACTAGTGCCCTACCACAAGCCAACTAAAGCCCCATACGGCCCAGATAAAGAAAGCTGCTACCATGGATTCAGACCTCTACTCTCAACCCTAAGCCGTTTATGTGCTCCCCTTCACCCTGAGCCAGGAGAGTCTCTTTCATAGCCTTAGCCTGCCTTTTTCTTCAACTGTGTGTGTATACATATATATATATATGTATATAATGTCCTCGATTGAGGATTTAGGGCTTATGTGGGTTGAGGGTACGAGAGCAAGGTTCCTTTCAAGCTTCCCTGATAAGAGGGGCTTATACATATACCTTCTACGGATGTTCCTGCATGTACCTCTATGCCATATAGTATGTACGTTAGCCTTGAAGGGTTTCGGCAAAAGAAGAACTAACACTGAATGGCTACATGGACCCTTGGCGGAAGAAGAATGCCAAGAGCCGGCTTAGGGTTTAGGGTTTAGGGATACCAGGGTTCATAGGATTCGCGATGTTTGAAAAGAGTTGCAGGTTCATACGTTTTAGAGGGTTCGGGATAACTCACTGAAGCCCTAAACCCTGAAACCTGACAGTTTAAGGTTTAGGGTTTAGGGCTTGCAAAATCCGGGGTAGACTATGTATCTTGAATGGTTCGCTTCACTTGCCGGTCTCAGAAATTCCAGAGCCATCCTCCCGCAGTGTACCAAAAAGTGTTTAGACTAAGCGTCGAACCTCAAACCTTGAAGCCTAAACCTTCAGCTCCTTTCACGACCCCTCTTCCCAAAAAATAACACCCTGAACCCTACATACAAAGTTCCAGCAACCGCATAATCCATATAACCCTAAAACGCGCATCCTCAATCCTTTGAGCACTATCCCTCTAAGATGTCCCACAACCGTAACTCTGGGGAAATCTCTTCACCGAAACCCGACTTCCTGAATGCCCGGCCTGAATCATGACCTCCAATGCGCCCGCTTCCACAAATGCCGTCCTGGGAGCAACTAGCGGTGTGTTCCGGAACCTTAACAAGTAGAAACAAGTCTGGAAAATATCCTATGGAGCCAACGGAGCGGACTGCCATACGAGTAATTGCTTGGACCAATACCCCAAGCATCCAAGATCTAAATACCCAACCCTGACCTCCAAGCCTTATTTTGTCAGGGCGTCGAGAATCCTCAAAGCTGGGATTTTTAAAGCCCTAAACTCTACATCCTAACCTCATGCAGGCATTCGTGGATGCTATTCCGCAAATCCTTAACTCAGATACCACCTCGAGTGCGAATCCGCACCAGAAAGCCGGAACTGAAAAATCTTTGAGGTTTCATGAATACCTGTAGTCTCCATTGTAGTCCAAAATCTTGATTATAGGATCCTAACCATAAAACTGGTCAACCCAAAAAAGGAACTACAATGCATATGGAGACTATAGGTAAACCCTAAACCCCTGGAGAGCCCTGAACGCCAAGGGCAAAGTCTCGTCTGCACGCGACAAAGCCACCCCAAACGCCCGCACAGAAAGTGTTGACAAGTCAACCCTTAAACCTCCAAACAAAGGCGAAGGGGCACTACCAACCCTAAACTCTGGGCCATGGGGCTGCGCAGGCTCAAAGCCATCACAGATGCTGGTCAATGCCATTGCGGCCTGAAGTGAAACACAGGGGTTTAGGGTTTAGGGTGTGATCGGGAAGCCCAAATTTGCGTATGCCTTACTGGAGAAGAGGTTTAGGGTCTAGGACTTCATTCGAAGTTGATGTTATCCCGTGTTCCTTGTGTTCCCATGTTGCCCAGCCACGTTGTGTTTCTCGCCAGACAAGGAAGAACTCAGCAGCGCCATCAGCGGCTCGACGACCCCTGCCTCCAAGATCCGCGCCTGGTGCATTCAGCACTCGATAGTTTTAGGGCTTATATATACACATTCAAATATATGTTATCTATTATATTATATGTTATTTGGGATTATGTAAGGTTTGGGATTGTTGTGCGTCTTATCTGGTCCTCAAGAAACGGGGCATCGATGGGCACTCTTTTTGACTGGATACTCAATTATAACCTTCTTACTACGGCTATTGGTTCTTTGTATGTGAGATTGGGATTGAAGGGTTCAGAGCTTCCTACCAAGGAAGCTTGCATTTGATCTCGACCCTGAAAGGATTTAAAGGCAGATTGTGATGAACCTTGCTTGCGAGAGGAGTCCGTGCAGGGAGGGCGGGCTCTTGAGCCCAAAGCTTGCTCAAACAGGAGGATTGCAAAGCTTTGCGTTCACGCTTCCCTATGGGCTCGGTCTAAGCCTATAAATGCCTCACACAACACCATATAAAAGCCTTCCAAAAGCGTCACGACTTACAAAACCCTTCATGAACCTCACCGTAACATTCTAAAAGCCGTACACAGCCCCTAAACCCTCAGCACCTGGAACCATAACAGGAGCTCGCCTGGTTTTCAGCGTTTCCCTTGGCCAGCTTCGACAGGCAATGGGCGGCGTCGATGCGCTCAGCGGCATTCGGCGCAGACCTCGGAGGGAAGCAAGGGGTTTAGGGTCTTCCTGAACCTCAAAATCTTGCCTTTCTAGGGTCTTTACGGTCTTTACTCATTCTACGACATAGGCAGGTGTTCTGGGGTTTAAATAGGGTCCAGGGTTTGGGGTTGAGAGGGAGGAACTCTCAGCAGAAAGCCCCTTTCAAGCCGCAAGGTGTAAACGCTGAGACCAAGGTTCCAAGTACACGTATCGAATTCTCATATCCAAGACCCAACCAAGAGTAACCTAGGAATAAAAAGGGTGTCCTTTCTGGTTTAAAGGGGCTTATAAGGGAACCTGAACCCTAAAAAAAGGAATAAGGGCTGCTCTAGGTCCTGGTATCTTTCAGGTTCAGATACTCACCCTACAGGTCCATACACCCATATGGTATTAATGTACTTTGGCCTAGGTGCTTAGGGCCAAAGTATATGATGTATGGGTACATGGACCCGATCAGTGTAACCTACCGCATTACCTGGACCCCAACAGTCTGTAGAACAATGGTGTTGGGTTCGGGGGTAAGTACTACTATCCTCAAATAGCTATTTTGGACTCTGAAAAACCACCGAAAAAACCTACAGTTTACACCCTTACAGGAGCCCTTGGTTGTCGGATTAGAGCTCCTAAATCCCTAAACCCCCAACCCCTGACTCCTCAACCCTTAAATCTCTAAACCCTTAACCCCTAAACCCTTAAATCTCTAAAACCCCTACACCCCCTAAAGCCTGGGTTTGTCATGCTAGCCGAGGGGCAGATACTGAACCAGTGGCTCTGCGGCCCCAATCCGTCCTATCTCCGACTGAACCTTGTGGTTCGGTTTGGGGTTATGGGCTATGGTTCCTAAGTGTTCCTTAAGGAATCTGCAAGGTTTAAGTTCTATCGGATTGGGTTTTCGTGGTTTGGGAGCTGTCAGGAGGGAGGCAATCTTCAGGGTGCGGGAGTTTTCGGGCTACTCAAAGGGCACATATCCCCAAACTCAAACAGTATATACTTTGGCCTTGAAGTACTCTGTAACACTGAAGTGCACTATGCAGAACCCTAAACCCTAAACCCCTAAACCCTAAACCCCAAAGCCCCTAAACCCTGAACCCTTAGAGTTGCACTCAGGGCTTCTCCGTCGCACTGTGGGGGTCGGGCCTGGACATGAGTACCGTGAGCATAAGGCTCCTCCTATTCAAGGGGTCCCTTTTGGGAAGCATCCTCCTGCTACTACTACTACTACTACTGCTACTACTACTACTACGATGACGACAACTACTCCTGCTTTGGTTATCTGATAGTTTTGGGTGAAAAGTTCGTGGTTCAGGGTCAGGGGTTTACAACGAAGGGTTTATAAGGTCTGGGTGCTCCCATGCGAAACGTCGCACCTCAAGAATGGCAAGAACCATGGTTGGAAGCCAAAACGAGGCGTTGAAAGGCTTCTTGGGTATATTCTAGTATAATTCTTACAAGTAACCCTCCTAAAAAGTAGGGATATGTAGGCTTCTATATTAGATGAGTTGCGAATGAGCTGCAAGCCCTAAACCCCTAACCCCTAAACTCTATAATAAACCCCTAACCTCTAAACCGTAAACCCGGATAAGATCACTCCCTGGTGAAATTCCGGCGAAGGTCCAGGTCAGATCGGCACAAACTGGTGAAAGAGCCCTCCTAAAGGTCCACGTGCCTTTTAAGGGTTCTTTTAAAGGGGTCCTTCAAGGGTTCCTTTATAGTATTTACTGTGGCCTTAAAGTACTCCATATATGATGAGGAGGACTAGGTACTTCAAGGCCAAAAAACCGCATACATGATGCAGGGCTGCTGCACCCCCCCTCTCCCCCGCCCCATGGTATCCCCTCCCTGCCTGTCTGTCAAGTGGGTAGTGTTCTTGTTTGGCCTTGTTGCTTTCCCCGTCTTCCTGGGTGGTCTTGTTTCGCTCCCCCCCCTGTGGAGTGGGGCCTGTGGTCTTTTTGGTTGGCCCCGCCCGCCTGTGGGGGGCAGTGCGTTCTACGGAGGTATGGTATGGTTGTTGCCGCTTGTTAGTAGTAATGTCATCGTTACGTGCCTTCTCTCCTCCCCCCTTGTGGGGGGCAGTGTGCTCTACCGTGGGGTCATCGTTACGTGCTCGTTACCATACTACACTGGTTGGGATCATTCTTCGTCCTCCCTCGCTCTCCCTCTGGTTTGCGTGGGTTGGGACCGCTGGGAGCCGGGGCGGGCCGGGGGCGGGGGGGGGCGGGGGATACCGTTGGGGGGAGGGGTGTGGGGGGGGCCTGGGACCCAGAGCAAAAATGGGTACCCGGACCCTGAGGTCTCTGACCCCCCAATCCGAAGCCGTAAACTCTGGCCTGCATCTTTCCGCACAGCACGGCGAGCGCGTAGGCCGCATTGCTTACGGCACCGCTCTCCAAGCTGAGCTCTCGGACCTAGGCTGGGACATTGGCTAACGTTTAAGGTTTTGGGCCAAGTTTAGGGTTTAGAGTTAAGGGATGAGGGTGTAGGGTACTGTAAGGTTTCGACATTAGGATTTGGGCTTTACAAGACATGTGCTAGGCTGCAGCAATTAGTCCAAAGCAAGGCTGCAGCAACTGTAACCCCAGCCGATCCACAGAAGCAATCAAGACAGCTTTGCCTTCGGTGTAACACAAGGACAACGTGAGACTAAATCTCAGAGAGTCTAACCATACCATGTACTACTGATTCAGCTCCGTCTCCGAAGCAATCTTTCGTATGATGATGCCATCGAATTCAGCTGCCCATCGGCATTCAAGCCCTGAAACAGAAACCTGGTCCCCGGAAGCGCTGCGCCCTCAGCCCTACACTACATCCCCCGAACCCCCACAATATCATACACACTCCACCCGGACCCTAAAAGAAAAAACTGGAACCCTAAACCAATAACTCCCAAACCTCCAGCCCTAAAGCCCTGATCTCAGGTTTAGGCCAGGTGGTGCACAGCATTGAGGCGGACAGCAATGCTCTGAGCTCTGGCATCCTGAGTTTCGCGACAGCTTGCTTTGCTGTCCGTGCTGCGATGGGAGCCGTGAACCTTCGTGTGTGCGTGTGTGTGTGTGTACATATATATATATGTATGTATGTGTGTGACTTGTGTGCATACCTTTCGTTACATTGTGTTGCATCGCATTGCATTACATGTCATATATCATAACATAGCATGGCCTAGCATAACATTACATTAAACTACATTACATTGCATTACATTACATTGTATTGCACTGCACTGCATTGCATTGCATCGCATTACAGACTGACTGACTGACTGACTGACTGGCATGCATATGTCTGTCCGTAGGAAACTACTTGAGGTCCTGAAGCTCAGGCCAAACGCTCTGAAGCCGATTGCCTCAAGCCCCTAAACCCTGAACCCCAAGCCCCATGGAACGACCCCATACTCCAACAAAAAAGACCAAGCTCAACCCCTATGGCCCTATAATGTAGGAGCCTGATTAAGAAACCTTGGGCCTTTAGTGGGGTTCCTTATATGAATCCTACTATTTGGGGGGTTTATAGGGCCAGGGTTTCTTAATCAGGTTCCTACATTACCTTCAAACCCCCAGCCTGAACCACGAAGCCTGTGAAGCGCCCCAACAGACCTCGATTCGAAAAACACTGCGAAACAGAACCATAAACTACAAAGAAGTCTTGAAGACCTAAAGCCCTAAACTCGATAATAAACCCTCGAAAGCCCAAACCCTTGACCCTGTACATCTGGGAACACAAAACGGCCTCGAATCTCCGTCCAAGCGTCGTCCTCGCAAAGCTGCGCCACAGCAAAGCTCGCTTGGCAGCGCTCCACCGCGCGGTCAGAATCGAGCCTCTGCTTAACGGTTTAGGGTTTAGGGTTTAATTTAAATAAGAACCCCCCCCAAGATAGTATAGGTAGTTATTGAGGCCCCTATAATATAGTACACTTATAGATCCCTTATAGTAGCCCTTAGGTTTGTTCTGTTAGGTGTGGTCTTGTTTTTATACTGAGTTACTAGGGGCTTCTGGCGGCTTTAAACGGGCTTTGGAGTTGTGGCTGAGGGGATGCAGGGTCAGTGTGGCCTGGGTGGGTCGGAAAGTGCAAAATCTCGGAACTTTTCCAAATTCAGGTGTTCATGACCCTTCCCCAAACCCTAAAGCCATAACCGCCTCAATTAAAGATTAACCTAAAGCCATAAAAGCCTCCATTAAAGATTGCAAATCTTGCTAGATTTTTCTGGCAAAAGTAAGGACGTTAGCCGATCGATCTGGCGATTCTCCCTTTAAGGGGCCTCCACGAGAAGGACAACCCTAGCGCTTCCCCTGAGCGTGGTAGCCTGCACCACCTAAAGCTCATGTATTTGGAGGTTATAACTACCCGTGAACCTCCACCTAAAGCTCACGAACGCTTGTAGCGCTTTTTGTTTTGAGGCGAAATGTCCGTCACGGCCGCCTACGAAGTACCGTTGAGGGACGCCTTGTGCGCCCTTACTGGTATTTAGGGACGAGCAGAGGGTCGTCGGAGAGTCTACGTAAAGGCCCAATTGGTAAGGTCGACAGAGAAAGGACCCTAAACCCTAAACCCCTAAACCCTAAACCCTAAACCCTAAAACCCCTAAACCCCTAAACCCCTAAACCCTAAACACCAACTCGCAAGGCATCCCCTGGTCTGCAGACTCTAAACTCCTAGACTCCTAAACCCTACCTGGACAGGGTTCCCTAATATGATTTCTTTATATAAGTCCTTAAAAAGGTAGGGTTATTTGGGGTTTAGGTAAGCCCTAAACCCTAAGGCCCTAATGAAGCCCTACACCCTAAGCCCTGCACCTTCGATGCATTTAGCCCGGGCCTTCGGCCATTCACCCTAATATAGGGGCCTTAATGATTAGAATAGGGTTTTGGGGGGCTCCTTACTATAAGCATAGTATAATTCGCCCCCAAACCCTATTCTAGTCACAAAGGCCCCCATATTACACCACGCACTCCTTAACCTTAAAGTCACGATCCTCAGCCGCTACACCTCAAGCGGTACAAAGATCGATAAGTAGAAAGATGCATGGGTAATTAAACAAATAGATCGATAGATACACAAACAGATCGATAGATAGATAGATAGGCAGGTAGATCGATTTCAAGATATATCTATATAGCTATATCTGTGTTAACTCCCGAACTGTCTATATATATATATATACATATGGGTAGTTGTCAAAATTATGGTCCCTTTTTGGGTACCCTAAATAATAGGTGCCGTATTATAATAGGGACCCCAAAAGGGACCATAATTTCGACAACCACCCATATACATAAACCCTATAGTTAATTAAACCCGTATCCTTGGGCCCAAACCCTTAAGACCAAAGCCTCCACCCTGTATAGCCTCATACCCTACAACCTAAACCCTCAGCCCGAAACCCTAAACCCCTAAAACCTACTTAAAGGATCATGGGACTTAGTAACTAGGGTTCCTTGAAGGGCTCCTTTAAAGGGATCTATAGGGGTTCCATTAAAGAGGGGGTTTAGGGTCTACTTAAAGGATCATGGGACTTAGTAACTAGGGTTATAATTAGGGTAACTCTACTTATAACTACTTAGAACCCCCAATTAAGGTACTTATAACCTTACTTACTAAGTCCCATGATCCTCCAAGTAAACCCGAAACCCTGAGTATCTGATCCAGCCCAGGCGCATTCGAACCAAGGGACCCAGGCCTCCGGCCGCCACCACGGCCTGGCAGGGGCCATGCTGATTAGAATAGGGCTCGTTTACCGAGCTCCTTTAAAGGGCTCCTTTAAAGAGGGTTTCTCTTTAAAGGGTTCTTTGAAAGGGTTCTTCAAATAATGGCTTCTATCAGAGATTTAGGGTCTAGGGGCCTTAATCAAGAATGAGCATAAGCTTCTGGGGGGGGGGGGGTATATGCTAAAATAAGTATAATAAGGGGGAACCCGGGCAGATAGAAATTGCAATTTATAAGGGTTTAGGGTTTAGGGGTTTAGGGGTGTAGGGTTAGTGACTTTTATATCAGTAGGGTGCTTTAGTTGAGATTCTGACGAGGAGGGCTTTTTGGGGGTCTGCATGAAGCGTCTCCAGCCCGGTTGGGCCGGCTGTTGCCGGCGAACCATTAGTCGCCCTTTGGCATGAAACACCCCTTTCGTTGTTGATAATTACGGATCTAGGGTCTGGGGCTTTAGGGTTTCGGGATTTTTGGATGGTTTTTAGAAAATACAAGCCGTACATACCCACGAGCCACTCAAGGGTCCGAAAACCACAATGCTCACAACACTGTGGCAGGCGCGGTATTGGCAACCCATCACACGCACAGCACTGCGGCGGTAGCCTGTGACTTCGGGAGGCAGAGACGCACACGGCTTTGACACGAGCACGACTTTAGAGGCGGAAACTGGAAATACGAGTCACGCTCAAAATGTGCAAGAAGAAACTGTGCTGCGAGCGCGATTTCGGGAGGCGGCAGCGCACAGGACTGCGGCAGGAACACGAATCGAAACCACAGCAACGGAAACCCCAAACCCTAAACCCCAAAACCTGAACCCTAAACTCTAAACCCTAAACCCTGAACCCTAAACCATGAACTTGCCAACTTCTGGAAGGGGCAGATTCCGGTCGAGACGACACCAAGGAGCCCGGAGAAGCTGAATAAGAAAAAATGGTGATCATGATAATGATAACAACAATAACAATAATAACCACGATAACCGTGATAACACTAATCAGGAGAAGACTGATAACATGCACATATGAATACTAATAACAAGAAGAAACAACAAACCAACAAAACTTACTGGACATGAAGATGATGATGATGATGCTGATGAGTAAGTAGTGTGGCTCTGCCAAGACTCTAGACATCTGGAGGCCAAAATGAGCGAAGGGACTTGGAACGGAATTTGGCAGCAGCACGATTTCCACAGCCAACGAAAGCCAGAATATTCAAGGCACTGTAGTGGCAGCGCGATTCCTCAAGTTTGGGAAGCTGATCTTACAACAGCTATAGTCATAGCAACAGAACAAGAAATAATAACAATAAGAGTAGCATTAACACCATCATACGGTTGACAGTCCGGTCCTCGCGGTGCTTGTTGCTGCTCTTGGCCTTAGATGGTTCGCTTGGCGCAAAAAAAACCATTCACTTGCAGGGAAAAGCCTCCAACATCCCCAGACCCCCTGATACTAGAATTGTGAAGAGCACTTATTATAGAAACCGGAAAGGTAACTGTCCGTAAAGGTAACCATAGGAAGGTACTACAATGAGTTTACAAGGATGCCGCTAAGAACCCTGACGGTTTTCACTGCGTTGAATTAGACCTATAGTCTCCATCGTAGTTCCTTTTTTTGGTTGACCAGTTTTATGGTTAGGATCCTATAATCAAGATTTTGGTTAACAAAAAAAGGAACTACAATGGAGACTACAGGGAGCTTGTAGAACCAAAGCTTCGGCGTTTTTCGGGGTTTCGGGACAAGGGTTGAGCGGGTCCACGCCAGTGAACTGGCCTAGTTGCGGATGAAACCGAACTCTCAAACGGGAACCCTACAACCGCCCTGCCCGAGTTTAGAGTTTAGGATGGTTGAGGGCTTAAGATAGTTTAGAAACTTTAGGCCTTGCCGAATTCAGTATTTGGGAATACCGGTTAATGGTCAGCGTAAAAAGAAGGTTTCTCGTAGCGAAGCATTCGAGCTTCGGGTGGTTGCAACTTGGGACAAAATCATCCCCACTTACACAACATGCCAGCTCCCCCAAGTGCTCGCCCAAAGCATTCTTCAGCGTGCCACTAGCATTAGTGAGCTGGAGATGAAACGTGCTTCCGAGCTTTGTGCCCGCTTCGACCGCCCTCTATGGGAGTTTCCGAAAATTAGGGGTACCTTATTTTGGGGTCCTTCTAATAAGGATCCTACTATTTAGGGTACTATATTAGGGTCCCCTATTTTCGGAAACTCCCATATAGATCTGTATAAGAAGCTATCAACCCGGAGACGCGAGACCTCAAAGCCTGAAGTTCCTAAACAAAACAACAAGCAGTGCGTTATATATGTGTGTATATATATATACACCGACACATGACATACATGCATACACACATGCACATACATACATATACATACATACATACATACATACATCCATACATACATACATAATGTGTACGTACATACATACGTACATGCACATGCATATGGGAACCAAGACCCTAAAGCTCAAAACCAGGAGAATGCCGAACCCGTAAGCTCATCATGCTGCTTTGGTATCAGGCGAGCGACAAAATAGCCAAGGGCCAGGGCGGCGTTGGCACGCTCCATGCCCCCTTTCACATCCTTTTCCTGGGTTCGGCTTAGAGTGAAAGCCTTGAAGATCATGAGACGAATGCTTCGGGCTTTGCTGTTAGCAGGGCGAATTCTCAAATCTTACTGTTTGGTCTCTGCAGCGGCCCGCAATACATCCTGGCTTGTGTATCTTGATTGGATTTAGGTTTAGTGTTCAGGGTTTTTGTACTATCCTGTAAATAAAGCTCCTACTGCTCCCCAAGCCCCACCCAGGCCAGTGCCTAGGCCTCCTCGTTACATTCCCAAAAGAGCCCTGTGTACTCGAATCCATTCTGTATGGTTTATGGTTTGGTGGTTCAGGGTCGAGGTTTGTGTGTCCTTACATGAGTGCCCCAGGAAGTAAGCTGTGTAAGCCCGGAGAAGTTACGATCTACGACTATGGCTGTTTGGGATTGCATGCATCCTGAAACCCAAAGCCCAACCAGGACTGCGTTCTTACGCGGCCGTCACAATTATTCCTCTGATTATCAGCGTTGGCAACATGCGCTCATGAGAGCGGCAGTAATACTGATCGCAGGTCGACCTCTATTTTGATCATTTGGCAACTTGACAAATGCTCCAAGATAGGCGGCGGGTTTTCAACATCGCAAAAAGAAGGCTCGCTACAGTAGCATCCAAAGCAGTAGCATGCAAGCATCAACGGTAGCACATGGCAGGAACACTAGCACTAACCACGACCGTGGTAGTGCGCTCCATCATAGAATCAAATGGTGCGACGACATGTTAGAATCATGGCGACAGTTGTGACGAAAGCACTCGCGATAGTGACTCTGCTAGCAAGACACATACCGGTAAAACTATCCAACAATCCCAGACCTGAATACGACTTGCCCAAGCTTCTTTTGCCGACAGCAGCTTGATGAGGGGCTTCACGCCATCCAGTTGCACCAGCGAGATGGGATACAAGTGATGTTCTTTCACCTCGCACAGGTTTGGGGTAGTTGGGGTTGTAACCCTAAGCCTTTGGGACTTTGCATAAGTCTGAGTTGTCAGTCGTACATCCTAAACCTTGTAGCTTTAAGCACGAATCCCAGAAGCCCCGAAAACCCAAACAGAGCCTAAACCCAAATCCCAAATCCCGCAGCCAGGTCGCGATCACAGCCAGGTCTTTGGCGGCATCACTGCGAGTCGTCGGATCTTTGCTGGAGAGCTCCCGAACGGAAGGCTGCAGTCTCTTCACCGTGTCCATGGCATCTCGAAATCCCGAAGAGCCCCTGCCGTCTCTAACTCTGCGGGTTGCAGTTGAGAGTCTGCATGTGGTATTTCAACTTGCCTAAGTGGTCAGGCTTCGGGCCGTTGAGGAAAGCTGAGGCTGTCAATAATCTTGATGGCCTTGAGGAGTGTGCGTTGCGACCTCAAGAAGCACAACCTGGCACTGTGAAACTGCTACCCCGAACCTTAAATCCCTGAACGAATGCTGCATGATCCAGGCTTCCAGGTCGGGCGGAAGGCAGAGTCACGACAGCAGTGCCCGGGCGTAAACCGTTCCCAGAGAATACCGATCAACACAGGGTTACAGGAAAGTTTAGGATTCAAGGGGATTCGGAAGAAGGACCGTCTGTTCGCTCGTCGGGAAAAGCCTGAGTAGAGAATCCGGGAGCTCTTGGTACCTTGCTCTGAGAACACGAAAACTCTGACAAATCTCAACCAAAATCATGGGCCCCAGGCGACTAAGTCAATGCATGCCAGACCAATCTGTAGAAAGTCCACCCAAGTCTGCGACGGACAAGGTGTGAGCATCATTAAAAATGCAACCCAGCCCTCTGGACGCTGTAATGACATGGGATGCCGCGGTCGTTCTCACTGACCGCTGGAGTGCCCACAGCACAGATATGCTGAGTTCGGACGGCCATTGAGGCAACCAAGTACATCCCCAGCATATGTTTCGGTTGTAGAGGAACTTTGCTTATACACAGTATGCCTCCACATGTACTTAATACACCTGTCCGAAAGCTGCAGGTGTCTGGAACTTCTGGGTGCATGTTCCTGTCGTTGTCTATTGCACCGCACCAGCTTCGGTCTACAGCCTGCCCTCCTGGCTGGTTCGTCTACAGCCTGTCTCTTGGCACGATATTGGAAACAGGAAGTTTGCAACGACACTTGCGAAGTCAGGGTCCCAGATTAACGCCCCTTCTGATAACTCTCTAAATGAACTATATATGTAGCTGGACACCCCATTTCCCGAACCTGCAATCTTGGAAAGCCCTTAACCCACCCGAAGAGGCCTTGCTTCTGGTGGCGGCTTTCTTCTTTTTTGGGTCCACCTGGTCAACAGAAAACTACTCCCTGAAATTCTCGCCTGCAAAACTACTATCTTAAACTCAACTACATATTTGTTGGGTCCTGTGCCCCCTTATAGGTTTGAGGTTTAGGATCTAGACAATGCTACATTGATGCGTTACATGCGTCTTTGCCGACTGATTCCACAGGTCGGTAAGGCTGTGGATGTACACACCGAGTCATTGTCGAGATCCATGAAGATTTGCTTGACGGATTGCGAAGAAAGGCAGATAGCCCCCTAGAACTTGCAGGTACTGTGTCTGCATGTGTGTGTGTGTATGTAGAGATATAAAAAATAATATGCATATATATACACACATGTATGTAAACATGCATGCAAGGATGTGGATGTGGATGTATACGTGTAGGTATAGGTATATGCATATATGTACATGTATGTGTTTGTAAACATACACAGTAATTTACACACACACACATATGTGAATAAAAGTCCACATGTATACACACATACATGTGTGTATATATACATACATATATATATATATATGTATAGACACACATGCACATGTGTGTGTAGGCATATTTGCATTTGTGTGTATATGTTCAGGTATGTGTATCTGAGCACATACATACATACATACATACGTGCATACATACATACATACATACATATATACAGACAGAGGGACAGACAGACATACAGACAGACAGACAGACAGACAGACATGCAGACATACAAACATGCATGCACACATATATACATGCATAAATACACACACACACATATTTGCGGATCCCGGCCACACAACTTTTCAAAATGCGTTGAGATCCCAGGTTCTTAACTGGTTGGTCCTCGGAAGCCTAGGACAATCCAGTCACTAACAGCAAGATGCAAGTACAAATGTAGGCTACTTGGGTTTTAGGGTTTATATAGGGTTTAGACAAGCCCTTGAGCATGAAAGCCATGGTGCGATTCCAAAACCAATGTCAAAGACTCGAAGTCTGCGAATTATACCTGCTTTGGGAAGTGAAGTCTATGTCTCGACTCATTATCTCCGAAACTCTTCATCCTTCTGTCGAGCCTTTCAACACAAAGCAATCAGGTTCAGGCTCTAGGGCCGGGCTTAAGTGCAGGGGTCACAACCTAATATAGGGGCCTTACGTAATTCATATTCTTCTTAATATGTTAGTTAGTAGTATTGTGAATATTCAAGGATCTATACTAAACCCTTGGGAATTGTTCTGAGCGGGGGACCTTCTTGTCAATCGTGGAGCCAGCAGGGGGTTCAAACTGGGACTTTCCCAGCTTCTCATTTACCTTGCGGAGGATCTTTTTGGAGCTTTCTTCAGACTGGGAATTCTGTTTCGATGGCTTCAAAAGGTTCCTTATCTTCCGATTCTTCCCGCGCTAGAAATTCCACGGGCGCAACAGGTTATGCTGCGCTTGTAATGCCACCAAAGCCGAAAGAGCGTGTCCCGATGTGCATCTAGTCACTCTAGTTTGTCATGCAACTGCCTTATGGTCAGGGTCACTGTCCTGAGTTTCAACCGGCATGAGCATACTTCTTCTTAGCTTCGACATTCAGTACAGCGCGGACGGGTGTGTGTTTGTTTGTGTGTGTGCGTGCATGTGCATGTGTACGAACCCTATGTTACAATGCGAGTACCCCAAAAGGATGACAGATACATAGACCGAGGACATAGGAAAATGAAGCATGGATGCAGAGGCTTGAGCCGCTGTTGCATGTTAAGTAGTCCGAGAACCCTTCGAAAGAGCTGGAAGGCAATGGAACAATCTGAAAACTGAGGCGAAACTTCCAGTTCCGGGTATCCGTGTGCTCTTCTTGCGTGGCATGGCATGGAATGTGCAAGTATCTCCAAGTCTAAACCGTTGGGTTTACGACAACTCCAGGTCTTGTGAGACTTTAGTTTTCTGGTCGGAGATTCCCTAAACCCTAAACCCTGAACCCTGAACCCTAAACCCTGAACCCTAAACCCGGTTTCCTTGAAAAAGATCTGTGGGTTCTGGTCCTTTCTGCGCCCAACTGCGAGCAACAATTGTTTGGAGCTCGGGGATTTGGGTTGACCAACGGTGGCATGCAAGATAGCAGTTCTGCCTACCGGAGCCCTGGGCATCAAAACAGCCCAAAAGCCTCATATAGTATGGTCTTTGGGCCCAAAAGCCTTAGTATATGAGTCCTTAGATTCCTAGGGGAGCATACGAAACCTAGCGGGATCTACACTAAGGTCTCAGACTGACAGTGCCTCCGACAAAAGGAAAGAGACTTCAGCTAAGCAGCACCCACTTATAAAATCCCCACGAGCCCCCAACAACCCTGACAATCCCTGAATCCCAACGCAGACCCCCGGGAGGATCCAAAAAGTAGATCCCTCAATGGGGGTTCCTATAAAGTACCCTTAGTATAGGGCCCTATTTCGGGGATCTACTTTCTAGATCTTCCCGGGGGTCTGGGAAAGTAAGCTGCAGGCATAGTAGATTTTGCCAGTGCTCCTGGCTGGATTTACCGTGAGGCGCCCTTAAGATCAGGCTGAAGGTCCGACAATTCAATCGTGACGAGTCGCCTGGGGTTTCCATACTAAGTTCTATAGACCCAAAGGGTCCTATGTACTGTTATGGGGGATACTTCCCTAAGTCATAATAGTAATTCCTAATATGGAAACCCTACATTCTACTATATCGGTACATAGGACCCTTTGGGAGAGGCTTCAGCAGATGTTGATGGTGCTTCTTGGCTTTTGTTGAGCGGTCCCGGAAAAAAACTGTTCGGGGTTCAGAGTCTCGGAAGGGCTTGATAAGAATCTAGGCGGGTTTAGGTGGTTTTGCACCGCTCATATTGTACGAAGGGTCTACATCAGGCTTGCTTCACTCGTTGAAACTCCTGCATGGGTTTAGCGATTAAGGTAAACCCTAAGCCTTATGAAGCCTAAACCCTAAATTAGGGGCCGTAAGAAATACCTATACTATTTTGGAGTTTCCGTATTATAAGTCTTGTATAATGGTTTAGGGGTTTAGGGTTTAGGGTACAGTACCCAGAGACTCTAATATACCGTAATTAGGGAATATACCCTGAGACCACTAGTATGATTTAAAGTATACTCCAAGGGAGCTGAAGCCTACGAAATTTCTAGAACTCCTCAGCGAGGCATCTGTCAGTTTTTTGAGTTCCAACCCAAAACCCCCAAATCCTAAATCCCAAACCCGTAAAACACCCTAAACCCTAAACCCCTAAACCCAGCCAGTTGAAGCTCCCGACCGCCCTGCCATGGCCCGCCTAAACCCAGTAATTACCTTGACCCTCCCCTAACGGCTCCGTTAAGGGATCCAGGCTCCTTTAACGGTTTTTAGGTTCCTTTTAAGGCTTAAGTAAGAGCTCCTTTGAAGGAAAGGGTCGGTTTAGGGTTTAGGGTTTAGGGGGTGCACTAGGACTCTTGGTCCTGTTTTGGTACCAACAACATGAAGAAACATTGCTTAGAACACAATATATCCAGAAGGTCCATATCTACTACCAGTATGGAAGTAGGCACCCAAACATATTATCGGCATGATCTTTGGAACCTAAATCCATAACAAGATATTTATATCATAATGGTAGTACGCATTGGCTCTCTGTGTTCAACCTTATAAGGCCATGATGAAGTTATCTGGTTTCGAGTCCGAGACATCCGAGGTTGGACAAGTGTCAGCTGCTTCGATGCCCGAGCCTGGACTTGCGCATCTCCCAGCCATCCGGCAGCTGCCGTTGCAACGCCTTCGGTTTAGGGTTTGGAGTCTTGAGGGTTGATTAAAGGGTTTGGGCTCAAAGGTTTGGGGTTCAGGGTTTCGGAGTGTAGGCTTCAGGGTTGAGGGATTGCACAAGGATTTAGGGCTTAGCGGGCCCGTGCTGGAGTGCCATGGGTGCTTGGCGAGGCTGGGTCCCTCAAAGCTGCAAACTCCAAATCTCCAGTTCCGAGCTCTCGAGGTTGTGTAAGGTTTATAGGGTTGTGTAGTGGCATTTTCGCGTCTAGGCGTTTAGAGTCGCCAGGGTCTTGGATTTAGGGCGGCAGGCGTACGTTGTAGCGAATCTGAACGGCGTACAATCCTAGACCTCTCCATGGTGAAGCCGGAAGAGCTCAAACTTCAAGCTGAAGTGGTTTTCGGGTTTACCGTAACACCAGGAAACCTACGCTATTAAGGACTCAGAGAAAGAAAGCATATAGCAAGGACACCTACAACAAGTCCAGCAGGACTTTTAGGGTTCAGGTAGGGCTTGAAGGACTAGGCTTCGTGCTTTGAGGGATAGGGGATAACGAAGTAGCTTCCCACAGTTAACCTTCCTACAACTGCAGCTGATCGATTGCATGGTCTTTAAACCAGATGCACTCAGCAATACTGAACCTTTCAGTCTTGCACACCCAGTGCTTCTCCTCCTCCTTGCCCACATCTCTCTGCCCAGAGATGACACACCAGTGTCTTTGAACCAATCAATCAACCAACCAACCAACCTAAACCCATTGACCAAGTCAAGCCCTTCTTCTTGAACCGATCCTTGTAAACACTTTGGAAAAGAACCGACAGGCTCCCATGAAGTAAACCAGACCTTAACCCCGAACAACCTACCTTTTAAGGACTCATATAAGGAAATCATAATAAGGAACCCTAAAAATGCAGGGCTAAGGGATAGATAAAGCCCAATAGTGCCCTGTGAAACCCTGTAACCTCTGAAAGCCCTAAATCCTAAATCCGACCTAAACACCCCCAGCCCACCAGGCAGACTCTCAACGCCCACCTAAAACCCCCCAAAAGCTCCTAAATTTTGGCCCGACAAATAGGGAAGGCTGGTATTCTACGTACTTCTGGGTCCAAGAAAACCCCAAAGGCAGGCAAAATATTCCCTAAGCGTCCATGTACCCAAATAGTATATACTTTGCACCCCATGTACATGTGTGTGTATATATATATATACACGGGAGTACTTGGAGGCCAAATTAAGTATATACTGTTTGCGTACATGGACCCTTATAGGGAATGGTACCTGCGTAACAGCCGCAGGCCCTGTCACTTGCGTGGGTGCCGCAGGCTTCCTGGGAAGGACGCGGGGCTGGGGCTTGTTGTCAAAGAGCTTAGGGGTATTATAGGGGTCTTGATAATTAGAATATGGTTTGGGGGTTAAACCCTTAACCCTAAACCCCAGAGCTCCTAAAGCCGCAAAGGCAACCCCACAAGCCGACTCTTTACAGCTACATTCTAGCGTAATTAAGGGAATCAGGTTGAAGCGTTGAAGGCTTAGGATGCCTTCTTGCTCAAACCTTCGAGGGCATCGTGGGAAGGTGGGGTTTAGGTAATGTTTATTTAAGGTTAGGGGTTCGTAAGAGTGCAGGGCTCTGGGGCTTATGAGCCTGGGATTGCATGAGGGTCTTTGCATGTTGTCTTTGGCTGGGGCTTTTGCATTCTGGATGTGGGAACAAAGTCAGCCTGCTTTTGAGGGTGCTTGGGTGAGTTGGGTTGAGCCAGAGGCTCCTGGTGGCGGAGTAGGTGATGGCCGTGTCGAGGAAAGGAGGCGTATAGTAGACGTCGTTTATGTCCCTAGTTCTGCCACTTCAATACCGCGAAGTCCTGCAACCAACAGTTTAGTTTTAGGACCTTCGGACTTGCAGCGGAAGCTAGAGAGCGGAAACATTATCATGCGAATGCGCTTAAAATAAGGTACAGGGAAGTCAAGCACTAGTCATCCCTAGACCCTAAACCCGCAACCTTTATCACTTAGGGGCTGAGTACCCTAGCCAAAAAAGGTTAACCTTTTCAATTATGGTAGGATTATATAAACCCCAAAAGGTTAAAGGTTACCCACACAGCTACTAAGATCATCCCTGAACCATGCTACCACTTTCTGGGGTTCACTTCAACTTTGAAACCCTGGCCATGAACACTCCAAACCCTAAACCCAAAGTCCTAAAGCCTATATGGGAGTTTCCGAAAATAGGGGACCCTAATATAGTACCCTAAATAGTAGGATCCTTATTGTAAGGATCCCAAGACAAGGTACCCCTAATTTTCGGAAACTCCCATATCAACCCCCCGGCAAAGATGCTCTAGGCTAGCCGCTCCGCCGCTGGCTTCTCCTGTCGCAAAGCATGAGGGGTGAGGGGCCTCAAGAGTTGCCATAGAGTCTTGGGGTTTAGGGTTTAGGGTTTAGGATAAGACTCTCTGAGATGCTTCAGCGAAAAACAGCTGCAATGCAGGAACAAGCATGCAGATAAAATTAAACAATTGAAGAGCAAACAGGCAGCAGCAAGTTTACCCAAAACCCTAAACAGCTCGTCTAAAAAAACAGAATCAATGCATACCTTGCTTGGGTCCCTCACCATCCGAACTGCTTGTTCCAAGTTCACTGTTGAGAGATTTGAATACAAAGGCTCGTGCTTGAAGTCAGGGTTGGTAGGGTTGCTTATGTTTGCATCAGATTACATTGTTTCGGGACTCATGACGGATTGTAACTAAACCCTAAGCCCTTCAGTTGTTCCAGCAAGCTATCAAAGCCTCGATAAGTCCCTGCAGGTTTGTGCAGTTCAGGAATTAGTGCTTTCGGGGTGCAGGCTGTGGTGAAACGCACATTGAAATTGCAATGCAAGCAGGGGTTAGGTGCTCAAGCCGATCGGGAACCGACAAGAAAAAGGCTGCCGGGACACCTTCGGCGCAAGCGTCATGGCGTCATACCCTGATTTCGAGTCTTTCTGTGGTTTGAAATAGGGTCTGGGGCTGCGCTCGTAACAGAGTCTAGAGATAGTGTTTTGGACGTAGGGTCATGTAGTTCTGGGGCCTAGGACTCATGGCTCACTGAGGGCTGTGGGTCTACATTTCGGTGCGGTGGTCTGCGCAAGACACCTAAGACCTGACAGCAAGTTTCATTTCCATAGATTCGAAACCGTAGTTGCTGAGTTCATAAGCCCCCCAAATTGCCAAAAGTGTACACTTTCAGTTTTATAGTGGGTAATATTAGCCCAAAAAGTGTAAAGTGTATCCACTCAGCTACTAAGAAACTCTGAACCATACTTTATGGTCTCATAGCCGACCAAGCACGAGGATATGGCACTATTGAGCGCTTAGACCCTGAGCCCTGAGCCCTGGAAAACCCTTGCATATCAGGCTTCGTCTGCCGGCAAATGACAATCATATTTGTTTTGACCCGAAGAATGCTCCAACACCCAAATACATGTGAGGCCCAAGGGTATACAGTTTAGGGTTTATAGGGCCTGAGCTTTAGGGTGATATGCTGTATAGAGATACTCGGAACACGACGTAAGGCAAGGAAGTCTGGGTTTCGGTCTTTAAGGTGTTGCCGAGGGGCAGGCTAGAACAGTGTGGGTAACTTAGCAGCACTTGCAGAAAGTTCCAATTGGACATAATGTGAGCCGTTCCCCATAAGAGACTGTCTCAGTTTCCTTTTAGCGTGAGAGCACGAACTACAAGACCCAAAACCCCGACAAAGAACGCCAATCCTTAAACCCTCTATAGCAGCCAGCGGCCCTACCACACTAAAATCCTACAGAAACGCTTCAACCATAGAACAAAAAAAGCTAGACCAGTACCTCACGAGAACCCAAGACAAATTCGAGACAGCAAATGAATATTAGACTATCTACACCCTGAATTATTAGTCGGACAAGGTCCAGCCATGCAAGTCCTACATGCAAAACCCGACGCCCTACACACTACCTGAAATCAGCTGTACATGGGGATGGCTAGGGTTTACACAACAAGTGTCCTGAAGCCCATGGGCTCTTGCAGAAAAGGTGCCTGAGTAGACCGTGACAGCGCCGCCGGTCTTGATGGATTTGTTGGACGCCTTGCTGACAGCTCTTCCGCACTCTCTCTCTCTCTATATATATATATGTGTATATGCATATATACACACAAAATGTATACACATACCCAGAATTTTCAAAACCACATCTGAGACATCTGTCTGTATTTTACACCTGTACACATGTCTGTCAGCACATACATACTAACATCTTTCTATGATCAGGTTTAGGCTGTTCATCAACATTGTCGGGCGCGTTTGTATTCAGATACTAGTCTTTCAGGCCCGCGCAACCCTAAACCCTAAACCTAGAGCCTAAACCCCTAAACCCAAAACCCCTAAACCCTAAACCCCTAAACCCTAAACCCCTAAACCCCTAAACCCTAAAGCCTATATTATAAACCCTAAACCCCAAACCCCCAAACCCTAAACCCTAACGAACTGAGGCAGTCGCCAGCCCTTCGACTCCTTTCTTTCGCTTCTTCACCTCGCGGCCAGCGGCTGTTCTTACCTTTGGTTAGTAGGGAATGGAGGAATGGGGTACAAACTATATATATATGGTTTAGGGTTTAGGGTTTATATAACTACTTTTACTACCATTCTTCCATTCCCTACTGCCCAAAGGTAGGTGACCTTGGAGCTTCGAAGCATCCGAAACCCTGCGACGCTCTGCCTTCCATAGGGGCCTTAGTACTTAGAATAGGGTTGTGGGGCCCATCATGCTATAATTAGAATAAGGAGCCCCCAACATAGTTTTGGTAATTATTTAGGCCCCTATATTACACCTACTACTCAAAACCCATCAAAACTAAATCAGCATCCGGTAGGCGTGCAAAATAACTCTCTTCTTCAACAACCGGGCCCCCAAAAGTCCGAACTTTGAAAGATAGAGCTAATATATAAGGCCAAAAAGTTTAAAGTTTTCCCGTTCACTATCTAAGTTAAAGTACATCAAGAAGAGCGGAGCAAAAAGGAAACCATGGTATAGAAATAAAGCTTACAAGCCCCAAACGCCAAGACCCTAAAACCCTGAGCTTTAAACTCCTAAACACCAAGCCGTAAAGCCCTGTAAACCGAAAACCAACAAAGCTGACTCCAGCCTCCGGCTTCGCTGCTGGTCCCTTTGGGGGTGAGCCGGGTGGTGCCTGCAGGTGCCAGTGGTGAGGGTGGGGAGGGGCGGGCTCGAAGCCTAGACAACGGTTGCCTGGACCTGTAGAATAATGGCCTTTTCTAGGTGTCGGGGGCCACTACTTTAACTGCTTCTGGACTGGAGGTTTATGTAAGGTTTAGTAGGGTTTTTGGGTTTCGGTTCAGGGCTTAGGGCCGGTACATGCAGAGTTTAGGGTTAAAGTCCAAGGTCTAGAATTGGGTTGTGGGTTTAGGCTTTGCAGTTTGTGAATCAAGGATTTTCGTTGTGTTTAACACCTTTTCTGCGACGCCATGGGAGGTCTCGCGAGGTAAAGACCGCCGCCGGGAGTACTAGGTTTGAGGCTTTAGAAGCTATAGGGTTTGGGGTTTATGGTTTAGCGTTTAAGACTTGGGGCCCTAAGCCCTAAATCCTCAAACCCTAAACTCTTGGGATATGGGGTCTCGGGCACCAGTCTGGCAGGCTTAGACCCCGGACGCCTTCTAAGTGTAGAATCTCTGACCCCAGACCTTGAAACTCGGAGCCCTGCAACTACCAGAACTCTAGGAAGAACAACCCAGGTTCCGAATCTAGGGTTGGGAGTTTTTCCGGGGTGTAAGTCGAGGGGCCTTACCCTAAAAGACCAGAACCCACTTCTGTGTAAGTTCATTCTGCAGCAGCATGGTATACAGTAAACCCCATGAAGTTGGAAACCCAATTAAGGCCAAATTGTGCTGGGATTTCCTATACATTACTCTTAAGGATTGAGGCTATTGGGTTTCCAACTGTTGGGTTTTACTGTATACTAGCACAGCAGTTTTGCTGTGCAGTTGTCGGCCTCCGGATTTACCGTGAACCCCAGAAAGTTGGAACATGGGTTTAGGAGGATTTGTGCTGGGATCCCCTATACTCTACCTTAAGGGCATGAGGACATTGATGTTCCAACTTTCTGGCTTGGGGTCTTTTGGGCTGCAAGGCTGAAGTTTCATAGAAGCCCCTTACCCACCTGTAGTTCTTCTTCCATAGTACTCCCATAAGACCCCCTTTACCTTATAGGAGTGGTATGGGAGGCTTATGGCAAACTACCCACCTAATAACTACCCACCTGTAAATGGCTTAGATTTCGGAGATTCGGGAAGGCTTTGATCCATTCGGGCCCAGGCTCTTGGGATGGAGGCTGTAGGCTAGGGTTTAGGGTTTAGGGTTTAGGAGTGTTTAAGGTTCGGGATTCAGGTTTAGGATAGGTTTGAGACTTTGGGACCTTAGACCTATATGCGACCCTTTCTTTACGTGTCCGAATTGCGATTTAGAAACTGGCGTTTGGGTCTTCTCATACCTACACCCTAAACCCTGAAACCCTACACCCTATCTATCTACATATATATATATATAAGTCTATATATATCTATATATATATATATAAACCCAATACCCCCAAACCAGGCATCACCCGCCAAGGCCCCAAGCCGGAGTACCTGGTCTCTTAGACCTTGCCCCACAAGCCCCGAGCCGCCTGTGCTGGCAAAGATTCGCTCGGTCCAGGCCTAGACGGTTTAGGGTTTAGGGTTTACAAACCTAAACACCAAAGGCCCTCAGGGTCCATTTACAAACCCATGTAGTACATAGATGCTTTGAAACAAAAGCCGACGTAGGAGTACCGAGGCTGACGCTGTTTCCGAGTGCATGGCTCAGTGTGTCTCACTGCTGTTCTACGCGCTAAAAGGCACGGCTCTGGCAGGACCCCTAAGGTAACATAGGGGCCTTAATGATCTGAAAGGGTTTTGGGGGTATGTCATCTATTATGCTAAAGTTGCAATAAGGAAACCAAAAGCATATAGTAATCTTTTCAGGCCGAATAGTACCAGGACCCCCAAAGGGTATCCTTGATACAAGCCGTCCGGTCCCCAAAAGTGGCATCTAATGCAGAGTGGCTGGGAGCTAGAAACCAAGAGGGTCCATATACACTAGCATTATGGAATTAGGTTCCAAAAGCCATAATAAGGATGGTCTTTTGGGACCTAATTCCCTTATGGTAGTATATATGGACCCTCTGGGAAACGGAGCCAGAAGTTATGAGTCCAGGTTTCGGGAGTCGGGCCCAACGGCTGACCTCGAACCTTGAGCACTGAACCGCGCACAGTGCTGAGGCCCTGACCCAAGCGGACCATCCTAAGCAAACGGTGGTCATGCACAAAGGAACTTCGATCCTTATGGAGCTGCACAGGTGTTTGTGGGACCGTATCAAACCAACTGTCGGAAAGGACACCTAAACCCAAAACGCCAAACCCTAAACCCTATCTGGCATGACAAGACGTGAGATCGAGCTTCTTCACTGCTGGTGTGATCCTTGCCGGTAGCCTCGTGGAGGCACTTGATTCAGTGATTCATTGACCAACCAATCAATCAAAAAGACGCAGAATATTGTTGTCGGTTGTACTTGTACGATAGTCAAAACGAGACCATAAGG
This sequence comes from Symbiodinium sp. clade A Y106, assembly GCA_003297005.1. Taxonomy (NCBI): domain Eukaryota; class Dinophyceae; order Suessiales; family Symbiodiniaceae; genus Symbiodinium; species Symbiodinium sp. clade A. Next base: position 349,591 of record BGNK01000087.1, on the reverse strand, counting down.
AGGAGTTTATTCCTAACACTCTCTAACCCCCTCACTATATGGGTTCCACAAGCCCTACAGCGATTTGTGCAGAACCCCAGACTTTGATTCCCTACCTCTACACACCAATCCCCCCTCCGATGGTTTAGGGTTTTTATCAGTTTTCGGATGAATAAGTTGCACAGCATGGTGGTGGATCGCCTTTGACCGGGGAAGCATGGCTTAGAGACCATCAGCCGTCCTGGCTCTAGAACGCCGAAAACCTGACCAGGCATGACTCTAGATATATCAGAGTCGAACCTTGTTATAACAAAGACGAAAGAGAATAATGCTAAGCCACTGAACCTGAACGACTAAAGGGCTTTAGCGTTGAGGGTGTCTGGGATGTGGGGTATGTTCAGGCCGACCTCGCAGAAACCCCATAGAATCCTAGAAAAGGTCTTTTGAACAACCTAGACAACCATGATCGAATCCCCATAACTTAAGCCTCAAAGTTAATCCCACCTTCTGTGACCCCCTGCTCTAATATAGGGGCCTTAATAATTAATTAGAGTCGGGTTTTGGGGCCCCTTATACTATACCTACAATAAGTACTATTAACCGGAGCTTCGGGACTGCGATGGGTTTACAGATGCAGAGAGGGTTTACTTGGAGGATCATGGGACTTAGTAAGTAAGGTTATAAGTAGCTTAATTGGTGTTATAAGTAGTTATAAGTATACTAAGTCACTAAGTCCCGTGATCCTTTAAGTACGGTTTGGGGTTTAGGGGATGCGACCGAGGATTCCGGTCTTAGGGCTCAGGGTGCAGAGTTGTTGGCATGTTTCGGGTCCAGGTTGGGAGCTGTACGTTGCTCGCTCTGTGATTAATTGTGGCGTATCGGAAATTGGATGGGCGACATGTTGTACTAAATTTGTTAAATGTTTTCCTTAGTGTTCCAGTGTCCCTGGTGCGATTGTGCAATCAATGTTAGTCGGCGTGCCTTGTTGTGCCACGTGGCCGGTCCCAGCTAGGCTTGCTTTCTGGTTTCGGGGTGGACTCTTCACACAGGGGTCTGAATAAAAGACAAGCTGTCTCCCTTTAGTCCCCGTATGACTGTAGGATAGTATACTATGCCCCAACACCCTATAACTATGGCAGCCCCTGCATTATGCAACGGAGCAGTTGACTTACACGCTAGAAAGTCGAGATGGACTCGACTTGCAGTGAGAAGCTTCCTGCTCGAAAATTGGGGTTCAACGCCCCATCGTAGCCAAACTTGCTCAGGGTGAGCTGTACAGCCGCGAGCTGCTTTGTGTTAAAAGTCTGGCCGGGAACAGTCCTGGCGAAAAGAGTCGGGACAAAGTCTTTGAAAGGCGCGTTGGCCTCCACTATCCCGTCAAGAGATGGGATCAGGCTCTGTGTGTCGAACTCGTAGCTCCAAGCAATCCTGGGCGACTATGGGACAAGTAATTTCAAAGGCCAGGACAAAACAGACCAAAACCCGAAACCCCCAGTGTGCTCGAATTTCTCAATAAACCCTGAAATCCCTATCGAGCCGGCAGGCGCAGCTCGAAAAGCTTCGATTCGCGGAATATCTAAACCTGCTTTCCCGAAAACCTAGGCTAACTGTGCCCAACTATCCGGAAAGCCAAACAAACTTGATAATGATTCGCGAGAACTGCACGGATGGACAAGGGAATAGGGACCCAGATAGCCCAATACCCCTTAATTAAGGAATATGGCTTAAATTATATTGGGCTTCATATTCTGATTTAGGCTATATTCCTTAATAAAGGGGTATTGGGCTCTCTGGGGAGTTGGGTTTAGGGTTTAGGGTTTTACGGCAGGCGGTGTAGAGAGCCGCACATTAAAAAAGTGAACTATGGAACTTCACAGCCTACCCGGATTCAGCCACCCTTTAGCCATCAATCGTCTAAACAAGTACCCTTGCTCCGAGAAGCCCGTTCCAGTCGTAAGAATCTCGGATGATAAGCTTGAAGCGCTGGCCGTCGCCGCCTTCGTGCAAANAGCCATCAATCGTCTAAACAAGTACCCTTGCTCCGAGAAGCCCGTTCCAGTCGTAAGAATCTCGGATGATAAGCTTGAAGCGCTGGCCGTCGCCGCCTTCGTGCAAACGCAACCACGCATAATGAGGAATTGGGTTATTGACCCGCGGAAAGGAACATTTCGCGTCCCACAATTGAGTGATACGGCTACTTACGTATTGCTCAATGCATCAAGCAGGACCGTGCACCGCAAAAGCTCTACGCTTTGAGCACAGCCTGTGCAGGCTGAACGGAGAAGGGATTTCCATCAGATCCGGTCTCGTACCACATTCAAAGACAAAGACTGCAGAAATGATCGCTATATGCATGTATAGCTATTCAGCTATTCACCACGATGTCAAGATGTCGAGCGATTCTCACCACATTGGCCTCCTGCTTGCAGCAGTATACAGTTTAAGGCTTGTTCAGGCATAAAGTTTTAGTTTTTCCTTGCTTAGGGTCCGAAACGTTCATGAACGAATGCCCAATTGAGAGGTCCTTCAAGGCTTATTTGGGAGTTTCCGAAAATAGGGGACCCAAATATAGTACCCTAAATAGTAGGATCCTCATTAAAAGGGCCCCAAATTAAGGTACCCATTTTGCAATATAAGCCCTAAACCCTTAAACCCTAAGCCCAAAGGGCCGAAGTGCCCAAAACTGATTCTGAGTGTAGTACTCAGGGCCTGGAACATATTCATCTAGGTGCTCGGACCCTCTAGCCAGGGTTCAATGAACCCTAAGCCGTAAAGCCTAAAGCCTTTCTAATAATAGTAAGAACAAGACATGATAATGTAACAATAAGAATGTTAGCATGAATAAAACAAATAACAATAGCAATAACAATAATAATAACACTAACAGACTAATAATCATAATAAGCCTACGCCCTCGACCCTTCGATTGCTGGGCCTTTCACCCGGACACGGAGTCCAGAGCAGCCGCTCACGTCGAAAGCAGGCCTCAAGCGTTAGGGCTGAGGGGCTTAGAGGTTTCAGGGTTCAGGGGCTTAGGGTTTAGGGCTGCCAGGGCTATTTTGAGATCACCGGGTTTAGGTTTCTTTTATTTGTGTGCTTGGGGCTTCAGGGTTTTAGGGTTTAGGCGCGGCAAGTGCGTACTTTAACAACCGCAACCTAAGTTTTGCAGGGTCCCTATATCCTATACTAAGCTTGAGATGCAACAATACCAAAAGGGCTCGTGATTGAAACGGCAATGTTTCCGTGGGCAGGGTCTAGGGTTTAGAGTTCCGAGTGAAGCTTGCTGTCGGACCACGGTAGGACACACATGAAACCTTTTCCACCAGGAAATGAGTTTAGGGTTTAGGGTGTAGTGACATCTGGGCATGTGGGAGTTACTGCTAAATCGGGTCCTGTGCCAACGTCCAGTTTGGGGATGTTCTCTGGGTGGCAGTTAAAAGCTGGACTTGTTCGAGAGAGCTCCGAAAGCCTTTAAAGGACCCCGGAATTTTTCAGGATACTCTCGACATCCTCCAAGGTCCTTGCTCTCGTCACTCGTCTAACCGCCTAACACTCCAACTACTACGTCACTACGTATAAATTCATCAGTAGTGTATATTGGAGCCCGAATACACTTACCAAAACCCGAGCAAACACCCTACATCATGAGCAGTCAGGGCGCTTGAAGGGCTGCGTCCGGATGCCAGCAAAGCCGCCACCTTCTGTGATAATCGTGCCTGTCCAAGTCGTACCTGCACTTCAAGGGGTTCGGGGTTTCGGGTTTAGGATTACGGACCCTAAACTCCCTAATTCGGGGCCTTAACAGTTAGAATAAGGTCTTGGGGCCCATTATTATGCAAGATGGTAACCTACATAGCTCTCCTGAGATCCTGTATGACCGGCTTACTATGCCCCCTGGTCTTAAAACCCATATACAACCCCCCTAATTAAGCGCTGAAAAAACCCTTTCAGACCTTGATGAGCAGTTGTATAAACGATGCAACATGAAACGATTATGCCCTTGGGCAAATCTCCGCAAAGCCCGGCAATCCCAAACAATAAGCCTATGAAGCCCTAAAAAAAGCCGTGATCCAAAAAACTCTGATCAAGAGCTTCCAGAGCAGATGCCTCGGAGGGCAGACTCTGATGCACCTCTGCACACTGGGACCCAAGGGCTTAGAGGCCGTGTTTTCTGACAACTTTGATTGGGGTTAACAGGGTTGTTCTACAAATGCAGGTTTCATAGGGAGTTCGCACGGTTTTTGTTGAGCTATACAGTATATTATAGGGTGCAAGAGTTTTGGACCAGAGTATAGGTACCTTATAGGTGAAGGCCTTTTAGAGCGTGGGTTAGGCTTCAGGGATTAGGAGTGGAGTCTGGGTACCTACTAGGTCTTAGAGTCTGTGGCTCGTCTGTTTTGGATCAGGATCTCAGGACGAGGTTTATATGGTTTTGGGGTTTCGATTAACTAAGGTTTTTGGATGCCTAGGGCTCCACAAGCTCTCGCCAGAAATTCGCTTACATGCTTCATGTGGGTCAGTGCAGCCTACATGGATATTGACGGCGGAAGGATCTAAGAGCGCGAAGGATTAACATTGAACTCGAAACCGCCGGGACTACCGAGCAACCTGTGCGCGTGCGATTCCGACAACCCCTCAACTCTTACACCCCCTAGCTTCCAAATATAAATACTGAAATCCTAAACCTAAACCCCTAAGCCCGAAACCTACATACTGAAATCCTAAACCCTAAACGCTAAACCCTAAATACTGAAATCCTAAACCCCGAACCCCTAAGCCCTAAACCTACATACTGAAATCCTAAACCCTAAACGCTAAACCCTAAATACTGAAATCCTAAACCCTAAACCCCTGAGCCCTAAACCTACATACTGAAATCCTAAACCCTGAACCGTCGGCCTCCCATCACCACATCATCCAGTGTGCCCCAGACGAGATCCAGCGGGTTCTCTTCAGACCACAGGACCTTTACAAACAGCCAGGGCAAGGGTTTCAAGGTTTAGGGTTTAAAGTTTAGGGTTTAGGGGCCTTAAGAACTCGGATAGATACTATAAGGGGGTCTATAAGGGTTACTTTCAGGGGTCTGTAAGGGTACTACAATACATGGGCTAGGGTGCGGATCCATATGGGAGTTTCTGAAAATTGGGGTACCTTATGTTGGGGTCCTTATACTAAGCATCCTCTTATTTAGGGTATTATATTAGGGCCCCCTATTTTCGGAAACTCCCATATGCTGGTGGTATACAGACAGGGCTTGCCATGTTCTGACAGACTGTCGGGTGCATGCCGCGGCTGTCTTATCACCAACAAGCGCTACTGCTGTTCCTAGTTGGGTGTAGGGTTTAGGGTTTACCCTGAACCCTATAAACCCTATTTCCCAAAGCGACGACTGCACGACTTCGACTGCGACTCTGCATTGACCCATGGCCTGGTTCGGGGACAAGGACCGGCTGTCTCCAGTCCTGGGGGCATTCAGCTCAAGGGTATTAGGGCTTAAGGTTTAGGGTTCAGGATTTACTTGCAGCGGAAAAGAAACGTTGGTTTAAAGGGCTGTGTAAGGAAAACAGCATGAGCGACCCTGAAAATGCGCTTTCTGAGGGCTAGCGGCTACGGCTATAGGTCGGGGTCTCAAATTGGCTTGGGTTTGAGATTGCTGACGGCCTCTGAGCCCTGAGAATAAATTCAAAACCTCAAGAGACCCGTAACCCGGATACCTTCAAACCCATATGGACCCGACTCCACTATCCGAGGGTCGTACCGCTTTGCGGGCTCCAACCCTGAACCTTGGATCTTGTGTCTAAACTTCAAACTCAAACCTTTCTCCAGCCCCCAGGCATAGTGTGTAGTATTACAGACTATGGCAAACATGTTTTGGAACATACCACCTAGTCCCCTTGTAGTCCTCATAGATGGAATGTCACGTAGTCCAAGGAGCCCTCCTACTAATATAGGATCCTTACAAACTAGATCAGTATAAGTACAACCGCCCACTCTCAGCATAATCGACTCTGAACCGTCAGGGATCCGCTCGAAGACGCCCAAAGGGTTTGGGAGAGCCCCAAAGAAAGCAGCCTGGGTGGTGGTTTGGGGCTTCGGGAAAGGAGTGAGTTTCCGGGGTCAGGCTTGCTTAGTTTAGAGTCTGGGGCTTTAAGGTTGTCCAGGGTTGTTAAAGTTTTGAGGTTTATGGAGTATAACCACGAGTTTCGGTTCGGTTCACGGTCTCGGCGCTCCGCTCGGTTTTAGGTTTTGGGTTCCACAAAGAGCTGCAGGATTCAGTGCGGCCTGCATGCCTCAGCCCCGAAAGCTCAAAACAGCTTAGGGATTAGGCAAGCTTTCTGTTGGAGAAGGCTCGGCTCTGGCGAGTTATTGCAAGCATTGACTACGTAATCCCTGAAAGCCTGCGGCTCTGCCTAGACCCCCAACTACCCTCTAATATACCCGAAACACCCACTAACCATTAAACCCTAAACCCGAAACCCTAAACCCGACGCCCTAAACCCTAAACCCGAAACCCTGAACCCGTAACCCGAAACCCTAAACCCTGAACCCGAAACCCGAAACCCCAAACCCGAAGCCCTAAACCCGAAGCCCGAAACCCTAAACCCAAAGCTGATCGTTCTGGGACTTGGAAGTGGCTCAACAAACATGTCTCGCACGAGCGACAGAACAAAAGGAATATTGATGCGAGTGCACCAGGACCCCCCAGGGCCCTTCAATGGAGCCCTTATGGCCCTGTAGGGCTTCGGGTTGAGGGTTTGGGGTTCAGGGGTTTAGGGTTTAGGGCTTCGGGTTTAGGGCTTGGGGTTTAGGGTTTTAGGGTTTAAGGGTTTAGGGTTTAGGGGTTTCGGGCTTCGGGTTTCGGGTTAATGGTTTAGGCTGTACACCGCAAACAACTACCCACTGCATTCCTCAGGGCTCGATTCTATCACCCTACGGCTATGCTCTATTCTAATTAGCAAGGCCCCTAAACATTTAATCATTATACTCTAACTGCCTATGCCAGTTGAGAGGGCCCTTCATAAACCCAAAACCCCTCAACCCGAAAACCCTAAGCCATAAACCCATAAGCCCTAAATCCATAATTAAACCCTAAGTCCTTAACCCATAAACCCCAAAACCATAAACCCTAAACCTATAAACCCTAAACCCCACCAATTCTCAGGCCCGGTGCCGTGCGCAAGGCGCGGAAGGCATCCCAGGGAGGCCGTTGCGAGTCGCCCTCTGCAGCGAGGGCCGTCGTCCTCTGTAGAGGCATGTACACAAAGGTCCCTACTGAAGATGATATACATCCTGCATTACCTTAGGGACCCTAAACTATGGGAATTATGGTATATTCCGTATTATGGGTAATGCAGGATTTATATCATCAACCGTAAGAAGGGGTTTCAGGGGCTTCTGCAGGAGGTTTTCAGGGGTTTGGGGTTTGGGAGTTGAGGTTTTGGAGCTTCCTGTAGGGCTGCTCCTGCAACAAGGCTGTCATTTCATTCTATAGTTGTGGTTGCATAGGGTCTGAGAAGGGTCTGCGCCTTTAGCTTGCAAGCATTCGACTTTCGGATATCGCAGTTGATGATCTGATGGTAAAGCCGAAACCCCAAACGCAAAGCCCTAAACCAGACCGGAAACCCGGAAGCAAAGACATGCAGATTCACTGGTGCCTGAGATCAGCCTTCGAGAAATCACGACCTGTCTTCTGCGGATAAAATGCTTCCTAGGTGCCCTGTGGCTGAAATCAGGTCCTTTCTTGAGGACCGGTTTAGGTTTCAGCTTATCTTAATCAGAGCCACACATCTACGTCTCGATTGCTCTTATCCTGTACCCTGATAGTCGCAACACCGTACGCTGCACGCTCCAACTCCCATATATTCCATCCCTCCAACTCCAATCTCGAATCCATTTCCAAGAACTCTTTGCTCCTCGCAGTGCTTCTGGAACCGCGCAGGACCAAGCTGACAAAGGCTTCATGACTCAGGCTGGCCACCACCAGCAGGACCAGGCCTCTCTGTGTGCTTTACCCACAGCTTGAAGCCGGGGACCCTGGACACTACACCGCCCCGCGTCCCCAAACCCCTAAGTAAACCCTAAACCCTCCTAGACCCAATACGTCTATGACGAGCAGAATATAATGTAGCCCAACTTGGTCGATCAACAGTGGAATCACGTCCTACACATATCAATATTGCAGATAGCAGTGCAGAGTTTACATAGGGTTTAGGGTAGAGATTAGAAAGGCTGAAATAGCACTACTTGAAAGATTCATTCCCGGTCGAGGTTCATGATGAGGGTGGCCGAGCTAGGGCCAGGGTTGCTGTTAAGCACGGTTTAGGGTTTAGGGTTTAGGGTTTGCTGCCATGTCTGCTTCCAGCCAGTTCATCCTCGCTGCAATCCTTAATTACATAATGGCACCAGCATTAAGAATGATAAGAAGAAAAACAAATTAACAATAATGACAAGAATAATACCACCAGTCAAACTATATAGTATCAGAATTCATAACCCTCATAATGACCCTGATCCAACACTAAGTTACCGAAGCATCTGCTTATGTTCAAAATCAACACTCGGGTCTAAGACGATCGGGGGGGGTATAATCTGTGCGCTTGTCAGCGAGCGCATGCATGCATAAACACAGTATACTTTGAAGCTTCACCTAAACATCCATAAACCCTCAAGCCAAAGTATCTATTGTTCAATGAATGTACATACCCCGATTATAATATTTCCGTTGAAGAGGGTTCACTGTGCCTGCTGCGGCGCAGCTGGACCGATTGCGATGAGAAGCCATGGCACTAAATGCTACGAAAGACGGGATCTAACCCGAAACTCCGAAATCCTTAGCAGGAGCCCCAGTATAGACGAGTCTTTAATATGCCAGGACCCCAGAACAAGGCACTATAGAGAAGTTCGGGGAAAGCCGTCTTCGATGCATCTTCCCCGAGCACGGCGGCTGTGACATCGAAGCTCGGGGCGATAGAAGCGTGTATCTTATTTTAAGCTCCTGTGTGCTTGTAAGCATCTATGAGCAGAGCTTTACTGAGCCTTACCAAAATGGAAGTGGGTCATCCCCAACGCCCGTTGGACCACTGGTTTTGGGAAGCAAGGTAGTGGCCACGCTGAGCCAAGATTCTGCACGAGGCTGTACTTTAACCCACTGCAAACTACGTGACCAGAATCGCCCGAGTACCGTGGAGATTTTAATCGGACCCAATCTAGATGCTGGGGCTGGGGTCTCTTGAAACTCTGCACCTCACATCAGGATTTTGAGGGTTTGCTGCACGCATAGGTCATAGGTCGTTGCACTAGGTCTCGAAGGCCGTGACAAACCCGAGGGTCCGAATACCGGTCCTTCCTGTCCATCATTCCTCGCACCGGACACCAGCTATTTATGATTTAGGGTCTAGGGTCTCGGGTTTAAGGTTCAGGGCGCCGTTGAAGCCTAGGAATCTAGGAACTACCTTGCTGTGTAGGTTTGAGAGACACTGCAGTTTGGGATACCGCAGCCTCTGGGCACTCTCTCTCCTACACCCGAATTTCCCTGGGCCCAACTGCCCTGTACCCTAGCCACCCAGCTATTGCGTCCTTGAGGGCACTGGGAGGTGCCTAAAACCCCCGACCAGACTCTAAAGACAAACCCGACAACTCATTAGCAACCCCCGAATCCTAAAAATCCGCATAAAGCCCCTTAAGATAACATCCTCTAAGACACCCCAAACCCTTAGACTCTTAAAAGCCCCAAAGCCTAAACCCTAAACTCCTAAACCCCGATTCCGAGGTCTGCTTGCTGGGATGCGGTCCGATGGCTTGCTTCCTGTCGTGGTGCACAGCGTCAGCTGAGGCTCTGTTCAGGGTTAGGGTTTAGGGTTTAGGGTTTAGGGTTTATAGGGGTTAAAGGGGTTTAGGGTTTAAAGGGGTTAAAGGGGTTTAGGGTTTAGAGGGCTTTTGGGGCTTAGCGTTTATGGGTTCATGGGGCCTAGGGTTTAGGGTTCATGGGACTCAGGGTTTAGGGTTGAGGATTTATAGGGCTTAGGGCATCTCTTCGGTAAGCTTTTCACTAAGGCCCCCGCGAATCCCTCAGTCCTAGATCTCTGAAGACCGTAAACTCCTCGACTACTTCAGCCCTATGGGTCCATGTACCCAAATAGTATATAGATTGGCCTTAAAGTAATCCTACATAGGTACTGTGTGCTTTTCAGTGTTCAGAGTTTCGGACGTTGGGGGTTAGGGATCAGGGATTTCGGGCACATAGTGGTCTTCGAAGCTTTTCGGGAACGCAGGGCAGGAAGGAGAAGGTGGGCTTGGAAGAAAAAGGCAGCCTTGCCAGGGCTGGTTTACGTTGTTGGGCCAGGAATATTGTGGCTCAGGGTGTATTGGGTTTTGCGCGTTTTGGAGGCTTGGGGGCTGAAAACGACAACTTAGGACTCGCATGACTTTGCCGTGCTGCACTTGAAGAGATCATGCAGCTGCCTTAGGAGCTTCAAGCAAGAATGGATCCTGAATTCATTCATATTAGGACATTTGCTATAGAAACCCTCCAGGGGACCACTCCTTGTAAGCAGAAGCTTGTGCATGGAGCATAAGAAAACCTAAACCTCACCTTAGCCCCCAAAACCCTGGCTTGCCGTTTGCAAGGTAGAGATGTTCTCTAGGAGATGTATCTGCTCGCACACACCCGAATAAACAAGGTATCTTTGATATACAGCCCGACACAAAGAGGACCCTCTTTCAAGAAGCCCTTTTGGGATTCACGTTAAACAGGACACCTAACACAAAAAGACACGTGTAAACGGCTTTCATTGCTCAGAACCCAAAAAGGATCCCTTTAGTTAGGCGGTCCCAAACCCTAGGATTCTTTTGCTCCCCACCTCCTAGAGGACCACCGGCTGATGACACCTTGGTTTGGGGCTTGTGGTCGAAGCTGTATCGATACTTGTATGGGCATGACGAACTTAGGGTTTAGGGTTTAGGGCTTTAGGCATTATAGCCTTAAGCTTTCAGATATACGGTTGAAGGTTTGGGATTTAGAATCCTTTTGCGGGTTCCCATAAGTGTTCCGATGCAGAGGTCTGCAGGGTTGTAGAGTATAGAAGTTGCAGGTCTTAGAAACTTGTTTTGGGATTTGGCAGTTTCGGTTTGTAGGTTTGATTCCTGCAGCGGCTATAATATGGGAGGGTCCATTCTCATAGTTTGCAATTAACAAACTAATCCTCAGGACTAAACTAGTATGGGCATTTTGGCCAGGCTTCTATCGGATACTATGGGTCTTGGACTAAACAAAGAGTGGTAAAGTTGAAACGTCGGATTGTGTCGCGAGCATATGGCAAGTCTTGTGGTGGCGAGACAGCAAGAAGGCAAAACCGTAGCACCGTTGTGTAGGGGACCTTAATAATTAGAATAGGGTTTGGGGGTATATGATACTATAACTATAATAAGGAACACCCAAAACCCTATTCTAATTGATAAGGCCCTAGATTAGTCGGCAGTGATAGGTAGGGGCTGCTCAGTGTGGTGCTTCTACTATCCCAGGTACTGGGCCCTTTTCGATCAATTTGTGTCGGTATTTGGTGAAAGTATGTGCCAGAATTCATGTGTTCACAAAAGTCATTTAGTGGGCAACTAGCTGGCTTTATAACGCCACTGACAGGGGAAGCCACGACTGCAAGCATTCACGGCTAAAGGAACTGGACAGGCACGACATCAACCAACCCAAGCCCCAAGCCTGAACACAACCTATAATTATTCCAACACATGTCGTTATGTCGGGCTTCAGCTGCAAGCTCGCGAAAGTCGATAGTAATTATGTGACTATACAAGTATTATTGAAAGTATTATATAGCTATATAATTCGATAGGTATGTAAAAACATTTAAGTTTCGATTTAGAAATATGTACATATATTACATATATATATATATATAGAATTATATACACATACAAAAACATACGGGGTGTGGAGGCTTCCATTTAGGGTCTGGTAAACCCAAGTGCCGCGCGGGACCCATCCCAGGCGGAAAGCCGGGCCTTGACTTTCGTGGGCTCTTGGGGGGGTTTATGTAGGGTTTAAGGGTTTAGGGTTTAGGGTTTAAGGGTTTTGGGTTTATAGGGTTTTAAGGTCTAGGGGTTTAAGGGTTTAGGGGTTTAGGGTTTAGGGGTTTAGGGTTTGGGGGTTTAGGGTTTAGGGGTTTAGGGTTTAGGGGTTTAGGGTTCAGGGGTTTAGAGTCTAGGGTATGCTTCCAAAAATAGGCGTTATTGATCCCTATGTCAAGCCCAGATGTCAGCGTTTTGGGTCTAGGGTCTTAGGGCTTAGGCCTCTCTTGTTTCGAAGCGCAGTGCTTTTTGGGGTCCAGGGGTTTTGGGCTTACGGGTTTAGTGTTTTTGGGGGTTTGGGGGTTTGGGGTTTATATACGGGTTTCAGGGGTTTTGGGGTTGAGGGGTTTAGGGTGATTTGAAGTTAGGCGTAGGGCTGATAGATGCTGATGGCATTCATTGGTTTGGGGCTAATTTTAGTCTATCAGTCGTGTCGGAACTGTGGCCGAGGTCGGAGTGCAAAGGGGCTGCCGCGCTATTCGGTGCAACAGGCGCGGCGGTACATTGAGCGTTGTTACTACTGGGGTTTGGTGTGGGGTTAGAGTCGACGGTTTAGATTTAGGTCTTGGGGATATATGCTGCGTTCTTTGGGGCAGGTTTACAGCGTTTACAGACGGTTCAGCAGAGCTTGCAGCTTAGGATTGCTCAGGTTTCTAAGGTTTTGCGGCTTAAGATTGCGAGGTCGCCTGACTAACCCCAAGACCTGTGACCCATAAAGGTAAGCCCCCCCCCAAAAAAAACGATTAGCCCTAAGCTCTCCAAAACAAAGCCACAAACACTGTAAACCCTAAAAACACCCCAAAAACTCAACCTGTATAACCCTCTCAACCTCAAAACCTCGACCCCCATAACCCTAAACCTAGAACGCCACACCCCAAACCCTACAAACCATTAAAAATTACACCAAGCACCCTGTAAAATATGAGGAGTCAAAACCCAAAGCCTATTCATCCCAAAAACCTCCACCTGAGGAAGGCCTTCTTGACTGGGCAAACAGGATCTTTTGTTGGAGGAATACCCGAAACTGGGTTCTTGTTTAGTACCATAATTCTACTGTAGTAACTTAATTTACCTTTAACAAGAATCCAGTAAACCCTAAACCTACACCTCAGGCAACAGGAAACAGGGTTCTGAGCCAAGACAGGGAAGTAGGACGTTAAGTTGATCGCTGTTTCTCGGAAGCCTTGAGAAACACTAGACCGCTGAAAGTCCCAGGAGTGTCTTGCAAATTTGAGGCCCGAGCGGAGGCATTCCCATGAGAGGCGGCATCCTTGAGCGGCTTGAGCGGAACATTAAGCGTATGGTTTCGTTCTTGCACATTGCCCGTTGCTACTGCTCTCACAACTTATGGCTACCATCCACTACTGCTACTTCGACTGCTGCTGCTGTTGCTACTACCACCAGGCCTTAGCATAGCACGGAACCACTGCCAGTGCCACTGCTGCTGCTATTGCTGCTTATTTCCGTTCTTTTGCCTAGGAACCTTGAAATCGCCAGTCGCCAGATCATTGTTACACATACTACCGTTCTAGTTTTTGCCCTGCCCGACATATTCTTCGGTCACTACTCTCTATTCTAGCAATAGGTTTACAACCGCAGCACTAAATGTGTTTGTGACTACGATCACTGTCAGAGTTACTCGCCTGATCTAGCTTCAGATAAAAATCGGCATAACAAAGTGTTCCGAGCCTTTTGATATGGAGCTTGTTGCGACTATGCCGCCAGATGCTATCTCCCTACGACACTTTGCATCTACTGCAGGGCCTAGAAACGCCCTGCTCATCATGGCCGAGAATCCAAACACATCGCCAACCTTCATCCAAAGACCAAAACTAAAAACGACGAAACACCGAAACCATGATCCCCAAAATGCCAGCGGTCCCTGGAGGAAGGCCCATAGGGGGAAGGCCCGGTGGCAAGCCTCTCATGTTTGGAGGAGTTGTGCTGGTTTTCGGCTTCAAAGGTTTGAGGTGTTCAGGGAGCGGGGTTTGGTGATGTGGCTTGGGGCTGTGGGGGTTTAGGACCTTCGGGGCCTAGAGACCCAATCCGAGTATCAGGATTAGGAGCTTGGGTTCAGAGGCGAGGGTGCAAGGTTTGGTCGGGCCTCATCCCCCTGTCTTGGTCGCAATTCGGCATGTGCTGACCCTCTCCGCCCATAAAGCATAAACCTCAACACCCAGTCTGCCTGCAACCTTGTGCCCCTGAGACGCTGTGGTCGTGAAGCCTTCTCACTAGACCTTGGAAACCCCGAATCCAAGACACTAGCAAACATTTCTTGGACTTTGTCATGGTGGCCTGTCTGCTGGAAACGGCACTGGGCAAACCACAAAACAAGGCCATGATAATTAGAGCATGCAGGGGTGGGGGAGCATATTATTTTGTAATTTAAGAAGGAGCCCTAAGGCACAAGGTATGTAGTTATTCAGTCTTGCAAGTAATAAACCCTCTAGAACCCTATATTCAACCCCTACAGAAACCCTTACAGTACAGAGCCCGGAAGACAAAATCAGCATTCAAGTTTCGCCTGCCACACCGTCTACATTCTCATTCTGCAGACCCCAACACTTGCTCTGCTGACCCTCAACCCTAGAGCCCTCTGGCAACAAAACTCAGAAACCCTTCACTGTATACCAAAAAAACAGCACCCTAAACCCGAAAACCCTCAAAGCCCAACCTTAAAGCCAACAGACCCTGACTGAGCTCGACCCCCAATCTAGACCCCTCAAGCCTACCAACCACTATGCTGAGTTCTCAGACCAAAACCCTAAAACCCTACAACACCCTCTTCACTAAACCCGTTACGCTAAACCCTAAACCCTAAATCCTAAACCCCTAAACCCCTGAACTAGGGCCGAGTGTTGCCTGAGGGAGGCCCCGGAGGTTCGCAGCCCCCGGCCAAAGGCGCTGGGAAAGTGGGCGGCCTCGGTCAGCAACTTGTTCCCCAGAGAGCCCCATACACCTTAATTCAGGAACATGGCTTAAATTATAGAGGGCTTCATATTATGATTTAAGCTATATTCACCATATTCCGTAATCAAGGAGTATTGGGCTCTCTGGGTAGGTTTACGGGTTTAGGGTTAAATAAGAATTAGAATAGGATGCCTTTAAAGGGTTCTATAAGGGATACTATAAGGCATCTATAAGGGTAGTATAATATAGGGGCCTTAATAAGTAGAACAGGGTTATGGGGCCCATTATACTATACTTCTAATAAGGAACCCCCCCACATAGTATTGGTAACTATTTAAGCCCCTTTATTAGGGTTATAGGGTTCAGGCTTATGGGGGTTAAGGGCTGAAGGAGTAGGGTTTAGCGGTTTGAGGTTTGAGGAACAGTTGGACACTGCTGTTGGTGCGCTTCGAGTTCTGGGACCCATTGACCACAGCTTCTAGCCCACAAACTTTACCAAAGGGTCCTATGTACCGATATAGTAGAATGTAGGGTTTCCATGTTAGGAATTACTATTATGACTTAGGGAAGTATCCCCCATAACAGTACATAGGACCCTTTGGGTTTACCATGAGGGTCCATGTACCTTTACAGTATGTACTTTGGCATTGAAAAGCCTATAGAGCGACCCCATTTTTGTGTAAAATATAACATGTACAGGTACATGGATTCTCTGGGGTTATATGAAAGACCTCGGCTCACAAAGTAAGCAGGACAAGGACAGACAGGTCGGGTTTTGGACGTGAGGTCCCCGTCTCTGAATCAGTGCAACCCGCGGCGGTGAGCCTAAATGTTGCAGCTAGTGCTGAAAATCGAGCTACTTGTAGTTGGAATGCTGCATAAGACCTAGGACATGGAGTAAGATCTGATTTTTAACGTAGTTATCAAACACATCCCAGCCAAACTAACTAAGGAGTTTTTTACATTCAACGAAACGCTATCTACAAAAAACCCTATCGAAACCTGGGGTCTGCAATGCTGAAACATGAATCCCATGGCCAGGTTTCTTGGACAGAGACCGGTTTGGCGTGCGGACGCCCAAACTACGCAAAATCACCTTACCTAAAGCATACTCAGTC
Source organism: Symbiodinium sp. clade A Y106 (assembly GCA_003297005.1). Lineage (NCBI taxonomy): Eukaryota > Dinophyceae > Suessiales > Symbiodiniaceae > Symbiodinium > Symbiodinium sp. clade A. The sequence goes on along the minus strand of BGNK01000087.1, from coordinate 333,503 downwards.
AACCAATGGGAAGAATATCAACACACAAAACGCTTGTATACATATACATAACTATACATATACATCTACATCTACACATACATATACATACGTACATACATACATACTGACATATCAAAATAGTCACAACCACACACTTCGAGTTGCTCAGGGCTCGTTCAAGATGCCAGGAGCCCGGACCCCGGAGGATCGCCCGGTGGAGGACCTCCCATGCCTGGCCTCGGTGGGTTGGAAAGCTTCGGGTTGAATTCTTACCTTAACCCTGAAAATCCTATCATTTTAAGGACTTACATAAGGAAATCATAGTAAAGAACCTTAAAAAGGTAGGCTATTCAGGCTTAGACTCTGAACCCTGAACCCTATACACCCAAAACCCTAAGGCCCTAAAACCCCAAAGCTTTGGCCCAGAAGTCTTCTCAGCAGCTCGCGGCAAGCCAAGTGGGAAGTCTCTGGCCTCGGAGCAGGCCTACAGTTTAGGGGTTTAGGGTTTAGGGGTTTCGGGTTTAGGTTTTAGGGGTTTAGGGTTTAGGGTTTTTGTTCACAAAAGTCTTTTTCGGTGGTACTTAGAGGGTTAGTTTTGAGCTTGCATACGTAGGATAGGGTCTCGTTAGTCGTCGTGTAGTGTTTAGGAAAGGTGCCTAATACCTAGAGGTTTGGGGGATTATAGCAACTGTTCCGTTGAAGGCTTTTGGAGTTGAGGGTTGCGGGGTTTAGGAAGGATCCTTCTGGGGTCCCCGTCGCAAGGGAGACGGTTTACACTTCTTGTTTTGTTCTATTATTATTGTTAGTTGTTATTATCATGTTCTCATTTATTAAATTACTATTCTTATCACTATTTTGTTTGTACTGTTAATATCAATCTTAGTATTGTACAATCTCACATTTTTCTGAGACTCTGGTGATGATGATTATTCTACGTTTGTTATTCTGCTTCTTCTTCGTTTTGTGTTTGGGGGAGGTGGAGGTACCCAACAATAACAAGAATCAGAAGTTGTTCATAGACATCATTAACCATAACAAGAGGAACAAAACTGATATAACAACAGTTGGCATAGTAACAATAGAAGCTAACGAAGGAGGAGGCTTCCAACTTCTCCTTGATCCCGCGATCTTGCAGCAATCCGAAAGACTGACCTCCGTTGTCACGGATAGAAAAGCTGATCGGCAAGACCCTTGCGACCTAAAACTTGCAACCTTGTGCTTGTCGAAGAGAGGAACGTTGAATCTTCTAGCCTAAACTCCCTAAACCCAACATAACTCCGAGGCCTTGGGTTCCTCCAACGTGGAACATTTGAACCTGTTGCTGCCTTAGCTCCGGGCTAAGTTTAAGGGAGGCATCGGACCTGCACAGCTCTGCGGGCTTACAGTCTTCACGGCCTATGGATTGGGTTAGGTTCAGAGCACTGTAGAGCCTAAACCCTCATCCCGAGATCCTCGAAGCCCTAGCCCTACACCCAGCACCCTTCCAAAACACATAAAAACGACTCAGCGATTCCCTCCAAACTTACCCTGAGCCGAAACGCCTTGAATCTCTGGAAGCTTGGGTGAGGGTCGGGGAGTAGGGTTCCCTTACAGCAATCTACCCTAAAGTACCCTACATTACCTTACATTACCTTGCATTACCTTACGATACCTTACCTCACATTAGAATATACGCACATCACAACACATCTCAGTACATCACATTAAATTACATGACATGCATACGTACGTAGATCTGTACATACCTAAGGCCATGGGCCTGCATGCAAGCCCACCAAGCAAACGACCTCCCCAGGAGTGAGCAAATACGTTCGGCAAGCTCCAGTATCCCATTCCTTCTTGAATGTCCTTTTGAGAGAGGTGACCATCAACGCGATGAGCCAGGGCGAGTATTGAGTACGACCACGAGCTGACGATCCACAAGGGGCAAAGGTTTCATGAGATAAGGGGCTAGGCCTCAGGCAGAGGATACTGAAGACACGGACACTAGCCCTAAATCTAAACCCTAAACCCTAAGCCCTAAACCCTCAAGGCCCAAACCCAGAATCCAGACGCCAACCCTCAAGTCTGGCACTCACCAACCCTGAAAAGTTGCAACGGCCCCATCAGGTTTAGGGGATCATTTGGGTCATTTGGGATCCAAATATACCCGTGAAAATCATTCACAAATCACCAAGACCCCAGGACCGGAACTTTGTTTTGTGAAACACCCTGAGTCAAAAGGAATCCTCAACACAAACACCCTATGAACACAACACGCAATAACTTTGAAATCTACACCCCAAACCATACAGCCTGAACCCCTTAGACGCTAAAACCCTTATCTAAGCCGGATAAACCCAACGGAACCTATATGACTCCTTATACCACGCTAAACCCCAACAGCTAAACGGTAATCCCAAAATGCGAGAGACTCAACTTCCTAAACCCTAAACACCTAAACCCTAAACGCCCTAAGCACCTAAACACCGAAACCATCCTAAACCCTAAACCCTAAACACCTAAACACTAAACCCTAAACCGTAACACCCCTGAACAGCGAAACCCTAAACCCTGAAAGGACCCACCAAAAGAACTTCTCCGACCTGCCATGCTCGAGGCTTTGCTCAGGCTCCTTGGGCCGAAGCAACATCAACTTAGGATAGTTATTAGGGGTTTAGGGTTTAGGGTTGAGGGTTTAGGGTTTAGGGTTTATGGTTTAGGGTTAAAAGTAGGATAACTACGGTTATAACCTATTTCGGGGGGGGGGCTTATAACCCCCGCCTTTAATGGGGTCGTAGATTACAGGGTTGTTGGGGTCTAGGTATGGTTCAAGGTCTGGGGTGTAGGTGTTTAGGGGTGTAAGTGCTTAGGGTTTACGTGTTTGCTTAGGTGTTTAGAGAACTGCTGAGGGCCTTTCAGGGTGGTATACGATAGGTTGTTTCTAAAGGCAGTCGAGGTTGCGTTTGGTTTTTTGTTTTAAGCGCCTCTTTTCCAGCCAGCAGATACGTTTGCTGCGTTTGGGTTTAGAGTTTAGGGTTTCTCTCGGGGTTTCTCTACTGGTTCTCATGGAAGTTTAGAGTTCTTCAAAGCCTTTGGGTTTGGTGGTTCAGCCTTGAGCTTAGGATTGAAGGCTTATGGTGCAGGGATTACCCATAGGCCCCAAAGTAGTTCCTTTTTGGGATTACCTTATAGAATTCTAAATATGAACCCCCAAAAAGGAACTACTTTGGGGCCTAGGGGTAGGAACCTTTGTGGTTTGTGCATTTTCTATTGGGGCTTTCGGGCTTCGGGGCTGCAGCGCTCAGGGTTTTAGGGCTTAGGGATTACACAGGTAAAACCGGTGATGCTCAAAAACTTCAGACCTGGCGGCTTCCGCCAGATCCGAGGTAAAAAAAAACTCCTCGGAACCGAAAGCACCACAGAAATCTATTCAAAGAGCCATAATAGTGATTCCTGATATCGAAACCCTACATTCTACTATATAAATAATCAGAACCCAATTCCTCAAACCATAATAGTGAAGCCTTATATCGAAAACATGCATTCTACTAAGCAAATTACAGAAAACAACTGAAAAAGCCAAAGGGCCCTCCCAGGGGACCGAAGAAGGCCGGTGCTGGCGGATCCGGGCAGGGCCTGAGCCACCAAAAACTCCGAGATTTGGGGTTTAGGGTTTAGGGCAATAACACACTACAGCCCCGAAACCCCAAAACTGAAAATCCTAAACCTTAAAACCTTAAAGCCGAAATTCCTAAACCCAAAACCCTAAACCCTAAACCCCGAAAGAGCTAAACCTCAAAGCATCCTCTAAAGCTCCTGGCCCTTTAAGTTTGAGCTGGGGATTTAAGGAGTGGGAGTTGGGATTCAGGGTTTGGTGTCCTTGGTTTGGGATTCAGGGTTTTCCCGGACCCTACCTATAGTCTCCATTGTAGTTTCTTTTTGGGGTTACCTTATAGGATCCTTAATATATAGTTGGTTAAACCAAAAAAAGGAACTACAATGGAGACTATATAGGTAGAGATCTAGAACCTACCTGGTTCCTCAATATGATTTCCTTATGTAAAACCTGAATTCGGGTTGAGGGTGCGTGAAACGATGTTTCCAGCGTGGAATCCAAACGTGCACCGGCTTGACGTATTGATAAGCACTCTTTCACTATACCGGCGGTAATGTCGCCAACATTAGCTATTAATCGCGTGCACCTTACCAAACCCTGAAACACTGCATCACGAAAATGCCTGAAGCTTCCCAGAGAGCCCAATACCCCTTAATTAAGGAATATGGCTTAAATCATATAGGGCTTCATTTTTGATTTAAGCCATATTCCTTAATTAAGGGGTATTGGGCTCTCTGGGTTCCGGTTGGCGTCGGACTGCCAGGGCCCTCCACTTCCCGGATATCGCCTGCATCCAGGGCCTCCTCTACCCAGACCCCTTAAGGGAGGATCTAGAAAGTAGATCCCCTAATTTGGGGCCCTATACTACTAAGGGTACTTTATAGGAACCCCCATTAAGGGATCTACTTCTTGGATCCTCCCGGGGGTCTGGGTAATTAAGGCTCGCCCCGAGTTCTTTAAGTAGAGGCCCTTGATGACCGCTCGGCACGATCCTTAGAAGACTTCCGCTCGTACATCTCCTATAGGCGGCTTGTCGCCCCGTAGCTCAGATCTTCCACTTCTTGGGTTCCTAAGTCGATGATGGTGGTCCTAAACTGCCTCGGTGGCGACTTCGTCCTGGCCGCAACCTCGTAGAGGTGCTCCACATGATCGGGAGCTGGCCTGCCCGCTTCATGGCTGCGAACTTTTCGCCCTTCTTCTTGACACGGGAAGCGCTCTCCTCCTCACCACAGCCGTGAGCCCTACAATGCAAAAAGCCCCAAACCTCCAAAATGCCTAAAGCCCTGAAGGCCTCAACCCATAAAATGTCTAAAGCACTGAACCCTCCAATGCAAAAAGCCTGAAGGAACTCAAAGCCCCTATATTATCCAAACCCTAAACCTAAACCCTGTAACCCCTAAACCCTATAATGCAAAAAGCCTAAACCCTAAACCCGTAAACCCCTAAACCCCTTAAACCCCAAAACCCCGAAATGCTAAACCTCAAAAAGCCTGAAAGTATCCCAAGGACTTCTGGGCAACCCGGCGCAACCGCAGGAGCCTCGGATCGGCTCCGTTTTTGCTTAGGAGTTCAAGGTTTAGGGTAGTAAGGGTTTCGGGTTTAAGGTTTAGGGTTTAAGGGTTAACGTTTAGCGTTTAAGGTTCAGAGTTTGGGGTTTAGGGTTTTTACTTTCAGAGTTTGGGGTTTAGGGAACTGTGACATTGAGCATGCAGGGCATTGCAGGATTGAGGGACCATTATTTCGTGTAAAGGCTTAACGACTATGCCCATATTCTGGCATAAGTTATTCAGGGTAGGGTTCTGGGTTCATGGTTTCTGGTTGTGGGGTGAAGTCTCTACGTACAAAACGTTTAGGGCGCATCGGGTTCAATGACCCGGCTCATAGCTCTCACCCCCTGAGCCCTGATAGCAACCCCTTCACAAGGGGACCCTAATATAGTCCAAAATAAGGTACCCCTAATTTTCGGAATAGTAACCCCTACAACAGCGGATATGGGAGTTTCCGAAAGTAGGGGACCCTAATGTAGCACCCTAAATGGTCAGATCTTTAATAGAAGGACCCCAAAATAAGGTACCCCTAATTTTCGAACTCCCGTAGCTCTATAGTAACCCTTGTAATTAGAGACCCCTTGCAATAGTAGCCCATCGGATCCCTCGTTTGTGCCCGAGAGCATCCTGCAGACCTGCCCTGTGCCTTCATGAGTAGAGAAGGTCTTTAAGTGTTTAGGGGTTTTGGGGTGTGTCATGTTGTTTTCATGTTAGGCAGCCCTTAGGTACACGATTCCAAACCATGAGAAGTGCGACCGGCCGCCGCAACCGGCCACCGTAAAACTTCAGTTCCCAGAGCAACTGCATTGCTGATGTCATATAAAGAGCAACATTGTGATCACGATGATGATGAGGAGGAGGATGGTGATGATGAAGAAGAAGGAGATGTTGTGGTCCGTTTGTGCTTGGCAGCAACAAGTATGATGAGGAGCCGCACTACGGTGGTGCTGCTGAGGGAGATGATGCTGATGAGTCACTGATGAAGATGATGGTGCTAGTCATAGAGATGAGGCTGCTGTTGCTTTTTGATGTCGCTGCTGCTGCTGCCGATGGTGGTAATCAAGACGCAAAAAGATGATGAATATGATGGTGATAATGATGGTCATGTTGGTGCTGTTGATGACGTTTGCGATGGTAATAACGGTGGCGATGGTGATAACGATAGCGATGATGCTGCTGATGATGATGCTGATGGTGGTGGTGTGGTGGTGAGGGCGATACATGAAGATGCTGGCGACAACTGTGATCACCGCCAGTGTCATCTTCATTGGCATTCCCATGATCATACTCGTCATCGTAATCTTCATCCGGGCACCATGATGATCACGATGACCATGATGGTGGTGCGGATGGTCAATGGTGCTGGTGATGATGATGAGGAGGAGGAGGAGGATGCTTATGATGATGAGGCTGACGATAATGAGGAGGAAAGAGCACGAGGAGGAGAGGAGGAGCATAATAGTTATCATCCTGATCACCATGGCCCGTATTAGCATCATAACATAAATCGTCAACACCGCTGCCGCCCATCATCATCATCAACAACATCATCAGCATCATCATCACCACAATGTCATTGTTGATGTGCGAATTCAAGCTTGACATTGACCTAGTGAAATTGAAATGTGGCGTGAAAGCAAGGAGTGTAGCGTTCCAGGACCTGGTGTGGAATGCAAGGGGGATCCGGATAAGAGACCGTATATAAGGGATCATCATCTCACTTACACCCCTAACTATTGAGGCTCGAAAGCAGCCTTTTTTGATTGCCAAGTCTCATACGCGTGAGTCGTGGAGTTGGGCAACGTATCTTACCCGAACTCCCTGGCTTCGCTGACATACGGGGTCGCAGTCAATGCAAACAGCCGAACGATGCCCAATAAGGCGTCTACAGATAGTGTGTGATGTGTTAGAATCACACTCCTCCCGACCTGCAACGAACCCCATCTGCAGGTCAAGACACAAGGTACATCGCGACTCTGCCCACTGAACCTACCTCCACTTCTGGTGCAGACATCTTTCATGCCAGCAACCGGGAGGTGAGTGGGCGCGCAAAACTGCTGAGTTCCTGTCCTACTCAGATCAGACGTATTTTACTTTTCCAGGCCATCGCATCTGTAGCATCGGCCTCACACAGTTGGAAGCGCTAATCCCCAAATCCCCTGGCCAATCCATCTTGAAGCCTACATACAGCCCAGAGGTTCTATTCTAAAGATTTGCATGAGGTATTAGAAGCCCCCAAATCCAAGAGCCGACATAGAATACTTGGGGCGTGCCGAACAGGAACCTTCATCAGATCTGTGCTTTCTAGCTTTGTTTTTCAGGTTTAAACCTCAAGACTCTTACAGCCAAGCCTTGCAAGCCCTTCAAGCCCTGAGCTCAAATCTTAACTGTGGGTTTAGGGTTTACAGGGTTTGCCTGCAGCCCGAAACACCTTGCTTTGTAAGGAACTCCAAAGAGAAACCATACTAAATAAGGAACTTATAAAAGGGTAGGTTTTTTGAGCCATATATATAGGTAGAGAAACCATAAGAACCTTCAAAAAGGTAGGTTTTTTGGGCCGTATAGGTAGGGTTCACGGAATGTTTCTCATCCCAGCAAGTCCAACTCTCGCCTTTGAGCCCTTCAGCGTCCTCCGGTCTGCTCCATGGCCACATCCTCAGCAACAGGGCATCCCTAAACCCGAAACCCTCAACACTGAACACTGAAGCCCTATAAACCCTACGCCCTGTAGAAACCCTTTAGCCTAAAGCCTGCAAACCCTGTAAACCATAAACCCTGTAAGCCCTGAGCCCGACAAAAACCTAAACCCTCAACCCTAAAGCCTAAAAGCTCAGGCTCGATCTGTAACCCCCGAACCAGCGACCACAGGTTAGTGCCTGAGGATTCCAACACCTACTGCTCAGCGGGAAGAAGGTTTCGGGGCTAGAGCTGAGCTATTTGGGTTGTATGCTTACAGTCTATAGTAAACCCCATAAAGTTGGAAACCGGATTAAGGCCAAAGAGTGCTGGGATTCCTTATACATTACTCTTAAGGACTGAGGCTACTGGGTTTCCAACTTTTGGGCTTCTACTGTATCTGGCCTTTTAAGTAACCAGGGAGAAAAAAGTATAAACTTTTGTTTCATAAGGGTTCCATTAAGAAAAAAAGTATTAAAGTATGGTACTCCAAAGCCCAGGTATAGGGACTCTAAGGGGATACTACGGCTGATGGACAAAATCCTGCCTTACTTTAAGGACCCTAAACTATGGGAATTATGGTATATTCCTTACTATGGGTCATGCAGGATTTTGTCCATCAGCCGTACTACTATAAAGGGTTTACTACGCTTCGCCCCTGCAAGGTGCCCGGAACAAGGTAGAGTTTTTTTCTGTGCCAGCCTTAAAACCCAAATACAAGCAGTAAAAAATGACCCTTGAGCCGTGAAGCCCGTGTCTGCAAGACTGAGCTTGGGTTCAACGTAGTTACGATTCACGGTCAGAACTTGCAAGAATTTGGGTGGAAACCCAAAACCGTGCGGCTATGAGCTTTCTTTGCCTAGAAAAGAACTAGGGGAACCTGAGGAAGTCCCGCACACTGTAGTAGGGATTTAGCTTGCGCCTTTGGTTCAGGGTATTGCTGCTCCTACCGAAAAGCCCAGAACCCTAAACTCTATACGCCCCAAATCGTAAAGCTTCCCGGAGCCTTAATCTGAAATTTTGTAGCCCAGCGTTTTACATCCTCAAAGCTTTCCACCCGAACAGCCAAACACGAAACCTTGCTGGGGCCGTGGCAATCAGGTCTTCATCCTGCCAGCTGCAACTGCTTAAAAGTGTCAGTAGGTCACTTCGTAAGCACATTGCAGCTATTGTTCGTAGTAGCAGTGAAATTATGGTTGTTATTCTTATGTTCATCAATAATATCACGATTATTAAATTACCACTACTACTACTATTATTATTACTAAGTTCCCACTACTGCTGCAGCTGCTGCTACTACTACTAGTACTACTTCTACTACGCCTACTTCTTCGATTCTGACCATCAACATTGCAATCGCCGTTGCTGGTTTCTACTGCAGGAGAATGCTCTTGTTGCGAAATTTGGCATGAATCCCATGACGAACGCTTCTCGCTCGAGCGAGAACATTAGGATGAGGATCACTTGGCCGTTGTTGCTCGTTCGTATCGTTTTCTTTGAAGCTGCCATTGCATAGCACTGTGACAGTAAGTAGTAGCCACCCTCCTGAAATTCTAGACCCCAAACTGACCCGGCGAATCCCCACGAGTATTGGCTGGACCCCTGAATGAAGCCTCAAATCCCTACACCCATAACCATCCGACTAGGCCCATAACTTTCAGAGACCTCAAAATCGATACCATGGTTGCTCCCATGTTCTCATCATGTGCGCACTATGACTTCGAAGCCTCAGAAAACAGTCCAACAAAAGAAGTCAAAATCCTAGCCCTAGCAGCCTCAACCCCTGAACCCTAAACCCCCCATGTCCCTAAACCTTACACCCTCCCCTAAACCATAACCCCGAAATCTTAAACCCCGAATCTTAAATCCCAAAACCTAAATCTGAAACCCTAAATCTTAAACCTTACAGCTTAAACCCGAAACCCCTGATGCCTATAAGCCCTAAGTCGCCCTAACCCGAAGCTTTGGCGCCTCCAGTCCGAGCTTCTCCGCCGTGTCGTCGGCGGCAATGCGCTCGCCGTCCACCATGAAACGCACTTGGGAGGCCTCTGGGGTTTAGGGTTTAGGGGTTTAGGGGTTTAGGGTTTAGGGTTTAGGGGTTTAGGGGTTTAGGGGTTTAGGGTTTAGGGTTTCGGGGTTTCGGGGTTTAGGGTTTAGGGTTTGGGGTTTATAGGGTTTAGGGTTTAGGGACCCAGGGGGGCCTCTTGCGTCTCTTGTTGCGTAGGGTTCGCCGGGTTCAGGGTTTAGCGTTTTACGGCTTCAGGGTCACATCTTTAAAGCTTGGGTCCAAGGCCTCTTGCAGTTCTTTTTTTGTATATAGGGTTCGGGGTTTTGGCATTTCTGCAGCTTCAGGGTCCAGCGTATCGAGTTTAGCGTTTAGGGAGTCAGGGGTCTCAGTTTGGGATGTCATTAGGGGGGCGGTGTAGGGCTGAGGGTTTAAGTGCTCCAGGAACTACTGTAGGTGTATGGTTTCGGGATGTTCGGTTCGGGTCTCGCAGATAGAGGTTTCAGGATTTAGGGCTTGTGCTGATTGGTCGTTGCAATGCAAAAGCTTCGCTTGGAGGCATCTGCCAAAAAAAAGAGCGTCTGCATGCTTCAGGCTTTAGCATGTAAGGTTTGGGAGCTGAGTGCTCGCGAGTGTTGCCGTGGACCGAGGTTGAGTGGGCTCCTTGATAGTATAACTGTAATAAGGAACCCCGAGGAAAAATATTGGTAATTATCTAGGCTTCTATATTAACGGAGCCAACTGTGCAGCGAAGCAGCATTGCACGCGTCAACACCCGCAGCCATGTCGTCAAAAACGTCCACAACAAGATATTAGGGTTTTGCATTATCACTATTTATCCCCCAGACGGAACACAAACAGCAGATAACATGTAACCCCTCAAGCCTGAACCTTCAAGCCCTAAGCCCTAATCCTGTCAATACTACACGTTGGTGTCTGGACCTGCAGGCCCAGTCGGCTGCAGTAGGCATCCATCAGCTTTCCTTTGCTGTTCTAGGGCTTCTGGGGTTTAGGTACTATGGCTTATCCCCAAGGGTCGCATATACTCTGGCCTTAAGCTACTCCCTGATATCGGTATGGAGCCCAAGATATATACTATTTGGGTATATGGACCCTTAGGGTATTAGGGCTTAGTAGGTTGAGGGATTTGGATTTAGGGCTTGGGGTTAGAGCTGTGGGTTTCTAGACCTGGGTGCTTCGCTACATCTTCGCAGGTGTTGTGCAGCTTAGAGTTTTAGTGCTCGGGCTAACTTAGCGTGCAGGATTATTGGAGTCTGTTGCTAATTGCTAAACCCTAGACCCTAAATCCCGACGCGTTTTGAAGTTGTTCTTCTAGGATCATGAGGATCCTAGGGCCTCAGGAGCTTTAGGGTGCGGGGACCTGGCCGGCGCATTTCGTAGTCTTTTGTAGGGTCCATGGTTTAGGGCTTTGTAGGGCTTGCTGTGTGGTGTGGTTGTCGGTTCACGGTTTTGTATAGGGTTCAGGGTGTGGCTTTCATAGTCTGTCTTGCAATATACAGGGCCGGTGGTAAGGCGTTTTGTAGGCGATTCATGGGAATCAGAACAAAAGGCAAACTACTAGTCTTAGTCCTAAGTATTCAGACCCTACACTATACGTTTGTAGGATTTAGGGTTTCCAGTCTAATGCCTACGGCTCCAAGGTGGTTTTCAATAAACTCTTCAGGGTTTCTTCAGTTGCGGGACACGCAGCATGCGACATTAGCATTGATGGTTTAAAGCGAACAAATCATTCAGAAAACGAGAAAGAACAGAAATCACCAGGAAACATCCGATCATTCCGACAACCTGGGGACAGAACGCTCAGACTTCCAGTATGCCCATGAGGTGCCCAAGCCTCTTCTTGTCCACCGATTTTTGTCTTCCTTGCCCCGTAATGCGCAACACTGACTGAAGCTTACTAGTAATTGCATTCAGGGAGCTCTTACCTCTAGGATACTGTCCTATGCCCTAGCTTCTGGCAATCCCATTTTTAGGGTTTAGGTATGCAACACAAGCCCTTCCTTCCATGTTTGGCATGGACCGCCCGAATTCTGGGATTTCTGCGGGAACATTGATGTTCAACCAGCTTAAATTCCCAACCGCAGAAGCAAGGAAATCGATCCGTCGCCAAAACTCGAGCAGCCTCTCGAGCTGTGGAGTGTGTGTGAGAATGATACTGACTGAAACAGAATTATTTCGAATGAAAAAAAGCTAGATGCTGTTGATGGTTACCCCGTCTGTGTCTGAAAGGCCCAAGGCAAGCTGATTGAGGCGTCACATCAAGAGAAGATTCCACGCACGAAGCCTTATGTTCGGTGAAATGCAAAGCTTAATGGGTCTGCCGACAATTTTCCCAACCATGCGCCAGAATCTGGCACAGTACAACGAATTGTCGGCCCAATGCGGAAAAAGAAAACATAAAATTAATGACGCCTAAGATAAACTGGAAAAATTCTGAAAGTCGACAAGAAACAAACAACACAACTACAAATAACTAGATAAGTAATTAAGTATAAGTATATGTATATATGTATATGGAGAACTCAAAAGAAATTTCAAAATCAAAAGTTACAAGAACAAAAAGCAGCAAATGCACACATATTTGCATGCATTTGCATTTGTCCTGTTTTGATTGTCGCAAATGATTTTCATAGCGGCGTGTTTCGCGGCCATGCACTATGACTGTAACTATCCCTGCACTCCTCTCACTGTGACGTTGACTGAAGGCTTACATACTGAAAGAGGACCACCAGACTTTGAGAGAGAGAGAGAGAGAGAGAAAGCCCCCAGATCTCAGCTGAGAAGCGCAGGGGCGTTGTCTTCTTGATCTTGAACTGAACCTGGCAGCAAGAGTCTGCACGGCCATTACAGTGAAGCGTTTCGTTCTAGACATACTGTAAACTTTATAGAACTCAGAACTGGAGTGTAGGACACAGGGTGCATAGGCTCGCCGGCTCGTCTCAGCCCAAGGAAACCTGTAAACTTGACAAGACAATACACAACGCCGCATGCTGCAACAAAGCATGCCGGCTCATTTCCATGCGACTTGCTTGCCTGGTTTCCGCTGACCCGGCCCTAACCTCAAATTCAAAATGCTTAAGGTTCTACTGTAGCCGAACACCCCGAACAAAACCTTCAAAGGCTCAACCCGAGACGGTTGAGGGACTGAGCCTTCAGCTCGAAACACTCCAGAACCTGGCCCGGAGGCCTTACAGTTACAGCAACGCCAAATACTAAGTTTGATTTGTTGAAGCCCGCAGTTCTGCAGGCCGATACAGCACTTGCTTTGAGCTTGAAGTGCCAAGGCTTTACAGGGTTGTTGCGAAGAAAAAGACCAAGATCCTATATGTGCCTGCTATAAACCCAAACCCTGAACATTAAGCCTCTAAAGTCATAAACTGAAACCCTACACCTGCGTACTTGTAGGCACCAGATTCGACCACATAGACGGTCGAGGTCGATACAAGTAGCCACCAAAACTCTGTGCAACTACCGCTTCCACCCACCCAGGCCATCACAGCAAACAGGACAGCGCTGGTCTTGATCCTACACTCATCCCTGGCCACGCTAATCCATGTCGTTCAAGGGACAGGACAGTTGGAGTACGCGACTATAACTATAAAACAGACAGCCCCACAAAACCCAGAACGCCGTAAAGAAACACAATCCAAAACCATGAACCCTATACCTGCACAGTTTCCCGAAACGTATTCCCCACACTCGTCAACACCCAAACACACGTACAGCCTGAAGCCCTACAAACACCGCTAAAGTCCGACGAAAAGGGCCTCACTCCCCTGTTGGTCCTTCACCTGACATACTGGGAGGGGGCAGAACGTGAACCTGGGTTTACGGGTGGGAGTGCTGCGGATACGGAGGCTGCCGGGTATTCGGATAGAGGCTCTGGGGTTAGACGGTTTAGAAGTTCGGGATCTAATTCATGTTGTTCGCATGTAATACTGTAATGGTGTCTTGGATTTTCGGATCGCTGGTTTGCTGTTTCTGGTTGTAGCGTGCGCATAGAACTTCTTAGTGCCGAAAGGGCACCGGGAAACCTCTAAGCAAGGCTCAGGAAGTGGGCATGAGGCTGAGGCTTCACCGGTTTGTAGAGAGGTTTGGGTTCCAAAAACACCCGGAATCCAAAGCTTGTCTTTAGGAGTGTGGTCGTGCCCCATATACTAGTTGCTTGTATATGCTTTGGATGCCTTCAAAGGTCGCAGCGCGAACCAACGCAAGGGACTCTTGCTGCAAAACTCAACACATCAGTAAGCTCCATAGTTCGATAGGAGCAGACCTGCACAAAGACGTATCACCATGCTCAGACTGTCACATCGCTTTGTACAGAATGTAGACCCCTGGCTACTAACCCCCCCTACCTTAATCTTAATACTGATGGAATTGAAAAATGTTCTTAAGGAAGGCTGGCTTATTTGTCAGGGGCTGTACATCATCTTCACCCTGAGCCCGAAACACGAAGCCCTGTGCAGCCCTAAACGGCCCGAAGGAGGCAAGGCCACATCAAAACTCCTAAACCCTAAACCCTAAACCCACTAAAGACTGTCTCGATCAGGTCCAAGGTTTCCCCCTGCCCCCGCCCCGTCGGCTTGCCTTGAGCTGGATGTGCTGAGGAGCATCCTCACAGTCGCTCGCAGGAAAGGGTTTACAGCTGGGATTTGGGTAAGGGCATATACGGTATATAGGGCTGCTCGTGCTATTGCGGTAAACTCTGCTACAGCTTTACCGGCACTTTGCGAGAAAAATATTCATAGCTGTCCCGATGATGTGCTGACTATCCAACAGCCAATATCTTAAGCCTTATATAAACTTATAGGCTAAAGAAAATAAATTTACAATCCTGAACAATCAAGTCAAAAATACGTCTTTAGGGTTCCCAGCTACAAGCACGCAAAGCATAATGTAATCCCGGAAACCCTATCCTACCTATTGAGGTTCTACGGGGGACGGTTTTCGTGTTTAGCCACCCAGGCTGCCATTGCTGAACCGAAATGCACTGCCCTGGACTCCACGAGGCTCCGTGTTGGTACTGGGCGACTTCGAGAAGTCTTTGGACGAAAATCAGCAGTGAAGGTTTACCGGTGTGTGGGGCTTCGGGAATAAAACCCCAGGATAGAGCCCAAAAGAAATCGCAAAATCGCAAGCGATCATTCCAACCAACACGTGTCCTGTAGATTCATATGCAGTGCGTCTGTTGATTTTAAAGCCAATGTTACGCAGCCTACACCCAAAACGCTTCATACCTCAAATTCCGACCCCTGCACCCCGAACCCTACACCTTACACCCCGAGGCAGAATGTAATTTTGCGCACTAGTCAAACAACAATAGTTAAGGTATATCCTAATTATTACAAGCTGCTGACAAACCATGACAAAATGTGCTGTCTTTCCGGGGCCGCAGTTCAGTTTAGGGTTGGAGCTTAGGCTTTAAAGAAGATGGGCTAGCTTAAGAAACCGGGTGTAGTGTTGGGTTCTAAGGCTCTGACGGCAAACCCTGATTCCGGCTGGAAGAACCCCTGTAGATTCACTGCGATGGGGAGATGTTTAAATGAGCGTCGCTCTTGAATCCCCAAACTAGGGCAGTTCTCTTGCAATCAGGAGCCCTGCACGAAGCTCTAGTTCAGAGAACCGCGCTGCACTCTCGGCATTAGTATACGAACCAGCCCTGCGCCGGATAGCGGCAGCTTCCCGGTTCAAGTGGAGGTTTAAGCTTGTGAAAGTCTGATCATCGAACATGCACTACGAAGCTTAAGCGCCCGTAGAACCCTACTGAAAGTCACTGTGTGTTGAATATACTCCCCTGGCGTTCTACTACATGTACAATTAAAATGAACCAGAAATCTTAGGAACACTAGAGCACCAAGCGGAGTTCTTGTTAAGCAACTTCCTTAATTCAATGTACCATAATGGGGATCTACAGTACATCAGAAGGCTCCCATAATATGATAGTTTGAACTAGACTTTAAACTACTTAACAAGAATCCAGACTAAGGCTTGTGCTCCACCCTCGGCCATATCGTCGACTTGATCAAAGAAAAGTGCACCTTCGAACACACAGACACACTGTGAGGGTTTAGGGTTGAGCTTCAAGTCTAGGGTTTATGGTCCTTCACAGACACACACACACACACAGACACAGACACAGACACACACTCACGCTGTAGCATGAGGCCCACAGAGGCTTAGGGTTACAGGCTTTGAAATTGGATTCGGGCTGCTCATACAAGTTTCAGAATTTCAGTGTAGAGCAAGTGCATTCAGCCGTTAGGGCGCAAACATGTCTTGAAGCTACCAGTGTCATCAGCAGCACCAGAACCAACATCGCACTCATGCATCTTGCTCTTTGGGGATTGATGGGCTTAAGGTTCCCACTTGATGCTTCTCCGGTAGTATCTTCTCTTTCATCACCATCACCGTCAGACACCCGCGCTGACACACACACACACACGCGCGCGTGAGTTGAACCCTCAATCCCAAGTTTCATGGCTTCGACTCTTCGATACAACTATCAGGTAACCGAGAACGGAATTAGAGTACGAGGGTGAGTATATATATATATAAGGAGTTCCAGATATTCATAACATGCCCCCCCACTAAGCTCCCGAGTAATAGTAGCGGCCACACCATCATGCAAACTTACAGAAATGCCTCAGAAGAGCTGTCAACCGAGAGGGCATAGCCGCCTCAAGCAAGCCCCCTAAGGTCAAGGAGCCCAACAAGACAGAAAATCAGCCCCCTCTCCCCTCTTTAGCACCTCGAGCGTACTGCGCAGATCTTGCTACTGCTCGAGCCAGAGTGGCGTGCGGCAGGCAAGGTGCAAGTTTACTTTAGGCGCCTCGCTGTTATTGGTGTCGTGATGTCCTTTACGAAGACCGAGACAGGTGCCGAGCACATATATATATATATACACACACAATTTCTACTACATATGCCAGGACCTAGGAAAACCCGGCTGACACATGTTTAGTGCTGCAAATTCTTCCTCGAACCTAATCCCCTAGCCCCCAAAACAAGCTCTTAAGCCATGAGCTCCTTCCAACCCTCGTAAATCCCCAGAACCTCCTTAAAACGCCCTGTGCAGCCCTACACTCTAAATGTTTCATACTCTTACAAACGCCGCGGATGCAGTGTGGGTATAAAGATATATATGTATATATACACACACATACAGAGAGAGAGAGAGAGCGAGAGAGAGAGAGAGAGATCCTGACAGCCAAGGGTATAGCAGCCTTGAACGCCGAAGGCAATGCCGAGGATACGGCTGGCGGCTCTCCCAAAGGAGCTGCAAAAAGCAATCCTGACACAGGTTTCGGGTTTAGGGTGGAGTCAAAGGCCACATATATATATATATATGCATGTATATATATACACATGGATTGTTTTTAAAGGGTGTTACTGGAGGATTTTCAACTTGTGTTGAAAGATGTCCCGGGATTAAAGAGGCTTTATGGAGTTTCATGTGGCCTGACAAAGGTCGTATGTGGCTTCAGTCAAGATTTCGTGATCTTGTACCAGGTATGGTTCTTAAGCTGAAAACGTGGCAGCGCGGTTTACTGGGTGTTTGGGTAGGGCCCCCTAAACCCAAAACCCCTAAACCCTAACCCCTGTGATGGGGTTGTGGGCTTCGCGCTGAATGGTTGAGGCTTCAGAGTTTATGGCTTGGGGCTTACCTGCATGTGGCTTGAGGATTCCGGCCAAAGTAGGGCTTGTGGCAAGTGTACCGGACAGGGGGTCTGAATCGACGGAAGTGGGCTTTTGGGTATATCCTCATACTATCTGTCTATCGATAGATAGATAGATAGGGCGTTTAACACCCTGTGATGTACCGAGTAGCTTAATCCATTCAATCGTTGCTTGTCAAGTGAGCAAGACGACGGTAACGTTGGTGGTGAATCCAATCATGATAGTCTTGCTGACAAGTGCGCCAGTTGCGCTGAGTCTGTGGATGAGCACTCTTGGCATTAAGTAGCACCGTTGGCACGAGCCTGACGACATGGCTCATCATATATAAGCAGCTAAAACCTACCACAAAGTGCTCGAACCAATGAGTTCTGATGACAGGTCACATAGCACGTCGACACTTGTCGAACACAATACAAGCGCCTGTCTATTCTTCATGGTTGCTACGGGACGAATGTCTCTTTGACTGTCATGCGGAGTCTTGCTGCCACTGATTATCCGCGCATGCTGAAGTTGACTGCTGACAGACGCACTTGCGTTTTCTTGCCTGTGACTGTTGCCAGTTGCTAGTGAGCATATCAGTGTCACCGTGTACCTTGTTTATGCAGTCCTTTGATGAAGTGCTCGTGCTAAAAGTTCTGTCCGAATCAGTGGTAAATCCCGTTTGGATAATGCATGCGTATCTAAACGTGCATGCATACTCTTGTTGCGTAAGGCATGCGCCTAAAGATTTCACGACTATATATCGCTGGCGCGTTCACCGCGCATGACCCAATTTCTGGCCAATCATAACCCTAAACATCCCTAAACCACAATTGATTAAACCCTAAACCCTGAACTCAGCTCTCCGAACTTGCAAGTTCGGCTTCCCCAACCAGAAGCGACCTGCTTTGACAGGCCTTCATTTTGGAACCGCAGTGTGGCATTCTGATAATACCGGGGCCTTAACAATTACCCATAGGCCCCAAAGTAGTTCCTTTTTGGGGTTCATTTTAAGAATTGTATAAGGTAATCCCAAAAAGGAACTACTCTGGGGCCTATGGGCATACTATAAGTATAATAAGGAACCCCCAGAATAGTATTGGTAACTTAGACCCCTACGTTAGCTCTATTGATCGTCTTCGTCTCTCTTGCTTTGGGAACTGCGCGAGCCCAGCTTCTGCTCCAACCGAGAGGAGAATGAAGAACATGCCAACGACTAAAGTACCTTAACTGGGCTTATAAAGAACTACACGTCTGGTTTCCTTAAGTTACTAAGTCCCATGAATCTCCAAGCAGAGGTTTACACATAGGGGTTGTTTGCATTGAACATTCGTCCTGTACTCATACTGAACCCAATCCTTGAAATCTGCCCAGAAATTTGAGGCGTAACCACGAACCATTCAACTCTAAACCCGCACACAATATACTCCAAAACCAACCTACCTCACAAACTCAACGCCTCAGACTACAAAACATGTTGTATAAACCCTAAACTGTCGACCCTATAAGCCCTAAGCGAGTGTCCTTTCAAGACACGCCACCAAATCTGCCCGGCCTCCTCCCGGCGCCAGGGGTCCATGCGACGGTGCTCCCTTCAGGTTGGTAGAGGGTTCTGGTCCAAAGGTCATAATCGGCCACGAAACATCTACTACCATCGTTACAACTGCTGCTACTGCTACTGCTACTGCTACTGCTACTACTACTACTACTACTACTACTACTACCGATCATAGCAGGACTGAGCTGAGCTTTCAAGCGAAGTACAGACTTTCCTGCGACGTCGATAGCTCATGCAACCTCGGTGCATTCACCACGTAGGAGACACTGTACGTGGAACTCATGTAAAGCAGGGTAGGGTAATTATACTAATAACTTCCTACTTCCGTTATGCGTCGGATCTACTCAGCAAGCCCCTTGATGACCCAGCTTCCTTCAACTCTAGCTCGAGTCCCTGTTCTTTTCCTTGTTCGGAGAATGGCTTCGGGATGCCAAAAGGGGGTCCAGAGATTCACCGAAAGATCTTGATTCTCAACTACCTGTGCCGCTGTCAATCCTGAAGCCTCTGTGTTCCTTGAGCTTATTGAGTGGATTTCTTTTCTCTCTCTCCCTCTCTCTCTCTCTGTTTCTGTGTCGGTTTAATTACGAGTAGCACGGAAGCCCGAAACTCAACTCCTGAAAAAACCACCCCAGTACCTGCTTGTCAGAAACCTTTGCCCTGCCTAATTGTTCACCGAAAGGCTTGACAACGACCAAACCCCGGTTTAGGGTTTAGGGTTTGGGGTTTGGGGTTTAGGGTTTAGGGAAATGTCAAACCATGAACACTACAACCCCAAGCTCTAATCCCCAAACCCGAAAACCACAAATCCCAAACCTCAAAACCCAAAGCCCTCAAACCCGAAACCCCAAACAAAACCCCGAACCCTGAAACCCTAAACCCGAAAGCCGAAGAACGGTCCAGGGCCTTGGCGAAGGGCGGAGGTGCCTTCATCAGGGCCCTGGAAATTAAGCAACGGGGTTGAGGGTATAGGGTGTGCCGATTGGGGTTTTGGGTTAGCACAAAGAACAGGGTTCCTTTTAAAAGGTTCTATCGGGGCTTACTATAAAACCGGGCCCTGGATATTGCTGAGATTATTCAACTATATGAGGTTTAAGTTTAAATATAAATGTTTATAGAGCTTTGGGTTTATAGGGGCGCTCATGATCAGTAGGGTTCCGCTAAAGGGTTTCTTTTTCAGGGTTCTTTAAGGGCTTCGACAAGTAGGGTTGTAAATGTCACAGCACTCTCCAGGTATATTGCCCCATGAGTCGCGGGCTTCAAGAGCTGAGAAAGTTTAGTCATAGGGACCCTTAGGGGGCTATACTTCCTTAAATAGGCCTTATTAGGTCCTTATTATGGGCATTAAGGCCCCCTACCCCCCCTCCCCCCTACCCCCCTAAGGGTCCCTATGATTTAGGGGTAAAAGGACTAAGGGCTGAGCCCTTATAGGGTTCTGGAGATTTAGTGCTTGGGGAGGTCGTACGAAGAAAACTCTTTCTTCAAGAAGCCAAGCATCCTCGAGGGATTTTTTCAACACGGGTCAAGTAAAACTCATAGTAGCAGTGATGCTAGTTCTGACAGGAAGGACTGTGCTTCTCATCCCAAAAGACCTCCTCCTCCTCCTACCCTTCCTGCTTCTTCTCGTCCTCCTCCGCCTCCACCTCCTCCCCCTCCTACTACTCCGACGAGGTGCCCAGACCTCAAGCCCTGAACTATTCAATCTAAACGGCTGAAACCTCAAGCCGATGCCACGCATCGGCATGCGAACTCTACACCTGAAGCTTTCCCAAACGACAGAACCCTAAACCCCAAAGCCTCACTCGTACTCCGCGACCCTGAGGCCGAAGCATGATAAGACATTGATAAGACTCCCTAAGACGGGTCCATGTACCGAAACAGGATATACTTCGGCCCCAAAGTACCTACATAGGGACTCCTTTAAGGCCCAATGTGTATATACTATTTGGGCACATGGGCCCTTACTGACTGAGCACCACCCAAACCCGGTCGAGGCTAGGACCCTCCTGTCTCGAGCATTCCTGCAAGGACTCCGGGCTTGTTTCTCTTCTCCGCCTAATTTAGGTAGGGGCCTTAATTCTTAATAATTAGAATAGGGTCTTGGTGCATATTGTAGTATAATCATAATAAGGACTCTCCAAAATAGTAGAGGTGACTATATATTAAGGCCCCTATATTCAGGCGTTTCTTCCGTTTTGGCTTGATGATATGCTTGCTTCAGTCTGCAGCGTTTCTTTTGCTTTGTTGATTTGCTCTCTTCCGTCTTGTATGCGGGCAAAAGAGCAGGGTGTGCTGCATTTGGCTACGCTCAGGGTTCCGGACTTCGGCTGTGGCATTCAGGGGCCACCAGGAAGATCACCAAACGTAGTGAGCCAGTGGTCAGGAGGAAAGCATCCGTCCCTAAGGGTCCATGTACCTACACAGCACATGCGTTGGCCAGATAGTAGTTCTGCGAATCTCTTCTGCTGCCAAACCGTATGCCGTGCATGGACCCTAATGGGTAGTTGTCAAAATTAAGGTCCCTTTTTGGGTACCCTAAATAATAGGTGCCGTATTATAATAGGGAGCAAAAAGGGACCATAATTTTGACAACCACCCATGGACCCTGATGAACTTGCAAAGGCGACTACCAATCGGACCTTGCTGGGAAGTCCGGAAGCCTGCACACAGCATCAGGGGTTCCCTGAACCCGAAAGCCTGAAAACCCTAAACGTCCCCAAAACCTAAGACAGGAAAACGATAAAGATCTCTACACAACAAAGTCATACAAAACACTGAACATATTAAACCCCAAGCCCAAAAGAACCAAGAAGATGCAAAGAGCTCCGAAGCCCTCACCCAAAGACCGAAACCCCACACCCCGAAGCCTAAACCGCCAAATCGCCGAACACCGAAAACCCGAAACACCCAAAAGTCCGCACCCCAAGCCGTCAACCCTAATTTCGTGCGTATGTTATACTCTAATTTCCCTAAGGAACAATGTCATACTTTCCAAAACAGAAAGTGCGCTCCTCCTGACCACCGACTGCCGGCAAGGCACAGACGAGGGGCACGCGAGGGCACAGGGGCCGTGAATTCAGGGCTACTTAGAGCCCTAAAAGCCCTAAACCCGACATTTGTGTAGGGCTTTCAGGGTTTCAACGGCTTCCGGGCTTTCAGAGTTTAAGACTTCCAAGGGCTCAGAAAGGTTTCCAGGAGTTGAAGGCTTTTTTGGAGTTTAAGCTTCAGAAGCTTGGGGGATGACTAGCTGACTAGCTTTGCTCCCGGAAGCCTAAAGCGAAACCGGAACCCCAGCTCTTCCATGGAGTCTGAACCTCTGAACATCTTCAACATATCATATTGCATTATGTACTGTTATGTTCTTAAGTATTTTATATGTACTGTTATGTTCTTAAATATATCGAACCAAGAGACCTGAGCGCAGCCTGAATGGCTACTTTCAGGTTCTGCTGATTTCTGCGAAAGCTGGAGATCAAGCATGTCCGCAGTCTCCCTAAACCGTGAAACCTAAACCGAAAAAATTACTTGGAATGAGATTCCTGCGACATCATGGCTCCACACGTGTCCTGCATGCTCGTGGTGTCGCTACGATACTACGGCCCTAAGCTGAGCCAGGACAACACCAGCCAGAAGACAGGGTTTAGGGGTTGGGATCTAACTAGGCTTTTGGGTCTTAGGGTTGATAGGGCTCGGGGTTGGTTTAGGGCTTTGGATGCGAGAACCCTCATATTATTACTCCCAAATCCAAGAACCATCCACTTGGCGACAGCATGGCGAACTCCTGTAAAAGAGCAAAGCTTCGCGCATCCGAATCCTCTGATGGCCGAAACCCGAAAAATCGGAATATTGGGGTTTAGGGTTTTTTTTAAGCGTGGTTTAGGGTTTGGGGGGTTTGGGTTTAGGGTTGAGGGCCTTTTAAGGTGTTTAGGAATTAGGGCTCAGAGCTTGCAGGACTGATAGGGTTTAAGGCTCCGAGTGGCAACCCCAAAGAGCCCGAAATCTGAAACCCAACGAAGCCATGAGCCCGCTACTTAAACACCGAGTACAGGGGCCTTGTGAAATTTGAGACGTGTTAATATAAAAGGTTGCTTATAACCGATATTCTGGGGTTTCGTAGGTGTTTATGAGCTTATATAACCGGTTTGAAATAAAGGGACCATGCGGACAACACTTATGAACATACGGGCTCTAAGTGAGATGTTGTTGCACAGTCTTCAGACCTGTACATTGCCTTTAGCAGAGTACTTAGTGCGCCTAAGTTGGGTAATCAGTTTGCACCTATATATATATATATATATATATATTATATGATTAGGATAAACTTACGTGAGCGCGACAAGGTAAGAAAAATAATAGCTCAACACCTACAATTAGAACAGTGAAGGATTCTAAGTACTTTTGGGGTCCAGGTAATGGTTATCTCACCAGCTTACTACTGGGTCCCATGATCGTCCAAGTACACCTACACACGGAGCAAGGCCGCAGGGGGTAGCCACGTCGATGGTGAATTTGGCCTGCGCAGATGTATGCCCATATCTTCTGATTCTAACCCAAAATCGCTTCATGTGATAGGAAAATATTGGTGGCCTGCGCAGCAACTCAACTTGCAAGCCGGCTTGAGATGGCATCGAGAATCCAAGTTTGAAGGCGTTTAGGCACTAGACCTTTGTGAGCCTGTGAGGTTCAGAAAGTGTACACCCTAGACCCTAGTTTGGAGTTGTGAGTAGGACGACGACTACCTGCTTCCGTGACTGTGGTTGTTACTGTTGGCGAGTCTCTCTCGCTCGCTCGCGGTCTCCTTCTCTCGCTCTCTCTATCTCTCTCGCTCTCTCTCTTGTTTTTTTTTTTCCTCTCTCTCTCTATGTTTGTTGATTGTTCCTGCTTGTCATATTGAACTTCGTGCTGATCTTGCTAACTTTCTTAACGATGCTGCTACTGTACTGGCCTGAACAATTGTTGCTGGGTTTGGGGGATATGATGTGTCTTGCATACCATACAGGGACTGTGACCAACGAAGGAATACTGTTAAATTACCGCAATTTTGCACACTACAGGCCTGCGGAACATGGGCTTTCTTTGGTATCGTTACCACAACCACCAACATCATCACAACCACAACAGCCAACGCGCCGCCACCACCACCACCACCGCCACCAACAACAACAACAACACCAACACCGCACCCCCCACCCTCACAACATAACCACTACACGCCTTCATACCTACCGTACTGCAGGTCACTGCACTGTGCGCAAAGATTGGCCATGATGTGAAGGTTTCCTCCCCTTTATGGCCTCTTATCCAAGATTTACAGAGTCCCGGCTCACAAGGGGGGCATTGCAATGGAACTGGGTGTAACATGGCTATTGCTACAACTGCTGCAAACTTGGCAGCTTTTTGCCGATGCCATGATCAAACCACGCATCGTGAAGAATGCGACTGACACCCTTATGCTTATTAATGTTGTGCAAGCGAGACGAACACCCTGACACCCGACAAGAAGCACGGCACCTTAAATCAACACAAGTCCACCACACCCTAAACCAAAGTACTCCCCCAGCGCTATTTGCCAAGCCCTCTTCACACACCCCAAACACCGTAAACCCTAAAACTCAGAAACCCTGAACCTTAAGACTTAACAACTCTGACCCGTGCATAACTTAAGATCCCAGCCAGTTTGAGGATCTCCTCATCGGCCATGCCGGTGACCTGAAGCATGAGCGGCATCCGCATCATGAGGTGTAGGGTTTAGAGTTTCAACGTCATCACTGAAACTACTGGAATTGTGTACCAATCAATACCTGTAGTGTCTATTGTAGTTCCTTTTTTGGTTAACCAAAATCTTTATTATAGGATCCTAACCATAAAACTGGTCAACCAAAAAAGGAACTACAATGGAGACTATAGGTATCATACTGTTCGAGCTCAGCTTCCTGATGGCATCGTCAATCGCAACGTCAGCAAGAACAGCAGCAGCGTCAACATCCCCTGAGGATCCATGTACCCAAATGGTATATACTTTGGGCCCCAATGTACCTATATAGGGAGTACTTTAAGGCCAAAGTGTATACTATTTGGGCACATGGACCCCTTAAACCCTAAACCCTAAATCCTTATGGTACCCTTAAAGGAACCATTATAGGTACCCTTAAAGGAACCCTTAAAGGAGCCCTATTTGGGTACATGAAACTTTTTGGATAGGCCTGCAGCATGATAACCAGAGGTCTCTCAGTGAGTCCCTGATCTGACGCATCCCACACCATCGACCCTACAACCCAATCTGATCCGTGTACCTAGAGGCTCATACCGCCTACTTTTTAAGATAGCAGATCCTAACCATAAAACTAGGTATCCAAAAAAAAGGGGTAGGGTATGAGCCTCTAGGTAAGCTGGAAGCCTAGACCACCATCGGAATTTACATCTTACATCCTGAAGCAGGCTGGCCTAAACCATCCTAAACCCAATTTAAACGCCGCACCCTGAGCTTTAATCCTTCCCCCCCCCCCCTGCCGCACCTTTTCCGGAGGCAGCACAGGCTCAAACCTGGATTCGAAGCAGGACTCTGCGAGACTCTCGTACTGAGCGAAGAGAGGGAACGGGAATTTTGTTTTGGGCTGTTTTTCCTATTTACCGTATGAGGAAATTCAGGAAATCTAAGGAGTAGCGTTGGTGAATTATAATTATTCGGGCTTCGAAAGTGCGGTTTTGGGCTCGAGATTTACGATTTGGGGCTTCGTGGCAACAGCCAAAAGCGGAATCCCAGCTAGATTCGCGCCGCTAGATTCACTCGGCTCGAATCGTCGTTGGCTTCATGGTGTTGAAGACAAGCAGTACACTCGAAGATGTCGTTTCGATACTTCTTAGTTTGCACATTTTCGCACATGTCAGAAAACCTTCGAGACCCAACAGTGACCTCAAACGAAAGCATAGGCATTGCAACCCTAAACTATCAACTATCAAGCCAGAAACCTCTCCAAACCCTTGAACGCGCTTGAATCCTCAAAGCCCCAAGCAGTACGCTAAACTAGTCTTATACCCGCGGCAATGAAAGCCTCACACTTAAGAACACCAAAGCTCCAAATTCCAATGCAACTCAAACGCCACGCCCTAAAGACTACAGACTACACCCTATGACCCGTAAACCCTCAGTGAACAAAGCCATGTGTCCGTTTATACTACGGCTGCGGAATCAGATCTCAACACCTATTTATGTTCAGGGTCTTTTGGTACAAAGCGCTCAGATTCCATTCCTATAGGGCTCCAACATACATAGATACTTGATGGGCGACGTCTATAGCATGTGGGTACACCGACCCTTGGAAAAAGTATCGGCACAAACGGCCCTCTAGGGAAGACCCTATACCCAAAACCCTAGACCCGAAACCCTAATCCCTAAAACCCGAAAGCCCTAAACCCAGAGCTCCCGAGATCCGTGCTGATCGGTGTGGAGAAAATGGAGCAAAGCTTCCAAGGCCTTGATTAGAAACAAGGTTGAAAGAATCTAAGGTTCAGGTCGTGCCTTTTACGCTTTAGGGTTTAGGCTTTTGCAGTTGGCGAAGTAAGTGCAAGGGTTGGTATTATAGGGATTCATTAAGTATTCCCTAGGGTCTGTATGGTGTATACTTTGGCCTTACAGGGGTTCTTATATGTTGGTATGTCAAGGCGACAGAGTGTCGTATTTAAGTGCACGGACCCGTACAACTAGGGATTAACTGGCCTTTTAAGTAACCAGGGAGAAAAAAGTATAAACTTTTATTTCATAAGGGTTCCATAAAAAAAAGGTATTAAAGTATGGTACTCCAAAGCCCAGTTAATCATGGGGTTCTGGAAGTACGGAGGTGTGGGGACGTTCGGAGTAGAGGCTTTCGGGATAAGGGCTGAGAGGGGGCTCATAAGCTTTGGGGCTCATAGGTTGGTTTAGGATTTAGGGTTTAGGGTTTAGGGTATCGGGCCATCGGGTGGAGGGTTTATGGAATTTGGTTTCTGTGCTTTTTTATGGATTAGAGAGGCTTGGGAATTGGAAGATTCTGGGAGTGCAAACATTCTGTGAAATTGGAGTTTAGGATTTGGGGATTTACAGCGTTATTGCACTTAAAGTTTCGGTCTTTGAGTTGGGCGGTTAGCGGTGCGGCTGTTGTGAGGACTGACAGTGATAGGATCCAGCTCCGGTCCGTAGTTAAATTCTTAACAACAGCCCGCTTGACAGGCTTGACATTTGCCGAAGCGCGAAAACGGCTCAACATGCCTCAGCCCTGAAACCGGCACAACAAACCATCTGCATGTTAGCATGTAGCATGAAGTGTCGGGTAGGAGGGCACATATACAGCAGCTTTTTGCTATGCATAGAAGTATCCTCGTGACGTGCTTTGGTCCTGAACCCAACAGCTCGACACTTCCCAAACCCGAAACCTCTAAGCCAAGCCTAAGCATTTGAGAACAAGAACTCAACTCCCGCGAAGGATCTGGGTGCAGATTTATGGCAGGGTTTACGGTTTACGGTCTGAACTGTGGCTGAGACTGCGAACCCAAAGCCCCAGACTGCACCTGTTTGAACTTAACTTCGCTTCACGGCGGTCTCGGCAGCTTTGGTCTGTTGTGTATGTACACCACCAACGAGGTCAGCAAGGCCCTGACTGTATTTAGAAGAACCTCGAAAAAAGGGCTCTGCAAAAATCTCCCACACAGACTGGGGGACCCTTGGGGATATAGACCCTTTCAATAAGCTCACGTTTAAGAGAGCCAGAAGTAGGGCTCAGAAGGTCCCTTCAAGGGGTCTCCCTAATACAACCTAGGAGTAGGGTCCCTTGCTTCTCTGAGGGCAGCCTCGAACCAAAGACAAAGGCCTTGCGCACCCCTCTCAGCACTGCACCCGGAACATGGAGGGATTGCATTGGGTGACCATGAGGTCTACGCGCCATGAACTCCCCAAACCATAGATCTAACCCTTAGCCGCCAGAACCTCAACTCTCAGCAGAAAATCCAAGGCCTAATTTTGGGCTTGCATATGAGTTCGAGGCTTAGGGCTTTTTTTAGTGCTTGCTCATGCTTTGGGAGGACTCACAATTGCCAGACACATGTTTTGCCGGAAAGCGCTGCGCAATACCACGGCTGCTGCCGAAATGAATGGGCAATTGACATGCCGAATCCTTTAACAGCATTTGAACACATCTTAAACATGACGATTAACATGCAGGGTCTATTCTGCATCAAGGCTGCTTTTCAGGAACCCTTGAGGTAGAAGCATACCGACAACTCCGACCACGACTAACCTGCAGCTTGTTTGCTATCGCAAAAAAGAAGAATGCTTCAGCTTCGGTTTTTGAAGCAGATACCTGCTATGCCCACACAGAAAGAAGAAAGCCCAATAACTAGAACCAACTTTAAGTTAGGTCAATAAACGGAGTCAAACTTTCACCAGACGGTCACAGATACAGCGATCTTCTGTCCGGATCCCTCCGACACGGGACGTGCAAGCTACGGGCTACAACTTGGTCTTCGGAGGACCCAGCGCACTACTCTCCTGTTTACTGCTTTGGGTTTGCAATGGTTTACGGGTAGTTTGCCGAAGGGCCAGTATACGCATACATATCGTCTTTAACTCTCAAGTACCAATACAGGAATGCCCTGAAAGCCAAGGTACCTAATGTGTCAAACAAATAAATCAATAGATACAAGCATATGGATCCCCAGGGCACCTTGGGGTGTAAGGCTTGTTCGTTTTGGATTCAGAGTTTAATAACCGCCCTAAGCGCTGACTGATAACTGTTAACTCAACTCCTATACCGCAAGAACCCTGGATCCTGAACTGTGCCCTGTCAATCCTAAACCTGAGACCCTAAACCCTAAACCCCAAACCCCCAATCTGTAAAGCCCACGCATCTCTTGTCTATGTCACTCCTGATAGGTTCGTGGTTTTAGTACTTGCGATTCCGTACTATTTTTACAGTATGTTATACCCCAAAACCGCAATTCTATTTACTAAGCCCTAAACCCTAAACCCTAAGCCCAGGCCCCATTCTTAGCTCACCTTTCATGAGGACTCCTTCGCCTTGGGCAAAATCTTTGAAAGCTCCCCCTCTTTGTGCATCCTGGGTGGGTTTAGAGTGAAGAGCTTAGGGATTCGGGGTTCAGGGTTTGAGGGTTTAGGGCTAGGGATTTAGGGGTTTAGGGGTTAGGGTTTAGGGTTTAGGGTATTTAGGGCTTGGGATTTTGGGCTTGGGGTTTGGAGTTGGGGTTATAGGGGTTTAGGGTTTATGTGCATTCTGGGCATTGGCCCGGTTTGCGTTTATGTGCAATCTAGGTGGCTTGTTGGTGTCTTGAAGGGTGCCCTGCAAGCCTGTAAGGGTTCTACAAGAGAGCGTGACCAGTTGTGCGGGATCTTAGAGGGGCGCACTATGAAGAAGACAACCGGAGTCCGAAAGGTCCAGGTTTCTGGGTGCAGGGACTCAGAGATTGTGCGTAAGGCGTCTAGCACTTTAAGTTTTAGTTTTGCACGCTTCTGACAGGGGCCGTTTGAGGGGTACCGAGGATCAAACATTAAGCCAAGCATCTGCATGACAATGTCGCAACCGCCAATGAACTCGGCATCCACATACCTTCCAGCTCGAGTGTTGAAAGGGCTGGTGAACAAAGTCTTGCATTTTGACTACCATGGTAACAGGAACCCCTCAGACCCCTGCATTCCCAAACTGTTGGCCAAGTGCTCCGCAAGAAGCCTGAACTCGGACCAACTGTCTGGTGCCCTTAAGGTCCCCTATAATACGGTTGATGGACAAAATCCTGCATGACCTTAAGGATCCTAAACTATGGGAATTATGGTATATTCCTTGTTATGGGTCATGCAGGATTTTGTCCATCAACCGTAGTTCCCAATACCCATTCCGAACATTCTCTACTAAGCACCAGCGAGCCAAGCGGCAGCTGCGGGATCGTAGGCCAATCTGAGAACTTCTTGACGCCTTCGCGCACCTCTTACAAGCTTACTTCCGTCTTCTGAGTTCCCAAAACGCCGCAACTTAAGCCCGGACCGCAAAATCCTAAAACCCTAGAGACCCCAAACTGCGAAGTCTGAAGGGTTTAGGGTTTAGGGTTCGGGGTTAAGGTTTAGGGTTTAGGGATTAGGGTATCTAAACCCAAGTCGCAAGAAGATCAAGAGCTTCAGCTTCTGGGATTTCTTGAGAATTTAGGATTAAGTCCTGCGTGAAGCATCTTACGATGCCTATCGCGGGTGTAGTGAGTGTAGTGCTGTTATGCATCGTCTGGGCTCATCAGAAAATCGGACATGTGGTATGCCCTGCGCCCGAAGAAAACCCTATATATATACATATGCATAACATGCTCGAGAACCCTTTCAACAGCGGTCATAAAATCCCTTCGGACACTGCTACACGAATTTTGATGAACGGAATTCAAGCAACAGCAGGAAGGCGAAGGCGAATCGTTTTGCGCTGGAAACCCAATGCCCCACCCAGATGGGCGTTTCCGAAGGTACCTGATCTTGGGGTCCTTATAACAAGGATCCTGCTATTTAGGGTGCCAGTACTATATTAGGGTCCCATATTTTCGGAAACTTGCAGATCACTAAACCCCTAGGAACCCTAGAAGCACCACAACATCACGAGGGGTGTGAGTGTCGATCCATTTCTAAAAACAACACATTGATGAGTGGGTTGATTATCTGATGACGATTGCGTAAGGGTTGTATACCCTGTTATGAGGGCATTAGAAGGGCTTACACGGTGTTATATGGCGTGGTAGCGCTTTAAAAAGCTAAATGTTATTTCCTAAGGTCTCCGATATAGAGCCTGCTCACCTAGAAAGGAAAGCTCAGGTAGACGCACAACGCTGCAGCCTTAAGCCTGAGATGGTCGATTTCGGGATGAATCCTGAACCGAAATCAATCCTGGAAGCGAAAACTCCAAACACCCCGGCCCTATATCCCTAAACCCTAAACCGTCGAAAGCTCTACAGCCTGTACTCTCAAAACCTTGAGCCTAAGACCTGCCCCTCCTAAGGTCCCAAGCCTTGCAACCCAGAGGCCGAAGCTCTAACACCATGCGTTCAAGGGTTCTATAAGGGCTTTAGGGTTTAGGGTTTAAGGGTCCATACTACTACGTACTACTACTACTACTACTACAACCTGGCTTCAGGGTTAAGGGGAGGTAGTAACCCGGCCATGGAGACGATTGCAAGCAAAGGCGGGTACTTGCAACCAATACATAACCCACTGAATCCCTGATCCCTTGAACAAGTAGACGTTAAAGCCTTAAAAACCCTAATCCCTCAAGTAGACCTTCAACCGCAGACCCTAAAATCCATAGTATCGCCCTAACCCTGAAACCTAAACCCGAATATTTTGAAGCCCTATCCCCAAACCTCTACACCCAAAACCCTAAACCCCAAAACTCTAAACCCCAAAACTCTGAAGAGACTCTAAACCCCAAAACCCTAAACGAAAAAACCCTATGCCACAACACCCCAAAGCCCGGGTCCCCAAATTTCCTTAAGGGTCCCTGTGCGCAAATAGTATATACTTTGCGTTGAATGTATCTATATAGGGTTTAGGGTTTAGGGATATACTTTGGGATGTATCTATATAGGGAGCACTTTAAGGCCACAGCATATACTATTTGGGTACATGGACCCTTAAACCCTAAACCCTGAAGCCCTCATAGAGCCCTTAAAGGAATCCATGGACGCTTATAGGAACCCCCAAAAGGACATAAGCATAAGCATTTTATAGGGATATCCCTACCTTGCTGGATTTCATTATAAGGGGTTTTATATGGGATATCCCTATCCTTATGTTTGCTTATGTGCAAATTTGGGGCCCTAGCTTAGGGTTCCAGCCCTCTACCCAGAGACTCCAATATCCCTTAATTAAGGAATATACCTTAAATCATATTAGGGATCCTACTATAATTTAAGGTATATTCCTTAATTAAGGTGTATTGGAGTCTCTGGGTACCAAGCCTCGGGGTATTTCAGCACGTCAACATAGGCGTAGTCAGAGAAGCCCTCATCTGCCAGTGCCTGTGCCACCTGGGCTCGGGTGTAGGGTTTGGGTTCAGGGCTTAGTGTGTTAGGGCTTAGAGTCTATTTAGAGCTTTGGGGTTTAGGGCTTTGGGGTTTAGGGATTTTAGGGTTGGGGTTGTAAGGCTTCAAAAAGTTAGGGTTCAGTGTATCAGTTTTTAGGGCTTTGTGTTTTTTAGGGTCTGCGGTTGAAGGTCTACTTGAGGGATGAAAGACTTTCGGGTTGGGGCCGGTTTGGGGTTTAGGGCTCCATAAGGGCCCTATCAGGGTTCTGCAAGAGCTCGATAAGCGTTCTATAAATTGTTTTGTTTTCTGCTCGACAAGGGTTTCATTCTGTAAAATTCGTATGTTGTTTAAGGGTGCTTTTTGCTCTTGCAAACTTCTCGACGGCTAGCTGCAGGTTACCCCTTGCACTCAAAATCGGCACCAACACCCTGTGAAAGTTCAACAACCCTGAGCCTGAAACGCATCCCAGCCCACTAAACAATCGATAAACGCCCAAACCGAAAGCTCATGGCATATCCTTCCAAGGACACTGGACATGACGTCGCTAAGCCACTGCGCGAGAGAAGCCGCACTGCGGCATGTCCTGGGCTCAAAGCATAGCTTAGGGGCAACCTGAATGGGAGAAGCGGAAGCTTAAGGGGGGTTCAGCTCATCTGGGTATGAGGCGTTTTTCATTTCTGGATGCGTCTAGGGCTTTTATAGGGTCTGAGAAGTCACATTTCGAGACTTTCCGGGTGAACGGCCAGACTACATAAGGCTTTTGGGCTACTGTGAACATTAGGGCTGGTAGGATTCTGAGTCTAGCGTTTGGGAGTTCACCTCGAGCTGCAGGATTCAGCCGAATCCCTGAACTCTGAACCTACGACTTTACAGCGGGCGTGGATATCGGGGCTCCTTCCTGGAAGGTTTTCATCTATGGATTTCTTCGGGGGCTCCAGGTGCAGCCTCGGGGCCCTTGAAGGTAAATATGCTGCCTAGACTCTTGAGATACACAAGACCAGTCGGAACAAAATGACCTCAAATAGCTGACAAAGCAAGTACTGTGTGTAGACTTCAGTCACAGCCCCAAAATTGTATCAAACGGAAACTTGGAGCCTGCGGGAACATCTGGAGCCCGAAATCCTTAAGGACCAAATGACTCTTAAAAGCAAGGGCCCTATACAATTATACTATGAAACCCTATAAGGTATATGAACCCTAAACCCTTTTAGGGCTCATTTCGTCTTTAGAAATCACAGTCATTGTAGAACAGTTGAGGCCCAGCGGCTGGATTGCCTTTCATGAAAAGCACCACCTGTGGCAGGCGTAGCTGCAAATGTTTGCCAACGCTGGTAAGTATGGACAGATGGGGATTTTGCCCAACAGCTGTACCATAGATATTGCTGTTCGTGCAGCTTAGTGCCATTGTACGAAATCATGGAGAATAGCGCCTTGGGGTAAACCACACTTCGGACTGCAGAGAAGAAGATCAAGCGAGAGAGAGAGAGAGAGAAACAGAGAGGCACAGAGAGCGAAAGGGAGCGATAGAGGTAGAGGCAGACACAGCGAGAAAGAAGAGACAGCAGGGACAGAGACAAACGAACACAGCGGGAAAGTCGAAAACATCGGGCTTGATCGTGGGCCTTAGTTTCGTTTCAGCCCGCGGTTTGGATCTTGACCATTCGAACACAGGGTTTTAGGTTCCCCGGTACCCCTAGTATATTGGGGCGTGCAAAGGGGTATTAACCGGGTATTATTAAACCTGATTCCGACCCCTGTATCATGTGGAAGCCCATTCATATATTTTATGTTCCGGTGCTGGTGCATGCGTAAACGCCAGCTTTTATGATAAGAGCAGAATTTAGTGGAATTTGGGAAATACAAGCCATACTAGTACTAAAATTGCAAGTCCGTATATTGATACTCGTAGCCTTTCCATGACTAAACTTTGCGACACAGCACCTGGAAACCATCCTTGCAGCAGGCTGCGTGGCATTTTCAGACAATCGGAATACAGACGTTAAGCAGCAGAATCCTGAGAACAAGAACCTCCGGAGAAAAGGACCATCATTTCATTTCTAATTCAAGAAGAAAACACCTCAAACTTGAACCCAAGAGGCCAATCCCTAAACCCTAAACCCTAAACCGTCAATCACTACGTCCTGAAAATGTCATGTTGCCAAACCCGAGACCCTAAACACCAACAAAAACACGGAGACCAGCCTTGTTTTCTGAGACCAGCTGCTTCAGCATATCCTAACATATGTTTGGGGCTCCGGTGTTTAGAGCTCCAGGAGGTTAAAGCTTTCGGGCAACGGGTTCAGGGTTTAGGCGGCATGGGAGTTTAGGGTTTAACTTAGTTTAGGCATTGGGTTCAAAGGGGTAGGATTTTTTAAGGGATGGTGTTGAAGAGGCTACGGGTTTACCTGTTCTGGAACTCGAGCAGCCATCTGGAGTCTGGAGATGTCCACTGGCCCATTGCGCTCTCTTCAACGTTCACTGCCACTGCCTTCTTCTTCTCACTTTCCGTTGCCTAAACCCTAAACCTCCAAACCCTGGCGACCGTTTCCATCTGGGTGTCACTCGACGATTCCAGCATTCTCACCACAGAGCTTCGCGATGCCGCGGAGCGAACTTCCACTGGAGCCACTCTTTTGGTTCAGAAGGACCTGGATCACTCGATCTTCGGAAGATTCCTGCAATTCAAGCATGTCCTCGGGATCATCTGCAGTGCCAAGCTTGTTTCAGCCTTTCGCTTGTACCGCGGTATCACTGGCTCTGGCCATCGTGGTGCCCGTGAAAAGCTCATGGTAAGAGCTGAAGGGCTAAGGCTGGAAGAATGAGTGATTCTATCAGGGATATAATTAGGGGATAGAGTTTGTGGTAATGAATTTGAGTATTGAAGAGCTCGGGGTTTATGTTTAATAGGGCTTAGCGTATTCAATGAATAGGATATAGTGCTTTCTGTTAATCGAGTTGGCTGTTATGTCTGCCAGCAAGGGTGCGGAGCGACGGAAAATGCGACTTGTGTCGGAGGTCGATGTTCTTCGATATTCCAGGGGGCTTTGCCGTTCAGGCTGATCAGGCTTTGGTGGTGATGGTGCTGGTGGATTGCTTGTGGCGCTGTGCCCTGCTTGAACCCACGACTGATCCCCTATAAGTCACCTAAGTCCTCTCCGGGTCCATCAATTTGGAGGTGACATCAGAACTGCGAGGGCAGTCGACCGACAACCCCTTATCAAAAAACCACATGAACTAGGGCGTTCTAAGGAACAGGGTATATTCATCGACCGCATGAACAGAAGGCTTTACAGTCTGAGGATGCAGGTCCATTCCAAGCACGGCTATAAGAGTTCATCTGCTTTCTGTACGGCCTTGTCAGTTCTTTCTTGGGTTGACAGGGTCTCGGCGTTCTTGCATGGTTGACAGGGAAGATTAAGTCAAGCATACCTCGGCCAAGTATTTTTCTGTACCCCTGCTCATGAAATGACCTCTTTACTGGTCCGGATATGTCCGGATACAATCTAAAAGCCCTGAGTACAAAGCCCAACCCTGCAGCCGTAAGGCCCGAGAGCCCTAAAATCACAGCCCTGTCCTCCGAAATGGGCGAAACTCATTCAATGCCTTAAGCGACCATAACCTTCTTTTCTCCTTCTAGGTTAGTATAGACCCTAATGTGGATTTTATAGTGACCCTACAAAAGGTAGTTGGGTAGGTTAAGGTGTCGACACCGAAGGCCCTAAGTAGTAGGATCCTGATTCCAAGGACCCTGTCAGCACGGGATCCATACCTTAAGAAACCCAATCAAACCCTCATGAACCTCCTACAAAACCTTTCTTAGCCCCATGGCCTGTAGAATGCTCAAGCAAACCCTATAAAACCCTGACTATGTCTTATTATTAACCTTGTAAGCTAAGTATTACCATTATAGTAGCCCTTATAGACCCCTTGAAAGGAACCCTTATTCTAGTAAGAGCCCAAAAATGACCCTAATTTAGTACCCTCAATAGTAGGATCCAAGGTACCCCTAATTATCGGACGCCCCCCAGATACGCCATGGCCTGCACTTTGTTATCTTCCGCCCCGGCGATGTTACTCTGCGGGGCGAAGTCCGGATGTCCGGAGAAGTGGCGACACAAAACTGCTGGTGCCTCGCTCAGGACAAGGATTTATAGGGCTTTGGGTTCAGGGTTTAGGCCAGGCATTTTCGTTCTGGTTTCGGGGCTTGGGGTTTGCTTTGGCTTAGGGTTTGCTTACATGTCCTTCGGCACTGGGCTTCAAAGGAGAACCATTGGGCTGCTCGGTCCTGAGTGCAAGGCCTGAGACTGACTCTTCCGAAGTGATCTGCTCAAAACCTGGTGGGAAACGACTTGATTGAAAGGTAAGTGCTCCCCGCGGTCACCCGAGTATAGCAGGTTTTGGTTTCTAAAGTGCGTGATGCTCGGTTTCGGGTTCAGGAGCCTGGGGTGTAGGGTGGCGGAACGACTAGCGCTTGGAGCTGAACCATCGCAAACTGTGGTTTGTTAAGGGCTGAGGGTTTAGAGTTTAGAGTTTACAATATAGGGGCCTTCATATTTACCTCGACTTACTATTTGGGGGGCTCCTTGTTATAATTATAGTATAAAGGGCCCCCAAAGCCCTATTCTAATTCTTAAGGCCCCTATATTAGGTGTTAGAGTTGGGGCTCCCTTCTTGACAGTTTGTACTGCCTGGAGGCTCTGATAGCAACAAGAGGGACCCAGCAAGTGCCCTTTAACAGAGCCCTAATGGCCCTTAATAGTAGGTATTTGGGGTATATTGGAAGGTAGTTGGGGGGTTTAGGATAGGAGCCTTAATAATTAGAAAAGGGTTTTGTGGTCCATTGTACTATAAATATAACGAGGAACCACCAACATAGTATAGGTAACTATTTAGGCCCATAGATTAATGCAAAGGCAATCATCCAGCAAATCCTCTGCTAAGTAGCGGCATGGAGCACGCTTCCCAACTCCATCTGGGAACTGACAGAACCCAGCCAGAGACAATGCCTAAACGCTTGTTCTACCATCGTTCATGTAGACGAAATATACCTAAGTAGAGAATCAGAGTACAGAATCAGAACTCCAAACAGCCTCAGGTCTTGTTTTATAGCTGGCTCCAGTGCGGAAACAAAGGCACCTGAGTAGACAAAACGAATTCAAAAACTCATCTACTTCCGGAAGTGAGCCCGGATGCTGCAGTGCGTGGGAAGCTAAAGGCACCTCGCAGGGCAGCCGAGTTGCGGGTTTTGAGAACTAGGTGGGGCTTTGAAAGCTTTTGAAAAATATTAGTAAATAAGATCCTCTTAAGCCCCATAAGGGAAAATATAAAATGTCCCAAAGCCCTACCTAGAGAAGATGTGTGCTAGAAAGCCAACTTCTGTTGGGGAGGCTGGATCTTGGTTGATATGGCCTGAAACATCGAAAGACTGATTAGGAAAAGGGTCTATAGGCACCCCGGCTGCACCACGTACTTTTACTTCTGCTCTGGGGCCCCATCATAAAGGCCCTCAGCCCTAAAGCACCAGAATCACTGGATAAGACACCGAAGAACGCAAAGAAGGTCTGTGTGTAGACTTGCGTTCCGAACCCAAAATAGAAAGTTGATGTTTTGTGGCATCATTGAATTTTAAGGCAAGCCCCAAATCTGAAAGCCCACATAAATGGAAAACAAACCCCAGAACCGAAAACACATCCTGACAACCTGTAAGCCTAAACCACAAACCTTCAATCTTAAACCCCCACAACCCGCTACCCCCCTTTTGAAACTCTTGAAACTCTGAACATCTCCTATCAGCTTTCGACCTCTTCAAGCGCACAGTCCTTGTCAACTCTGAACCTGTCTTACTCCATGTTGACTTTGAGTTCGCCAAAGAACCGTGAAGAATGCATATGAAGCCCTTACACCATCCTAGGAAAAAAGCACAGCTAACACCCAACCCCTAAAACACAGCAAAACCCTGGGCCTGCAGGGACAGCCCTGGCAATCGTCGGCCCGGGAACGCGAAGCAGCCGACGGGCGGCGAGGGCGCGTGCCGCAGCCATGACTGGGCTTTCCTGCCAGGACTCGGGCTTCCAGGGTCTTTTTCGGGGTTTAAGGTTTAGGGGTTTAGGGTTTAGGGTTTAAGGTTTAGGGGTTCAGGGTTTATAGGGTTCAGGGGTTTAGGGTCCCTTTATAGGGATTACTAGAGAAGAGTTCCGACTGGGGTTCTAAAAGGGT
Organism: Symbiodinium sp. clade A Y106; assembly: GCA_003297005.1. Classification (NCBI taxonomy): domain Eukaryota; class Dinophyceae; order Suessiales; family Symbiodiniaceae; genus Symbiodinium; species Symbiodinium sp. clade A. The sequence goes on along the minus strand of BGNK01000087.1, from coordinate 295,209 downwards.
GACGGGCTTTGGTTAAGGGAGCTAGCGTCAAAAACAACGGCATAAAGAAGGGGTATCATGAAACCCTAACCCCTAAACCCTAAACCGGCATTAAGAAGGGGTATCATGAAGGCAAGCTTTGGGTTTCGGGCGTAGGATTTAGGCTCTTTCTGCTTTGCGAGCCTCTTTCCTCTGCCCGGAGAGCCTCTGTGAGGCCCTGCTAGCTAGACTTACCTATAGTCTCCATTGTAGTTCCCTTTTTTGGTTGACCAGTTTTATGGTTAGGATCCTATAATCAAGATTTTGGTTAACCAAAAAAAGGAACTACAATGGAGACTACAGGTAGGATTTAGGGTTTCGCTTCTGGGGTTTGAAGTGGTTACTATAAAAGCAATATAGGGGCCTTAATGATTAGACTAGGGCTCCCTTTAAAGGGGTCCGCAAAGGGTTACTACAAGGGATCTATAAGGGTACTATGATATAGGGGCCTTAGTAATTAGAGTAGAGTTTTGGGGCCCACTATACTATAAATAGAACAAAGAAGCCCCAAAATAGTATAGGTAATTATTTAGGCCCCTATGCTACCAGATGAAACTCAATCGCAGAAGAGTGCCAAGCCCTCTTCTTGAGTCCGACCCGAGCCCTGACAAAAAGCCACGGTTTGGCTATGGCCCCGGGGTTTGAGGGCTTTTGAGTGATAATAATTGGAACAAGGTTCCTTTAAAGGGTTCCTTGTAAAGGGCCCAGCGGCTCATTCAGCAACTAGAGGTGCCCGGGTTGCAACTTCCACAGCGCCCTGCGGTTGCAGATTTAGGACAGATCATGCTGACTGTGAGAAGTCTTGCCTTTGCAGGCCATACGGAACCCCACCCCAAACCTCCTGACCCCAAACCCCAAACCCAAAATCTTGGTGTGAAGCTTCACTTATAGCTACAAGTGAGGTTACAAGTACCTCACTACCCCACTGAAGTTACATGGTTTATGTCAATATACCCGACTTGCGAGCGTCCATGAATCTAAACACTTAACCGAAGCCCACTGAAGTTACTTGGTTTATGACCCAATGTACCCGACTTAAACGCCTCCGTGAATCTAAACACGAAGCTGAAGCTTCAAGTACTGCAATGCATCCGCCAAGCTTCGAATCAACGTCTCCCTTTCGTTTCGACTCGAGCAAGAACAGCTCCGGACAGCCAAGGGCCGCACGGTGTAAGGTGAGAATGCAGGTTTCAGTGTCTAGTCCGAAACCCTAGGCCCCAAAACCCTTAAGTGTTCAGGGGTTGGGCCAGTCTGGCTTAAACCCCAAAGCTCTAAACAGTCGAGCCTAGCCTAAATCCCCAAAGCCCTAAAGCTTAAGCAACGGCTCTAACACGATACTCTAAACTGGCACCCTACAAGCTATGGTTTTGGGTTTACATGTTATGTGTAAAGATTGCCTGGATGCTAAAAGTATGTAGAATAATGATAGCTTCGTGTGTTCGGCCATTCGTTTCCCTACTTTTTGCGGGTTTATGTAGGGCTTAGAGGAACTTGTTAAGACAATCAAGTGTTGTGGTTGCATCCGAACCTTGCAGGTTTCGAAGGGATATCTCTCAGCAAACCGAACTGAACTGACATGCGATGGGGGGGGCGGTGTACATCAAAACACAAACGAATACAGATGCCCTAAATCCTAATCTCCATGGACCATCTACGCTGGATTCCAGACGGGCATTTCGAGGCGCATGGATTCCGGACAGGACCTGAACACATCTGAACACAGAAAGCAGCCGAAGAACCCTGAACGAAGCCAAAGAATTGCAAACTCCAGGACGCGCCAAACAACACGCTCGAATTTTAGATGATATTGCAGCAGGGAGCCTAAACCGGGGTTCCTGAATAAATCTGAGTCAGTCATATCCCTGTGTACTGTGTAATACCGTGGCCTTGAAGGGCCCCTTCGGGTATGTAAGGGTTAAGCAAATAATATGAGCCATGCTGCATCGCCGTTGACGTCTTCACCCAGTTCAATGGGAGCTCCCGTCATGGCCTGCTTGTTAAGAGGGCATCTTCATATCATATGGGCCGTAATCACGAATAGCAGGGGTTTCGGGGTACTGCAGTATACGGTGTAACCATGAGCAGCCGACAGCGGAATGCAGTACTATCTACTCGCCTCTATCTAGTACTTGTCATCACGGCTTGTAGTGGTAGTCCATCTACCTCGACCCTGAATCTGAGCAGTTATTCTCTGGACGAGGTATCCTTATGGATAAGCTCCTAGTACGTGACAAGCAGGTAAACGGTAACTTTGACTACACTGTAGGCCCTAAGCCTTGGAGAGGGAGCGAGCTTCAACGGTTTGACGACGTGAAGGGTTCCCAGAGACTCCGACATCCCTTAATTAAGGAATATACCTTACATGATAATAGGATAGGGATCCTATTATCCTTTAAAGTATATTCCTTAATTAAGGGATATTGGAGCCTCTGGGTTCAAGCTCTGGGATTTGGTCTGGAAGTTCCGGGCTCGGGGCACCTTCTCGAGACGGCAATGCGTTTTCAGAACTATACTGTCCGGGAAGCTACAGAAACTGGGCTTTTTAGTAGCCAGGGAGAAAAAAGTATAAACTTGTATTTCATAATGGTACCTTTACAAAAAGTATTAAAGCATGGTACTCCAAAGCCCAGCAAAGTGATGTTACAAGCTCACTAGCTCTTTCAGTGCTTATGCTTGCCTCCTGCCCATGGTTTCGTCTACGTTTACTGGTAATTATAGATCCGGGCACGACATCGGACTTGCTGAAATACATATGTCTTCAGCCTTCTGTTGAGGTTTCTGGTAACTCTACTGGTCCCTGCATCTATGCAACTTAGCCTTGATTTTGCACCAAAAGCTGCTACTCAAGAACAGCCCAAGAAATGGCACCGAGCCCGAGGAAGAGAAAGAGCTTACTGTAATAGCCAGGACACTGTTTGCGAGGAGCCCTAAACCGTGAACCCTAAGCCCGAAACTCATTGTAGAGAACCCAAGCCTGTATGCACCTCCCCGTTTGCGGTCGGAAAAAATAATCCCTATTCCGAAAAAAAATTATACTATATCCATGTTCAATATTAAGGCCCCCTTTCTTTCTTACACATGAACAGTTTAGGCCGCATGAAAGTCCCACAGCTCCTACACCCTAAGCCTCCTACATAAACCCTGATAGTGCAGTCGCCTCCCTCATTCCANTATTAAGGCCCCCTTTCTTTCTTACACATGAACAGTTTAGGCCGCATGAAAGTCCCACAGCTCCTACACCCTAAGCCTCCTACATAAACCCTGATAGTGCAGTCGCCTCCCTCATTCCACCCACCAGCATGGAGCGGAAGTACCTCACTTTCGCGTTTGAATTGTGAGACTGGGGAATGAGACACCTTATGTGACATATGTGGCAGTTTCAGAAAAGACGAACCCCAATGTAGGCCTAAACTGACATAACGTCGCAATAAATCTCGCTAGTTAGAACACCAATTGAATCACCTGTACCCGNACACCTTATGTGACATATGTGGCAGTTTCAGAAAAGACGAACCCCAATGTAGGCCTAAACTGACATAACGTCGCAATAAATCTCGCTAGTTAGAACACCAATTGAATCACCTGTACCCGCACTTAAGGCTTCCCGGTGAAACTTCTAGCACCCTGACCCCGACAACCTAAGCCCAAACTCTAAGCCTCAAATTCTGCCTTAATCGTAGCCTCGGAACCCAAAACCTCGAAGCCCTAAACGGGCAAACCCTCAATCGGAATAGCTCCATAGTACATACAGTCGCGATTTTGGATTCCCGGACGATGTATCAAGCCGCGAGTTCTGAGTTGTAGGCACCCAGAGGGTCCAATGCACCTGTTTAGTAGAATATAGGGTTTCTATATTAGGAACTGTAATTATGATTTGGGGAGGTATCCCCCATATCACCACCTAGGACCCTTGTAGGGGCCCTGAAGAGTTTAGGCTTTTTTGGGCCTTGGGGGCTTGGACATTCAGCCCCGGGCGGTCATTGCAGGGCTTCCCCAGAAGGCAGAAACCGAAAGCAACCACGCAGTGATAAAAAAAGCGTCAATCACTACACCCCTCAACCCAAAAGAGTCCAAACTAGTAAGCATGTGAGCCACGGCGCTCTACCATGCAAATTCCTTCATGCTCACCCAGAGAACCCAATACCCCTTAATTAAGGAATATAGCTTAAATTATATAGGGCTTCATATTATGATTTAGGCTATATTCCTTAATTAAGGGGTATTGGGCTCTCTGGGCATGTGGTCTTGCTACCTTCAGCTTCCAACACCCTGGGGTCCGCACGCGCTTCTCGCCTCGAGTATCCGTCCATCTGCACGGAAAACGCGGCGATCGCGGCCTTTATGCCAGGTTTTTTGTTTTTTTTGCCAGGTTTCCGGTTTAGGGTTAAGCGTTTTGAAAAACCAAGAGATCAACAAATTTACATATGTTCTTACTTCGGGGTGTATGTTTTACTGCACGCATAATTATGTCGGCACAGCATTGCTAAGTCTTGAGGCACCTACAAGACCAAAACTAATCTGACCAGTGGCCCGGAATTCACAGGAGCCCAAGCGACATTGGCGCTGAGCTGCTTCTGTAGCTCACGGAGGAAAATACAGACCAAGGAAATTCACAATGATAAATCACGACGGCTTTTCAGCCATGTCGATTCTTGGAGGTTACATTAAGGCATGGCATGGACAAACCCAAAGTATGTTCGCTACGAGAAGAGAGAGCTTTGCCACCCAAATCTTTAGCCCCAAAAGGCCTGAATCCTTGACCTCCAACCCTGCAACTCCCCTAGCCTACATTCATCACAACAACCCTACATAACCTCAAGCCCCAAAAATGACATGCGGAAGCCCGGAAGCCCTTGTACCCTGAGCTCTTATAAATACAAACCCAGATCAAACCCCATAACACCAAATTAAGAAAACCCTGTCGAGCCCTAAAACTTGCCATGACAGTTCAACACCTGCAACAAATTCGACATCGACCCGGGCACCGCTGCTGGCCTCAGCCAGGACCAATGAAGAATAGCACATTTAGTTGCTTGGTTTTCCTACCAACCCAGCCCTAAACCCTAAACCCTAATGAGTACTGTGTTGGCTGTTGCATTTTGCTCTGTTGTCATGAAGCTTTGCAGCTTTGGGGAGTGTATACCTGGTAAGAGAGCCTATGAGGTGGGCTCATCGACAATCTTGGGGCCTACAGTGCTGTCATCGTTTACAGATAGTGGGATTCCTCTCCTGCAGATGGGAATCTAAGGCTGTCGGTGGCTTCGGAGGTGACAGCTAAGCCAAGTTCGCCGAGCCATACCAACAGCGAACCCCAGAATGATGGAATATGGGTTTAGGAGGATTAGTGCCAAGACTCTTTATATTTCACCTTGAGGGCAGGAGGATATTGATGTTCCAACTTTCTGGCTCCTACTATTTCTAGGACAGCTCATGAGCCAAGCACTTGTAGATATCCGAATTCAACACCTGCAACCGCATGCTCAATAGCACGGTCAGCACGGTGCTTGCCTTGCACGAAAATGCAACAGTGCTCAATGCTCTGAATGGCAGCTTGTAACTCATAAACACGAACCCAAGACTTAGACATGTGTGTTCCTACACTCCTGGTCCTACATAACCTTACCCGGGTCTAGGGTTCAAGATTTGCTGTTTAGGCTTGGGGTCACCAGCATCGGTCGTGGAATTCAGTTCGACGGGCCGTCCAGATTCGGTTCAGGGCTCAGGGTTACCTCTGGCCCCAAAATCAGACTTGTGGTGGTTCCTTAAGTTTCTGTACGTTTCTCTATAGATTTCCTGGAAAAGGTGGGCTTTTGGGCTACAGGGCAGTGACTTGTTTTTGAGAGAGCTGGATGTTCCAGGTTGCCGGGTGTCTATAATACGGCTGATGGACAAAATTTTGCATTACTTGACGTACCCTAAACTATTGGAATTATGGTATATTCCTTATTATGGGTAGTGCAGGATTTTGTCCATCAACAGTACGAATACTGAATACCCCCGCGGGTTTTTGGCTTAAAAACCTAACATGCTCTTTCTAAATGGCGCTTTGCCAGAAACCCTCATACACACCCTGAGAAGCCTGCATAAACCACACGGCCCTTCCTGAACCTACCAAGCCCGAATTACTTCTTTGTATGGTCCACATAAATCCCATAATAGGGTTGATAGTCAGAATCCACAGAAACGCAGGTTTTCGTAGTTTCGCCCTCTAGAAGCCCCTGCTGAGCACCCGTCGGTCCAATCAACGCGGCGCATGTCGGAGCAAAACCTGAGCGTACAGCTTTATCCTGTGAGTCAATCAAGGGTTCTACAGCGGTTTTATACGGGTGTCTACTGGGGTTGCACTTCGAGAGCACAGGGAGTAACGTCCTTGTTGTCGGTCCTGCCGACAGTGCTCTGCGAGCATATACCCTTCATCGCGGCTATCATTGTGTTCATGCTTTGCCGTAGGCCGCTGGGTGCCTCCCACTTGGCAGCCTGGCAGCGAGGGTAGCTCTGCCGGAGTGGCTGGGACGGCACGTGGCCTCCGCCTTTCTGAAGCCTCAGCAGCTTCCCAGAGACTCCAATATCCCTCAATTAAGGAATATACCTTAAATTTTTTCCCTTTAATTATATTAGGGATCCCTACCGTAATTTAAGGTATATTCCCTAATTAAGGAGTATTGGAGTCTCTGGGTTCTCTTCCCAGACTTCGTAGCTCGCTCGGAGAGGCCGGCTCCCAATGACGAGAGGGGCGTGACCTCCCCTTTCACCTCTCTACTATAGGGGCCTAAATAAATAACCTATGCTATTTTGGGGGTTCCTTATTATAAGTATGGTATCATGGGCCCCCAAACCCTATTCTAAGCTTTAATTTAAGGCCCCCATACTACCCTCCTCCTCTTGCTCTGGCGCATCCGCCATGGGCATGGCACCATAGGGTTGACGGCTTGGGGACCGTCAACTGGGTAGAACTCGGAACCCAAGGTTTGAGATTGGATACTGCCCCCATACAGTAACAGTCTATAATAGGGCTACTCTTAAGCTCTTAATGTATCCATGTTATGAATATTATCCAACTGTTACTGAGTGGGGGCAGTACCCCAAGTTTGAGATTTAGTGAACCCTAAACCCCAAACCCTAAACCCTGCAGCCCTGTAGAACTCAGAACTCACCTTGTAGCAAGATCCGGGCCTGGGGGTTGACTAACCGTGCCTTTCTGGATTGGCCTTTAAACACCCTGAAAAATATTTTTCTACAGCGTCCCTTATAAACCCACATAAGGAACACAAAAAATGTCCCAAAACCCAACCTAGATTTCTAATTTAGGGCTTCTGAAAGACATGCTGAGCCGCATGAGCTAGTCACTGCAACTGGCTCAGCCTTTTCATCCAATCCAGTGCCCAAACCCCAAATCCCAAACGTGGCAGACGTGAAAATGCAGAAGCATAGATGATGCCGCTATAGCCGCAAATCCGCTGGTTGAGCTTTTGCCACATCCCGAAACCGAGGTACAAAATGAGTTAGACCATTGGCATTGTCAAGAAGACAATCCATAAAACGCCATGCAGCAAGATTAAGCATCTTTGATATCCTGGCTGCTTCCCAGACTTCAACAAGACATCGCTGCATGGCGACTGCATAGTTTTACACCCTCTACCCCTGCCAAGAGGTACAGGCTATCCTGTGCAAGTCGGTCTCCGCTCGTTCCCCATCGCATTTCCAAGCCAGGCAGAATTTCAACCCTAAGCCCTGAAACCCTTAAAGCCCTAAAGCCTCAAACATAAAGAATTCCTGCTGAGGGCATCGCGTGGACTCCAGGGCGTCCGTCGTCTCAGCAGTGAAGATCCGAAAGGGAACCTCGAGAGCGATCGATGTACGGAGTTCTCCAGACAACGAAGTTCAAAGAAGTATTATATTTAGGAGTTTAGGTGCCCTTCTGGGACTCTGATCATTATTTAAAGGTAAATGTTGTGGTCCACATTTCTGAAAACCATTTGTAGCGTTTATGGCTTGGGGTTGCCGATTCAGGCAGACTAAGATTTATAGAGGGTTTGGTTAGGGAGCTTGATGGGTTTAGTTTGGATCATGTACGTCTGGGGGGTTAAGGGCTCAGGGTCTGCGGGTGGTCTATAAAGCCTATAAGCCCTACACCCTAAAGTCTATAAAGCCTGTACCGCCTAAACCCTGAAGTCTATAAAGCCTATAAAGCCCTGATCCGAAAATCCTTGAACCCCCTCACCGACCACTTTGAGGCCCGGGCTGTATATATGAGAAACATCATCCGGCCATCGGGCGTCACACCATACCTTAGGGCTTTAGGGGTTTAGAGTTTAGGGTTTAGGGTTTGGGGTTTAGGGTTTAGGGTTTTAGGGGTTTGGGGTTTGGGTGTTTAGAGGTTTAGGGCTTTAGGCATTCAGGGTTTAGGCTTTTGGGGGTTTAGGTTTTTAGGGGTTTAGTTTGCCGTATAGAAGCAAGTACGCCACAAGGACATGGGACTTGACGACTTCACCATGCTCGGACAGTGCAATCCCAAGTGCTTGCTCCTGAAGCCCCGGAACCTGGGCCTAAAGATGGCTTTAACTTTTACGATACTTAGGCTTAGGTTTTTCTGGTCTAGGTGGGCTTAGAGAGTTCAGAAACTAAGCTTTTGGAGTTTTCTGAATTCAGGGTTCTGTATTTGGGTAGTTCTCTAAGTGAAGATCCCTTTTAGATTCCCTTTTATAAGGGTGCCGTACTATTTTTGGGACCTAAACAGGGACCCTAATTTAGATACCTACCCATTTAGGCTTTGGCAGCAGTTTGGCAGTTGATGCTCAACAAGCACGAAGAGGATGCATGCCAGAGAAACGTATGCGAGCAAAAGATACCCTGCTCTGGAATGTCCACGTAATGTTGGGGCTTTAACAATTAGCAAAGGGTTTTGGGGTATATTCCACTATAAGTCCAGTATACGGAACCTCCAAAATGGTGTAGGTAATTATTGATGCCGCTATATTACACTACCATCGTGCCCAGAAGGCCATCCCTATCATTGTCCTCTTCGAGAGCCGCCTTAACAATCGAAGCCAGGTAATAATGAGGTGTATTACACGATGCGTTGAGCAGGAAGCCCTGAAATGTCCCCTAAGCCTAGAGGCTCATACCCTACCCCTTTTTTAGGGCGCCTATTTCTTAAGATAACAGATCCTAACCATAAAACTAGCTATCCTAAAAAAGGGGTAGGTTATGAGCCTCTAGGAACCTGAAACCCCTGGGCCCCAAACCCTAAAACTTAAACCCTAGACGCTGCGGACCCTAAACCCTAAAATCCGCCCACTTACCCTAAGGGTCCAAGTACCTAATATTCATATACTCTCTTAAATACTGAGCTACTTAACTACTATCCTAAACCCAAGCACCTAATTATTGGGTCCTTTGGAATTTTAGGGTTAAACCCCAAAACCTAAACCCTAGACTAAACCCTTGGCCCGTTACATTCCCAAAGGGTCCTATGTACTGTTATGGGGGATACTTCCCTAAGTCATAATAGTAATTCCTATTATGGAAACCCTACAGTCTACTATATAGGTGCTCCTAGACACCCTTATAGGAACCCTTAAAGGAACCCTATAAGCTTATAAAGCCTAAACCTGTAAAGGTACATAGGACCCTTTGGGACTATCATTGGCCCCCTCAGGGCCCGGCGTTTCGATTCCGTCGGTCTGAATGCCCGGTAGTCGCAAATGCAAAGTGGACACCTGCGCCCATGTCGGGTGATTGTCAAAATTAGGGTACCTTGTTGGGTCCTTATTATCGTACGGCACCTATTATTTAGGGTACCCAAAAAGGGACCCTAAATTTGACAGCCACCCATGTAAATCGACATAGCACTAGGGCGGTGGTAAAAGGCTCTTTCGCGCCGAAAGAAGGGAGTCTTCTAGGGAGATTTTACTAGAAACGTCTCTGACCTTTTGAGTCGTCTAAGGCTTTGCGAAGCTTCATGCTGCGGGTCATCGGAGGCTACATGTCTTCATTTCTACCTACATCTCCTCACATGACCCATATTTGTGGCTGTCACAGGGTAGGGCTCAAGAAAACGAGGCCTTGAATGGCGAGATCTGAACTGCAACTAGAGTCTCCGATTGTACCTAGACCCTCCATCTACCCTCTATTAGACCCTAAGAACCCATTATTTGGGGCCATATACCCCTATTTGAGGGCACAAGGAGGGTCTTGGTAATCAACCCACGAGCTGAGGTTGAGAGCTTGAGGGTTACGCAGTGGGGGTCGGGACATCAAGACCCTGAACCCAAAAGGAAGAACCCTGCCTTTTCCCTGGACCTGAGACGGTTTCATCAGCCATATGCAAGAAACAGCCGCCCAGAGAACCCAATACCCCTTAATTAAGGAATATGGCTTAAGTATTATATAGGGCTTCATATTATGATTTAAGCTATATTCCTAATTTAAGGGATATTGGGCTCTCTGGGCGTAAGGCGTAAGGGCTTGGGACTTATGGTTTTATGGCTTTGCGCGAGTTAGGCGAGAGGTTGGGATTCGAGGTGTTAACTGGCAAGGCACTACTTGGAGGTTCATGGGTAGTTATAAGTAGGGTTATAAGTAGGACAACTATGGTTATAACCTATATTAGGGGACTTATAGCCCCACTTAGAACTACCCATGAACCTCCAAGTAACTGGCTTCAGGTTGGAGAGGCGGGGCTGGCTTTTCAGGAATCGTCAGACTTCTAAGCTTGCCATCCCTAAACCCTGCGAAGGGCTCACGGTTTTGAGGGTTTAGGGTTCAGTCATGTGAGTGGTTGTCAAAATTATGGTCCCTTGTTGGGTCCCTGTTATAATACGGCCCCTATTATTTAGGGTACCCAAAGCGGAGCCATAATTTTGACAACTACCCATGTAGGCACGTGATCAATCAAACCCCTCGTCGTTATTGCTTCCGGACGTCCGGCTTTGTGGGCTTTTCGAATCGAGCTACTCAGCGATACCCTAAACCCTAAACCCCAAAACCCCCAAAGCCTCACCCTAAGTGAGCACCCTAACCCCAACCCGGGCTACGAACCTAGGAGGTGCCCTCCAGCTCGCTGCCTCAAAGGTCTCAAGATTGATCCTGCAGAACCTGGCACGATGAACGGTGGTAGAGCTCACCTACACCCAGACATGTAGGTTTTCTGTAATGGCCCAACACCTATGAACGGCCATTATTCTACAACCCTATAAACCCTAAAACCCTAAACCCTAAACCCTAAACCCCTAACCCCTAACCCCTAAACCCCTAAACCCCTAAAACCCCTAAAACCCCTAAACCCTAAACCCTAAACCCTAAACCCCTAAACCCCACATACTTTTGGTGCCCAGAGGTCGGGTTCTAGATCAAACCCTAAGGGTCCAAGTACCTAATAATCATATACTCTCTGAAATATTGAGCTACTTAACTACTATCCTAAGCCCAAGTACCTAATTATTGGGCCCCCTTAGACCTATACAAAACCCCATAATGCCCCTTATAGTAATCCTTATAGACCCCCCGCAAAGGAACCCTATTATTCCGAAGAAGTACCTAATTATTGGGTCCTTTGGACCCTTAGGGAAAGGCTTTGGCCTCATGCTCCGGCCTCAGGAGCCGAGGGATTTCTTAAGATCCTCCCTAGAGCAGGGCATAGTTTGGCGTTAGGTGAGGGTTTAGGGCTTCTAGGGTTTAGGGTTTCTAGGGTTTAGGGTTTATAGGGTTTATAGGGTTTTATAGGGTTTCTGGGGTTTAGGGTTTATAGGGTTTAGGGTTTATAGGGTTTAGGGTTTATAGGGTTTCTGGGGTTTAGGGTTTATAGGGTTTAGGGTTTATAGGGTTTAGGGTTTATAGGGTTTAGGGTTTCTGGGGTTTAGGGTTTAGAGTTCATGTTGTTTGAGGAGTCAGGGATACTATGCCCAGTCCTGGCAGTGCGCAGTCTGAAGATTCTGTCTGTTCGGGGCCACCAATCATCAGGCGAAGATCCCCGAATCCAAAGCAGAGCTGCTTTTGATTTAGGGTTGGCACCACAGGCTCACACCCTAAGCACAGGAGAGCTAAGCACAGGAGAGATAAGGCAAGTCGACAAGGCTCGCGGATTGCAGATCGCTGATTACTAATTCATGGTCATCCCGCTCCTGCTCTCTCAGTAGTAGTGATTATGATTGGCATCCAGTATCCTAGTATTGAGGCCTTCAATCACAAGAGGGAGGGGGGGTTATGGTCAGGTGCTATCTACATAATTTACGTACTTGGGCTGCATTGGGCAGAAGGATGCCCAGCTTTGCAGGGCGTATGAGAAATACGGTAAGGTAGGGGCCCCTAGTAATTAGAATAAGGTTTTGGGGTATCCTATAGTATAATTGTAATAAGGAACTCCCTAGGAAAGTACAGGTCATTGTTTTTGCCGCGATATTGAGTGCAGTTGCCGATCTGGATCTCGGCTGGTCGAGTCGTCTTGAAACACAGCCCAACAAAAAGAAAACCACGAACCCGAAACTTGCTAAAGTCCCAACTTTAAACCTAATTACAGATCTTGAAACACAAAAATTCTTGAACCCCGAATTACAAACCCAATTCCTAAGCCTCAGACATCCCCAAACCCTGAACACCCGGCCTGTTGTCGTTCTCGCGGACATAGGCAAATCTCTTTGTGAGAACCTGCCATACTCATGGCAAGCATTCTTGGCCATGCAGCCTTAACCCCTGGACGCTAAGGGCTAAGCAGCCACCCTATGCGTCAGTGTTTAGGACTTTGGATTTGGGGACTTATTGCTTAGGAATCCAGCTACGGTCTGTAAACCTTTAAAGCAGCAAGCTCTACAGACTCGACCTAGATGCGAATCTGCCTTCAGGTCAAGAAACTCCACTCGGGGTTTAAGAGGGGCTTAAGACCCCCGATGGTCGGGAAACTCTGTGAAACATTCGCACGCGTGAAGGGGCACCGCTGTAAAGCCAGAGAAAAATCCCAGAAAGCCCTCATAAAACATACCAAACACTCCCCAAAGAAAAAACACCTAATTTTCGAGCACGCTCCCATCTCCCTGCATCTTCCAGAGTTGAGGCCCGTGCGGGCCGCTTCAAGTGAGTGAAGCGAGCCTTGGCGGACTTCTGAACCCCTCCAAAAAGTTAAACTTTTAGCCTCCTTATTATGGTTCATATAGACACCCAAATTGTTAAAGTCCTAAGAGCCAACCAGAAGAACGCCAAGGAGCGTCAGATGCAAAGCCATCGCGCCTGCGAGACTGAGCCGGTGGAGGGGTTTGCTACTTGGAGGTTCATGGGTAGTTATAAGTGGGGTTACAAGTCCCCCAATATAGGTTATAACCAAAGTTATCCTACTTATAACCCTACTAATAACTACCCATGAACCTCCAAGTAGGTGTCGATTTCAACAGTCCCCAAAGCTATTTATAATTAGGGCCCTATATTAAACCATAAGGCAAACTATCAACAATCCTAAACCTAGTTTGCGGTTTGTTCTTTGGCTCAGGGCTTGGGGTCTGGAGTTTTTGGTTTGGGCAGGGTTTGGGGTTTCGGTTTCGGGTTCAGGGTAAAGGGCCAGGTGTTGGAGTTGAGGGTTCAGGCTTCAGGGGGGCTGAGAGGATTTTCTGGCTCCGGAGGGTGCATGACTTCTTCGAGCATGCTTACGCTAAAGCTTATAGGTCTTTTGGTTCTGGGTTTAGCTATACTGAACTTAGACCCCTACCAAAAAATATAATTTTAGCTGTTTCTTATGGATTAAAGGAACCAAAAATTAAACAACTATTTCTAGGTACCCCTAAGTTAGGGTTTGCAGCTACAACTCCTTTGAACCAAGTCCTTTACCCCGAAACTTGGGTGTTCTTTTGTATATGCTTGAGGTCTAAACGGGGGCAGTCGCAAAACCAAGACTTGAGTGTCATAGGTGCACGAGGAGGAAATCCTAGCACCCTAAAGTCTGCAAAACCCGAAGCCGTTTGCGGACTTGCGAGGTCTGTGCGCCATAAGGTGAGTTGGGTCTATGAACAGAAGAAGCCCAAGACCCAAAGCCCTGAGCCTTGAACCCTTGAAGCCGCCAAGCCCATCAGCCCTTGGCGCCTACCCGCCATCTTCGGATGGCCCGCGATACATTCAACTGTGCGGTCTTCGGTGTTCCACCTGGGACCGGCAGTCTGCTAGCTCGAGGCTCAGATCTTCCAATGTACGTGTCTCCGTTCATGTTGACTCCTTAAGTCATGCTCAAGCTGCTGTCATTCATCTATCTGTGCATATATATATACACATACACACACACATGCAGGCATGCATGCATGCATGTATACGTGCATGCATACATACATACACATGCACACATACATGGTATCTTGCACACACATAAGAGCATGAACAAACGTGTGTATCTACATGTATGTATGTGCATGATTCAACATATATACATACAGCGGCAGAGCATTTTTTAACAAGGACTGTTCCCCAGTTCGGGTATGTTGCAAGATCTGGGAGTTGCCGTTAAGGTTTCATCGGTGATTTCTGTCTACCGTCTCGAGCCTCGTGAGGTAGGTCTACAGACCAGGTTCGTGTCCGCGGTATGTGCCTTGCTCACAATTAGGTTTACAGGGTGCGAGGCTGCTGTCTCGCTGACTTCGTATAGAGTATAGAGGATTCTGGACGAACATAGAGCACCGTGAAATAGAATTGTATGCAGAGGCATGGGTATAGGGTCGGGCATCCACCGTCGGAAGTTAAGATTTCGCATTATGGATACAACGGTGGTGTACCCAGTGTAAGCCGTCGTGATGCTGGTAGGGTCAAGATGCACAGCCATGACACTGTTGTCGAAAATGCAGCGACTATGATGAACACATGGTGGATGCGCGGAGCGATGGTGTTGCGGCTTTTTGTGACAAGTGCAACATGGATGTTCTGCATTATGAAGACTGCGCTGGAAACTACAGCCTAGCACTCGACACCCTGAAGCAACACAGCTCTGAGGCCTGAACTCTAACACTTAAGAGGGAGTTTCGGAAAATTAGGGGTACAGCTCTGCAAAGGACACGCCAAATCTGAGGTACAACCCGGCCTCTTAGAAAGGCCGAACTGTCTTTGGAAGTATGTTGGGCCCTTCGGAAACCTAAATTCCACTAAACCCTAAACCTAAATTCACCATCATGTCGCTAGCCTTTGTGGTTGCTGTATAGCCTCTGTAACCGGAGGCCGGCATTTGGGGTTTACCTGGACCCTAAAAAGTATGTAGAATAATAATCACCTTTGGCATATAGGTGTTGAACCATTATTTTACCCACTTTTAGGGGTAGTGATGGTAAACTTGGCGTTTAGGGTTTTGGCAGCGACTAGTCAGGAGCATGGGCTGCTTACTATGACCAGAAGTTCTATGCTGTTCACAACTGCTAAGTAGCACCACACATGGAAATGTCACCCCCGCCTGTAGACACACGTCTTGGAAGAGAAGTACACGTTGCCGTCCTGCGCTGTGAGCTGTTCTGCATGCCTTCGTACGTAAAAACTTCCGGGTCCCACATATTGAAGTGTCTCAAGTGCAGACATCATGGCTTCTCATGAGATATGCCCAAGATGGCATTCCCCTTGAGGTCCAATGCACCTTATTGTAGACCAATCTAAGGTATACTCTCCTTGCTCGATTGCTAAACATCGTTAGGTCTACAGGGCATGTAGAGGGTTTGAGAAAGATTGAGTTCCCGTGCAAAGAGCTCTGAACCTTAAACTGCCAATCCCCCACACTAAACCACAAACCTGGAACCCTAACACCTTCCAGCCCAAACTGTGAGTTCTCGGTGTGGACAGAGCCCAGCAGCAAGGGGACACAGCTTGAGGACTTTGCAGGGCTCGTATGTGTTTTGTTAAAGAGGTTCTCGGGAATTGGGCTGCTGGGGGGGAATGGTTGATGATATGACAGAAAACGATTTTTTGGGTAACCTGTTCCGACTTGGACGAAAGTCGAGCTTGGCTGTTAACAAATGCCCTTCAAATTTAAGGCACAACATAATACGGCGTTTTTAGGATTCAGGGTTTAGGGTCTGGTAAGCCCCGATGTAGACCGGAATCAATCAAAGAAGGATCTTTAAGATCGTTCTTGGTTTCCAGAATGTTCTCAATGATTAGCCGCCTCTCACTACTGTCGGATCAAACCCTACATTGCCTCGAATGCAGGGAATTGCTAGCATAGACCTTGCCATTCTCACTGTTGTTGCTAGACTACTGTGTGTTCTTAACTTATGTCTGTGAATACACGTATTACGTAGACCACCTCTGACTAAATGGGAGCTTCCGAAAATTAGGGGTACCTTATTTTGGGGTCCTTATAACAAGGATCCTACTATTTAGGGTACTATATCATGTTCCGCTATTTCCGGTTAAAATGATAAAACTGGATATTTGGTCAGTTTACAGCATGTCCCCACCCGAAAACTCCGCAAGCAAGGCGATCCTGGCCGGCTGTGAGATAGCTGTTTGCCTGACGTGGGGTTTAGGGCTTCGGGTTTAAGGTTTAAGGTTGTGGGGTTTAAGGCTTAGGGCTTAAGCTTAGGGTTTAGGCTTTAAGTTTAGGGTTTATAGGGCTTAGAGGTTTTAGAAGATTTAGGGGTGAGGCAGGGATCTGAGGAACCAGCAGGGACGAGTCTGCCTCCAAAGCCGTAAACCCTGAACCCAAACCCAAAAACCCAGGCCACCCTCAAGAAACCTTTACCAGTCCCTTACCCATACTCTATCCTCCATCGCCCTGAACACCAAAGCCTCGCAACAACTAACTTCAAACTCTACGCAGAATCTACGCCCGAGAGACCCATGGCACGAAGTTCGAACTTTCTTGGTATCTAGGGTTGTATAAGCCTTCTTTTCAGGGCTGCCGGCTTGGAACTCAGCGTGCTAGGTGTAGGATCTTCGGATTCAGAGAGGATGTATGAGCATGAGAGCCTCGACATATCTCTCCAGTTGAAGTCGACTTTATCTGTATCCAATACCAAGAAAGTAGAAATATAATAAGAAAAAATAAGAATTAAGTATGCACGGCCATACAGGTACAGTGTGATTCACAATGAATACTGTTACCACCAAAATCTGAATGCGTTCAGTTCAACAACCCATGCAGAACACGTCTCTCTTTCCACCCGCAATGTTTGCGTAATGGCTCTCGCTGTCTCACAGGGCTGCTGTTGCGGCGCCCGCAATTCAAATAACGTTACCGCCTTGCCGGGGATCAGCTTCCCAGATGTGGCTCAGCATTCTGGGAACTAACCTCCAATTCGAACCTTTCAACAGAATCACACACCAGCTTAAACAACACACAAAAACTAACCAATTGCCAACTCCTAAACCTTGAGCTCAGCCTAGACCCTCCATCTACCCTCTATTAGACCCTAAGTACCCATTATTTGGGGCCATATACCCCTATTTGAGGGCACAAGGAGGGTCTTGGAGATTTTGAAATTAAGACTCCCCCCCATGCTGACACCCGGAAGGGGAGGGCTGCTGTTAGTTCCGGCCGGAAGTGGCCAAGTCATGCATGAATCTATGGGACTCTAAGGCGACCTCTGCGGGGAACCCTAAACCCTAAACCCTAAGGGTCCAAGTACATAATAATCATATACTCTCCTAAATATTCCTAAACCCAAGTACCTAATTATTGGGTCCTTTGGACCCTTAGGGTATGGGACTCTGAGGCGAGCTCTGCGGGGAAGCCGGTGGATTTGCAGGGCACTGCATTGTACTGGAAGTGCTTTGCACTTTAGAGGTTTAGAGTTTCGGACAGCGGGGTGGCAAAAAGGATTATTAGGCTTGTCAGGGCTTTGAGGCTGAGGATACTTCAGTTCTGAGGTGGCGGGTTAGGGCTTGAGGCTACTAAGGGTTTAGGGGCGAGTTCGGGTGAGAGGCTCACCGAGCTTCTGCAGCAGGGGTCCTCTCAAATTTTCCTCAGAATTCATCAGCACGGGTCTAAAAATGCAGCTTCTTTCAGCAAGGAATCTCTTCGGTTCAAACCACAAACTCTAAACTTCCCTGACTTATGTGTCGGAGACCTCCAACTCCCCCAATGCAAGTGGTTTCAAACAGACCTTACGTTAAACAACCTGAACCTATGCTTTATTTAAACACCCGAAACAAGCTGATAGTAAGCCTGCAAGTATCTTGCCAAGGCCCGAAATACTAGCGATAAACAAGGGCAACGGGAAGAAGTTTCGATTCCTTCCCGCAGCGCCGCAAGGGAAATCTAGGCCCTCGTTGAGTCAAGCCTCACATTTTGTGGTATAAGTGTGGAGTTATAGAGGTGTGCAAAGTGCGACTACGTGGCACTTTGCTTAGGACGCTACATTAAATCTACACATATACTATGGAAATGAACCCTGAACCCAAAACCCCAAACCATAAATACCGTAAATCTTGCCGGATCAGTCTTTACGCTGATGCCCAAGCCCCAAAACCCTCCAGTTCCTGGACCGTGGAGCCCGGGGAACGTTACAGTAGGAGCCAGAAAGTTGGAACATCAGTAGCCTCATGCCCTTAAAGTAAAGTATAGGGAATCCCAGCAAGAATCATCCTAGATCAATGTTCCAACTTTCTGGGGTTCACTATAAAGACATCAAGGTTAAACAATGGGGCTAGCGGCCTGGGCCGAGTGGGTTCAGGGGTGCCCCCTATATAAACCCCAAACCCCTTTACCCTCAACCCTGGTTTGTAGGTAGCCTCAGTTGGGTCTAAGGTTTCCCTATAAACCCTAACCCCCTAAACCCTCAACCCCGGGTTTAGAGCGTATGGGGGTTAACTAGTAGCCTCTTTAGCACGTTGGGACTTCAGCATCGGCCCAAGAGGCGGCTACCGAAGCTCTAAATCTCAACAACCCAAGCAAGCTTGCATGGGACACCCTTAACCTACAGTACACCCCCCCAAACGTAGGTAAAAGAAAGGCCGAACACCTACAAACGGCGATCAACTATTCGGCCTCCTTTTGTGGTCCAGGTCGAGTTTGATAGCAAGATTAAAATTTAGGACTTATGGAGGCTTGAGAGAGCTCGGGAGCTAAGTTGCTCTGCAACCAGCTCAGGAGGACGCATTCCTTCTCGACCCGGGGCTTTCGCGAGCAGCTTATCGCCAGAATTCAATCGACATAGGTGGGTGCCGTACTACTTTGGGGGTCCTACGAAAGGGAACCGCACCGTCCTACTTTGGGGTCCTAATACGGGAACCAAACGGTACTACTTTGGGGTCCTAAAAAAAGGGAACCAAATTTAGAGCACGTTGAGTCTCACTCCTGGACGGCGAGCCCTGCCAAATCCCACAGGCGTCCTAAACCCCGTAAGTATTATGAACCGAAATCCTAAACCCCCCATGCCCTATCCTACACCGTACATGCTACACCTCATACCCAGTAACAAGGCACGGGCCTCAAATACTTAGATTACGGTTTGGCCGGTTTGGTTAAGGATGAGTAGGAACCCTAAAGACTAGCATTGGCAGTTGCAAGTATGTCTCTAAATGAGCCAGGCTCTTCAAACACGCAGACAGACCCGGGTTCCAAGCTCCACATGGCACCTCAAGAAATCAAGACGTGCATTTGTGTGGGCTTGCAGTGTTGGCACAGGGTTGTGGGTTCAGGGGTTTAGGGTTCAGCGTTTAAGCTTTTGTTAGGCTTTAGGCAGGGGTTCGTTGTCGACTACTTACATGGGGCAGGGTTAGAGCCATAGACGTGATATACTGGAAGGGAATCTCCCCCGCACATCCCTCGTTTAGGCGCTGTGCATACATCCACACGCTGGCCGCCTTAGAAAGTGCTTAGCCTTGGGCTCAGAAATATCGCCCAAACTGGGTACTCTTTTTGTGCTTCTTCTGCCGGCTGATTACATTCCTACAGGGGCCGGAGAAACAAAGCAAGCTAGCGGCGCTGTAGCCCCTGTAGGTCCGCATGTCCTTGTCTGGGGTGATCCACCCCAAACCCTAAACCCCAAACCCTGAACCCTACATTAGCGAGCCATCATTCCTGAGGTGCCATTAGTTCTTTGGTGGTTTGCGTTTTAGGGCTTGGGGTTTGGGGTCCCGGGTTAAAGCGAAGCATCCTGAAGCCTTGTACAACCTTAGCCTTCAGGGTTTAGGGTTTAGGGTTTTAGGGCTTAGGGTTTAGGGTTTAGGGTGTAGGGTGTAGGGTTTAGGGTTTTAGGGTTTAGGGTGTAGGGTTTAGGGTTTAGGGGACCTTAGCCTTAGACACCCCTGCGAGCAGATAGTCCACTGCAAGCCGACATCCTAGCAGGCTCAGTTGAGGTGCCGCGGCGCATCGTCCTACTTTGGTGGGTCATACCTGCCGTCCTGGCGGAAGACTTTAGATCGGGCTTGGACTTCATAAGTATGTTATTTAGCGTGCGCGTGGGCCGGGGCGATTGGTTTCAGGGCTTTGAGGATATTCTACAGGTAATCTGCTGGAGGAGACGCATCTATATAAGCAGATGACCTTTATCCCTCATGGACGTTTTTGTGGAGATGAGTTTCGAACGATGTGATAAACCTTTTTCATCGCTAGTATCCCCGAAGAGGGAACCCAAATAGACTCTTCCCCAAGTTAAGGAAAACCTTTCCGCGTACCTGTGCAGCACATTCTGAGGCCTGAGTTGGGTTCCTCTGTAGTGGCGTCAGGGCCAAAGCCTATGCTGCATGGAAATGTCTCGTCCCGAACCGCTGGGTCCTCTTCGGTTGACTCGCGACGCCGCCCTGATAGCACAGTCAGCTGAGGCAGACTTCATGATGTGGGTTTGGGAGCGCACGGCATCGGTTCAAAGTCTAAGTCCCTATGCCCATAAATCCAAACCTCAAAAAGCCTGATTCCTGTAAACGCTAAATTCAAAACCAACCCGGAACTCAGAACCCTCAACCCGAAATCGACTTAAACAGCGAAAGCCTAACATCAAATAACCCTAAATCCCTGAGCCCTTAGCTGGTGCTTCACCCCAACACCCAACTCCCTACGGCCTAAAACCCCTACACCTGCGAGGAAAATGGCTTGGGAAAAGAAGCCAGAAGACCTGAAGCACCTAAACCCTGTAACGCGTAAAGCACAGAAAACTAACCGCCCCTCAAGGCATGAACAAACACGAATCATGCTTAATCTAATGACACCCAAAGGGTCCAAGTACCCAAATAGTAGGATTTTTGGCCCCAGATAACATACCCTAAATGGTTTCGGATACATAAAACTTAAAACCCTACTAGTTGGGTACTTGGACGCTCTGTGACCAGTTTATTAACCAAAGCAAGACCCCCTAAACCCCAAACTCCAAACTCCAAACCCGAAGCCCAAAACCCTAAAAGAAGAAACGACAGCTGGGCTCCCCACTGATCTTCCGGCGACTCAGGATCTCTTCGCAGTAGCAGTTGTACCACATGATGAACTCCTTTAGTGTTTAGGGTTCTCGGGATTCAAGTTTTTCGTGTTTAATGTATGGGATCTCCAGAGGTTCAGATGTCGTCCTTGACATCTTGGGTTTAGGGTTTAGGAACTCCTCTCTGGCTTTGAAAGCTTTTGGTGTTGAGGGGTTCCTTTAAGGGGTGCTATGGGGTTCTATAATCATTGGTTTTGTAAAGGGTTCCTTTAAGGGTGCTATGGGGTTCGGGGGCTTCGTGTCTTCTGCTTCGTCCGGTCAAGGCGAGTCTGGGGCTTAGTACTCTTTTGGGTCAAAAGCGAGATTAGGGTTTAGGGGTTTAGGGTTTAGGGGTTTAGGGTTTAGGGTTTAGGGTTTAGGGTTAAGTGAGGTCTTGCGGCTGCCCTTATGCTTCCCGCTTTGTTGGGACCTCCAAAGAGGAGCGCTACATATGCCAACTGTTCGGGTGTTTCGCAGTTAGGTTTGGTAAGGTTAAGGTTGGTGTTTCGAGTCTACTTGGAGGAGGCATGGACCTATCAACTGGGTTTAGAGGTAAGTACCCTACTAGTAGGGGCCATCCTGGTTGCGTCCCTGTGTTAAGACCGACAACTAAATCACATCAGCTACGTAGGCAAAGCAGTGTAAGGTGTAGGGCTGAGCACTAAGAAGGCGGCCGCTTCATCAGCATGTAATCACAAGGTAACCCTAAGGGTCCATGTACCCAAAGAGTATATACTGTGGCCCCAATGTACCTGTATAGGGAGTACTTTAAGGCCAAAGTATATACTATTTGGGTACATGGACCCTTAGGGTAAGGGAAGACGTTGCAGATAATGCTTTGCTGGGCGACCGTAACTTTACACGCCGGCCAGATGTTGAAACAGACGTCGCGAAGCTGAATCAAGCCTTTGACGCTACAGGCTATGCTCCAAAGGAATGCAAAGTTGCAGCCCCACCGTCTCGACGCCTCCACCACTCTCAAATACAACCCCTAATTCTCTGATCACTTATGCTATAAAGCTCAAGGAGCCAAAGAAAACGCTTAAGGCCGTTTGGGGGCTGTTTGCGGTGTTGGGAAAGGGGTCCAACTACCCGACTTCGTTAGATGCAGAAAATGCAGACACTTAGATTCGACGACAACATTTCCAATGTCCAAACCTCATAGCCCCAAACAAATTTCCTATTCCATGATCTCCATTCCGGCAGCATCGCCGAAACCTTCTACCCTCAACCTCAATACTAGACCCTGCACAGAGTTAAGCCTTTAAGCCCTATAAACCCTGAACCTTAAACCCGAAACTCGGAACATGAAACGCGAAACCCCCCAAATTTTGGACCCTCATTTAAATTCTAAACCTTAAACCTCGAACAGGGCGGTAGGTCCTCGAAGTCAATCGACCCACTGCCATCCTTCGCTGGAATGATTGGAAGGGTTTAGACTTAGTGTTAATTTAGGGTTACGAGTTCATGGCTTAGGGTTTCGGGTTTAAGGTTTTCCATGAATTAGGACTCAATCTGAGGTATCTTATCTTGTGCCAAGTCGAAACCACAACGAAATGATCCATTTGCAGAAGCCCTGCCCTTAGACCCCAAACCTTAAAACAGTAAGCCTAATACTTAGCATCCAAAGCTACAGAGGCTACTTTTCCTGGGCCTGTGATTCTGGTCCCTTCTGGTTGTGACTGGGGCTTACAATATCCTCGGTGGCTTTACTCCTCGGGACTCCGGGTTGAGCCACCCTAGATTTCTGCCGCTTCTTGTGTGGCATTTGTTCTCCCCGGTCCTCCCGCAATGGGTCTTTAGGGTGCCAAGTCACCACAGCAGAGCTTGATAGAACCCTTATATGGCCTGAGTGGTTCGCATATCCAAGCCAAAGCACCGGTCTAAACGTTCTCACTGGAAACCAACCCTGATCTAAACGTCAAGACCAAACCTCCTCGCTGTACTTCAGCAACAACCACCGGACCTCATTCAGTTAGAAAAGCCGCATTGTATCTTAATACAGCTCAACAGCTACATTCTACATACCTGACCCTTTGATTGAAGTCACACATACACAGACACAGCGAGGGAGAGAGAGAGAGAGAGCGTGTGTGTATAACTATGTAACTCTCTCTCTATATATATATATATACTATCTATTTACGTACAGACATACGTGCATACTGTACTTAGAGCGAGCGCTGCGAGCGGCTGCAACCGTTTTGGTGCCCCAGGTCCTGATCCGCCTGCTGCCAGAAGAATCGGAGGCGCTGGGGCCTCCAAAGAAGACCAGGCGACTCTTTGGGAGCTCCAGATTTATAGGGGCTTCAGGGACTTTAGGGTTTAGGACATGGGACTTTAGGGTTTAGGACTTGGGACTTTAGGGTTTAAGGCTTACAGCCATGTTGAAGTTTGTTTGGTTGGCCCTTTTAGGTTTTGGGGTTCAGGGCTTGGGGCTTTCTTCGGCTTTGGGAGTCAGGGCTTCGCGTGAAAGGGTTTCGGGCTTAAGGTGAACTAGTTATGATTCAGAAAACAGGGGTTCTTATCATCTCCGGGATGTACATTGGGATCTGGGATTGGGGATTTTGAGCCGGGGCCTCCATCCAGAAACGCATAGATCATGGACATGCGTTTGCAAATGAAACCTCGAAACTTAAACAATCCAAGACCCTGATTGTGCCCTCAAATAGGGGTATATGGCCCCAAATAATGGGTACTTAGGGTCTAATAGAGGGTAGATGGAGGGTCTAGGGCTGTAAGTTTTCTCCGTCGCACTCTGGACCCTTGACGAGCAACAAGTAAAACTCAAAATCCTTAAGCCTGCACCTTCCACATCCCTCGAGCCTAGAAAACTACAAACCCCAACCCCGCGTCCAAGCGGCCCTTGTAAAAACCCACAAGCCATCCAGATCCCCCCCTACAACCCAGAGGCGACAAAACCCCCAAGTAAGGGCACCCGAGTAAGAGTCCTTAATTGTGGGTAGGGGCGGTGGGGGTTAGGATTTAGGATTTATATGTAGGGTTTAGGGGTTGCGGTCGAAGGTATAGGGTTTTTGAGGTCTAGGATTTTAGGTTTAGGGATAAGGGCGATTGGGGTTCGAGAGGATTTCATGTTTAGGGATTATTGGGTGATTAGGGTTCGAGAAGATCAGGGTTTAGGGTTCGGGAAGACAGATTGACGTTGAGTCGATGGCGGCACTTCGCTGAGGTCGTCCGTGCCGTAAAGCTTGAGTAGCATCCCGACGAACCTGGGGGTTTACAGGTACCGGCTGGGGCTTGCTGGGCCTTTCAAAAATTGTCCGTTCTTCTGGCTTCTAAAGGAATTTGGGGTTGTTCTGTAAGGGAAGAGGTTTCATGATTGGGGGTCTGACCCGTGCACTAAATCTCAAACTCTATAATATTATGGCCCCTATACCCCTCAATCCCCTGTATAGCCCTTATGGAACCCTCCTTAAAGGAACCAGGCGAACCATCAAGGCCCCCGTAAAAGCGCTGACCTGAGCGCCCGGGCTGGGACTCGCGGATAAGTACGCCCTCCTCAGGCGCGCTCGTGCGAGGTCTACGTAGATGCTTAGGTCTTCAGGAAGAACGGTTTAAAGCTTGTTGGCTTTGGGATTCAGGGGACCAACATTACATTCCCTACACCCTTAACCCTGGTTTGGGGCTTTTGAGTTAGGCTTAATTATGGTCTTGGGGTTGTGCTGTGAAGCATATTTAAGGGTTGGGGCATCGTGGCATAAAAGCTCGTAACATCTAGGGTTGGGGTTTAGGGTCATGGTAGGCTGTTGTCATAGCAACCCAGTATGTCCGTAGCTTTTCTACATCTTTGCTCGAGTTTTGCGCGGGGCGGCATAAATGTCGCTACATGGTGATGCTTATGGCTGAGGATTGTCAATCGCGAAGAGAAGATCCGGATCGTCTACCGCTACATAGGCAGTCGCCGCATGTTAGCAACCATAAACTCTACACTAGACACTGAACACTGGCATCTCCTGATTCCTCAATCTTGTACGCTTTTTTCTCCGGACTGCTCGTAATTTCTGCCAACTCTGCCTGGAGCCGCAAGAACAGGCCACTGACTGGTTAGGATAGACAAACTAATACAGGGACCATTTAAGAGCCTGTGAGTACTCGAAGTTCTGACCTCCATAACTATTGTGACCGGGGCCGTCGCATCCGTGGTGATGGAGAAGGTAGAGAAAAGGCGGTGCATGTCTTCGACATCCAAGATGCTAAGGCCGTACCTGGGACATGTCAGATCATGCACAGGGCTTTAGCAATGTACCTCTCTTTTTTGGGTAACCCAGTTTATGGTTAGGATCCTATAATGCGAAACTTGTTATGTAACCAAAAATGGCACTGCAATAAATGGTCTCGGTAGGGTCAGGGCTTGAGCTTCAGAGTTGAGGGCTTCGTGGTTCGTCCCTTTGGGATGAAGGCCTCTGTAAGGTTTCGGGGCTCTGGGCGGGGAACCTTTCTTTGGCCTGCCTGCGGCTTGGAGGCAGTTTATGACGGTGAACCGTTGGGAACCTACGTACCTACAGCTTCGTGCTTGAGGGGACACCCCTAGGTTGGGCTGCTGATTACAGTCAACCTTCAAGCTGTAAATACTAAACCAAAGGCCTGTGTATCAAGCACCAAACCCAAGCCCTAAAACCTACACCCCTAAGCAGCAACCCCACTAAACCTGAATTTCAAGCTCCCGACTTCTTCGCCAACCGTCGGAGCTGCACAGCCTCCGAATCCACACCTGCCCCGAGGAACGGTCGGTGGTGAGGGTTTTAGGTGTTGGGGTTCAGGGCTTAGGGTTTAAAAGGGGTTTGGGGTTCAGGGTTTTGGGTTTAGGGCTGGGGGTTCAGGCCGTTTAGGTGTAGGAGCTTTAGGGTTTAGGGTTCAAGGATTGGTGTGCGGGGTTTGGGGATTCAAGATTTTAGGGCTTGGCCCCAGCGAGCTTACTACTTGGCACTGCTTAGGCATTTTTATGTTTGCCGGAGTTTGGAACTCAGCGATTGCAGGTCTAAGGCTCTAGGGCCAGGAATCGGCGTGCAGGCTTTCGTTGTAGTATGGCTCTTGCCCCGGCCCTGAGAACAGCCGAAGCCTAAGCGCCGGTTGAGGGTTTTTGGCTCGGTTCACCTTAACCTGGACCCCCAACATATGTAGAATAATTGACTTTTATAGGTATTGGACCATTATTTTACCTACTTTGGGGGGTTTAGGAATCAGACTGCTCCAATTGAACGCGGACACACCGAAGGTTAGAGCGTCCGGGGTTGATGCCCTACGCGGGATATCTCAACACTGCTGCAGAACACCGAACCCTGAACCTTAAGCGCAAATTCCAACAAAACCAAGTCCAAGCTTCCGAACACCGGGAACCCAGCCAAAACCCCGCAGCTGTCAGGTTACGGTTGGGGCTCGATAGATTACACCCTTAGCAAGCCCAACAGAATCTGCGGGGGTGGCCCAAGTTCTGCGACTTGAACTCACAAAACCCTCCAACACGAACAGAAACACTTACCGAATGCGCCCCCCAAACTGAAAACTTACGAGATTTTTAAGCCGCCAGCCCCAGACCTTAGCGGCCGAAATCCGAAGCGCCTAAGCCTTTTCTGAAGTAGGGTTGGTGATGCCAAGATCCCATAGCAACACCTACATCCGATAGCAACACCCAAAATATAAACTGACCAACCTTCAAAGGACCAGGAAGCCTTATATACACCCACCGGGACGCCCAACATAAGCCATGCTTCATATCAGAACTAATCAACACTCGAACTTTATTCTTGCAACCCAAAGCTTGTGAAGCTTGTGCAGGGAACTGCATTGGGGTAAACAATATGAAAATCAACCCTCAACTCTAAACGCTTACGTTAGCCCTAAATCCCCCCCGCCCCAAATCAAGATGCACATCTTCAAACCCGGAAAGAGAGGTTCTGCAATCCCATTATGGGGATGGCTCAGGCAAGAGTCCCTCCACCTCGGTACTTTAAGAGTGCCAACACCAAGGAAGAACAATCAGGCCCCAATAGAATGCAAGCAACTGTAAACCCTAAATTTTAAGGCTTAAATTCCGCTACCCGAGCTCTGGCCTAAGGTTTCAAGGTCGAAAGCGCGGATGAGGGAATCCCCTGGAGTTGGGAGGTTCCGAAAATTAGGGGTACCTTATTTGGGGTTCTTATATTGAGGATCCTACTACTTAGAGTACTGTATTAGGGTCCCCTGTCTTCGGAAACTCGAGTTGTTCGGAAGCTCGCAGTGTAGAGTTTAGGATTTGCAGAGAGCTGGGTTGAAGGATCTCGGGTTTAGGTTTTACTGTTGTTTACAAATTGGGGGGCCAGGGTTCAGGGTCTAGGGTTTCCGGGTTTAGGATTCGGGTTTTGGCTTTGAGGCTTGGCCTAGTGGGTTAGTGGGCTTCTCCTCTCGTCGCTTGTTGTGTTAAGGTTTGTAGGAGCTGTTCGAGATTGTTACCGAAGGCTGGCCTACGAAATGGATATGCATCGGGATGTGTCCTCTGTAGCTCTTGCGTAACACAACTTTGTGTTTCAGTTTCTCTGGCCGGGCTTCTGCTAGTAGTGATGTGTCTGCTGATCCATGTTTGTTTCTTGTGGCCATGCCCACTCATTCACGAACTCACAGCTACGCAGCGGCATGGCCCCGTGTTAAAATTCCGCCGCCCGCTTTAGGGGGGTTTATCACTGCCCTACCGGACCCTCATCCCTGCATCCCACACTTCACGTGTTCGGTTCCTTGGGAAACCTTCTCGCCGGCACCGAGGTCTGAGGAGCTGGCCAGCAAGTGACCCGGCCTGGCAGTTTCACTTAGACTTAAGCACTAAACCCTAAACTCTATAAACCCCCAAACCCTAAAACCCTAAACCCTAAACCCTAAAGCCCTTGAGCTTCAATACGTAGATGGTGCAGGAATTCTGAAAACCCGCAATAACCATAACTAAGGGGGCTCTTCCATGCCGGCCCACTGCTTCAGGCATCAGGCTGTTCCCTCGGCTGGCTACCCTACAAACAGCAACAAACAGATCCAAGTTCTTGGTTCCCTGGGCTCCGAAACTCGCAATGATAAACAAAACTAGCACTAATCGTACTGATTGAAACGCTGAACATCGTATTGAACATTTCACCTCGATTGCACGTATCTTGTTGACCTTACATACATATGCAGAAATTCAGACAAAATTGTGTTGCATCCCCTGCTTTGCAGCTCCCTACTCGAAACCCTAAATCCAGGTCCAATCTTCACGCTCCTGAAAAGGACTGTCTACTCGGTCTCTTGGTGGACTCAGCGGCAATGCGTCGCAATTGACGGGTTTCCAGAATATTAATGTCCCCGAAACAGAAACCAACTCCTCCGAAGCCCTCAACCCTGAACCCTACCTGTAGACCCACACCACCTTTCTAAGGAACTCTATAAAGACACCAGAACAAGAACCCTAAAGGTTATAGGTTCCTGGGGGCATAGGTAAGGCCTCATGCTCACAACCTTCGAGATTTTCTGCAGGAGGCCTGGTTCTCGATGAAGGATGCACGCATCCGCGAGAGGCCACCAGTCTGCACCTCAGGACGATACCCGGAGAGCCTTGGAAGTTTAGGGCTAAGTGTCTAGGGATGAAGGCCGAGAGGGTTTGGGGTTTAGGATTTGGGGTTTAGCGTTTCGTGCATGCGGTAGCGCATAACTGAGAAGCACTGAGGGTCTGTAACCCCTTCGGAGTTTGGATTTTCGTAAATTTGAAAGGGGAGGGGCATTGGGCATCCATGAGCTCTCCTTAGGACGTAACAAAATACAGAGCCTACTGCTAGTGCTGCTGCTGCTCCTTATAACCTACTAGTACTAGTACTACTTCTACGACGACGACGACTACTACTACTACTACTACTACTATCACTACTACTACTACTACGACGACGACTACTACTACTACTCTTACTACAACTACTGCTACTGCTACTGCTACTGCTACTGCTACTGCCACAACTACTACTACTACTACTCCTGCTACTACTACTACTACTACTACTGCTACTACTACTGCTACTACTGCTGCTACTACTACTACTACTAAACTACTACTAAACTACTACTAAACTACTACTACTACTACTACTACTACTACTACTACTACTACTACTACTACTCCTACTCCTACTGCTACTGCTACTGCTACTGCTACTGCCACTGCCACTGCTACTGCTACTGCTACTGCTACTGCTACTACGACGACGACGGCAACGAGGAGTACTACTGCGGCCGCTACGCTGTTGCTACTGCTATTGCTTGCAGAAGAAATTCTATCAAACCACAAAGTTCTAGACAGAAGTCATGATTTTAGGGAAAGGCATGCTTTTGAAGGCGGCCACAGGCCTTGAAGCTTGTACCTCAAGCTCTTATCCCACACCTCAAGGCCGGAAATTTGGACTATGACTATTCTTGAACAGCCTACGCTCCAAACCCAAAACCCTGAACCCAGAACCCGAAGTTCGCGTAGTACTTGCAAATGGCTCTTCGTGAGTCTAAGTTGTTTAGGGTTGAGATATTACCTTGAACTGCCATAACCTACTTTTTTGTCGGTTCTTATTACAAACACGAATACAAGACTTATAGACCCTGCAAAAAAGTAGGTACTGATTGGGTTAAAGCCCATAAGTCCTAAAGGTGTAGGGTTACTAATTCAGCCGATAAACCAAGTTGAATTACACCCGAACACGAACGAAGAACCAGACTCGCCTGAATCAGCTGGGTCAGGCGAAGCGGGGACATAACCTGCTTTTTGGGTTCAGGTGTTAGGGTTTCCAGGTGCCCTGCAGTGCATCGAAGAACCAGGGTGCAGTGCAGTGTGTCTCGCATTTAGGGTTCAGGTGTTCCGGTGCATAGCACGGCCGACAGGTTTCAGTGTGATGTCGAAGCTCCTGAGTGCTGTGAAGCTAAGAATGATTGAATAGCTGAGTAGCTTGTGACGCGGGGCTGTGCAGGCTCAGGGGAATCTCATGTTCGGACGATCCCGCACAGGGCCAGAACAGCAAACCAAAGACAGGGACTTCATAGAGCACTGAATGTGTCTGTAGATCAAATAAGAGCGACCGACATCTGAGTGCCTGGAGAAAAACGTCAGATGGCGTACTTAAAGGATCATGGGACTTAGTAACTAGGGTTATAATTAGGGTAACTCTACTTATAACTACTTATAACCCCAATTAAGGTACTTATAACCTTACTAAGTCCCATGATCCTCCAAGTAGGGTTCAGGTTCCAGACGAGGAACCATCCCAGACCATGAGCTTCAAATCCTACGGCTGCCAATCTTCGTTAACCCAATCCAAACGGGGTCAGGCTTCCCGAAGAGGAGCCATCCCAAACCATGAGCTTCACATCCCGCAGCTGCCATGAAAAGTTCTTTCTGATTACTATAAACCTCCCTAAACAACGAAACCCTAGACTCCATCAAAGTTCAAATCCTTCAAGAACTCCATACAATGCCACACAGAAGCCGTAGAGAACCTTTGCTAAAGGAACCTGTCAGGGGACCCAAATCCTCCGGTAAACCTGACCCCCAAAACAACAAAAAGCAACAATCGCCAACCCTAAACCCTAAAACTCCCAAACCTTACACCCTAAACCCCTGAGAACCAAACCCTACACCCCTAAAGACCTAAAGCCTTAAGAAGAACCCTGAGTTAAGGGGACCCGATTGTAGAACCCTATAGCCTATAGTATCCTTAAAGGGGGGGTAGCATGGAACCCCATACCTTAAAGACCCTGAGCCTGCAAGCGCTTCTGGGAGCCCCAGTTGGAGAGGATGTTCAACTTCCAGTAGGGCGCCTTAGACGTTCGAAGATCTATGTGGGCTACTTTAAGGGTTTAGGGTTTAGGGTAGGGTGCCTTGGACGTTCGAAGATCTGTACCTGAAGCCCCCAAAAGTAGGTAAAATAATGGCCCAATACCTATACAAGGCCAGTATTCTACATACTTTGGGCGTCCAGGTAGAGGCTACTTCAAAGGTTTTATGAGGGCTGCTATAAGGGTTCTACAGTCTGAGGTTTCTATAAGGGTGCAGGGCTCATTTAGGGTTGGTGGTTTAGAGCTCAGGGTTTCAAAGAATAGGTGGCTACCGTTATTCAGCGATTTGGGGATTTGGGGTTATGTGGCTGAGGACAGAAAGTTCATTTCGGTTTTGGGTTTGGTTAGGGTTTGGATTTAGAGTAACTTTAGGGAGGGTGGTTGAGTGTAGATTCCAGACCCGGACCAATGAGAACTTTTCAGGCCATAGTAGGGGTCCTCAACGAGGATTCTGATTCAAGCTTCAAACCAGAATCAGGGCATTTTTGTTTCCTCCAGACTGAAGAAAGCACAGATAAATCCCTGCAACATCTACAAAACCTTGTTAAAGCTTGAAAACCCTATACAGCCCCTCTTAAATCTTAGCAGACTTTGAAACCTTAAGGAACGCCTTTAACCCTGGTTCAACAAACATACAGCCCTTTGAAAACCAAACTTTCCCTATAGGTTGCTGTTTGGAATAATCAGAATAGGGTCTTGGGGCCCATTTTACTCTAATTATAGTAAGGAACCCTCAAAATAGTATTGGTTATATTACACCCCGCTAATACCGCTTATAGTAATCCTTATAGACCCTTTAAAGGAACCCTATTCTGCGTGTAGGGCTCTAGGGTTAAGGTTCAGGGCCGAGGGCCGCACCTCGGGCGGGGGTGCAGAGGGCGCCAGGATCGACTCCAAGGTGATCTGCATAGCTATACGGCTATACCCTTAGGCTCCAAATAGCCCAAAGTAGGTCCCATTTAGAGACATTAGACCCCTAAATTCCCTAATTAGGTTCTATTTGTATACTTGGAGTCTTAGCTATAGGACTTGATATGGGCTTTTTGAGCTTTATAAGTTGTATGGGGGGGTTTAGGGTTTAGGGGTTTAGGGTTTAGGGTTTAGGGGTCTTTTGGGGTTTTATGGAGTTGTACAGGGCTTTGAAATTGAAAGGGCTGTACAGGGCTATGCATTGACTTTTATTGGCTTCTTTGTGATCAACGCGTCTTTAGGGGTCCCGGGGTTAAGGGTTTGGGGCGGTTTTGGGAGTTCGTTGATTAACGGCCTTTTGGGAAGGATATATGGCTTTGGCCGTATATTCCGGGATGAAGAGTGCCCCAGGGCCTGGAGGGTTTAGGGATCAAGGGCCTTGTGTGGTTTAAGGGTTAAGGGCCTCTGAATTTTTGTTGGTATGTATGTGGGTAGGCTTTGCGGCTTGCACAGACTGCACTCCCGGAAACCCACTCATCCTCAAGCCAAGGCCTCAAGAACGCCGAGCGCAAGCCACAAAACCCTCTATGAACACAGATGCGCTTGGACACTATAGGACATTGAAAGCCTGAAGCGGCAGCTATGCGTTGGCCTCCCAACTAAGTTCGCTTCTCTTGTAATCGAAGCAAACTGCGTGCTGATGATGTTACGAAGGCTACAACGGCTACTTAACCCTAATGGTCCATGTCCCAAATAGTATATACTTTAGGCCCAATGTACCTATATAGGGAATACTTTAAGGCCAAAGTATGCACCCTTTGGGTACATGGACCCTTAGGGTAAAGGAACTTAGGAAACCGTCACCAAACCCTAAATTTGCCCTAAATCCTGCTTGCCAAACCCTCAAGCCTCCGTGTTGACCGAATCCCGAAAGCCCCGCCTAGACCACGAACTGCACACACATAGCATGTTGTCTTGGGCCAATAGCAATACATTGGGGGCCTAGGTGAAAACCAAAATCTTGAAGCCATGCCTTCCACCACAAGCCCGGAGCCTTACACCCCAAACCGTGCCTGCCCATCCTTTGGCCCCAAATCATCGCAAAGCTTCTGCACCTCACAGGGTGAAGCAGGCTTTAGCCTTCAATTATGATTTGGCCTGTAGTCTAGGGTGCCGATTTACGTCTATTCTGCAGTTCAACTATGGAACCCTAAGGAGTACCATGGTTAATGAACCCCTGAGCCGACCCTAAACCTACGCCGTAAGTATTCAAACCTCCGGTTTAGGGTTTAGGGCCTCCGGCCTGGGTTCTAGGGCTTGGATCTTGGGTTTGCTTCGTGGACTCGCTTCTTTCCGTGTTTCCGGCAGAAGGTAGCTTGGAAGCTATTTCTAAAGCTAGGGCTTACCCAGAGGCCCCAAAGTTGTTCCTTTTTGGGTTCATATTTAGAATTCCATAAGGTAATCCCAAAAAGGAACTACTTTGGGGCCTTTGGGTAGAGCTTTAAGGAAGGCATCGAATATCAGGGCCCAGGACCTGGAAAGTTGCCAATTTTCCAGCCGAAGCTCTTCCTGCTCCGGCCTTCGAATGGCTAAGGGTTTAAGGTTCAGGGTCTAAGGACACAGTGACACAGTGCCAGCATTCTGCAGAAGACAATGCATAGAGCTGTTTTGAAAGGCCTTACGCAGTTTTCAGGGTATGAGTACTACCTGAAACTACCAGAATGTTGCCAGAACCTGCTTTTAGTGAACCCTACCATAGAATCGATATGGGCCCTACTCAAGAAATTGGAAAAAGTAGGTTTGGTAGCTCAACGTGTAGGATAATGCTCGACCCTGGAACCCTTTGAGTTTGGAGAAGGGGGCTTCGAATTCAGGGTTTGAACATGTGTTTGCCGACTTCCGTTTCACTCTAATTGAAGTCTGCATGACGAGGCTCTAGGGATTAAGGCCCGGAGTGTGGCGTTCAAGCGGCACGTCGCTCGAGCAGGCTTTCTTTTTGCATCGTTGAAAGCAGGTCCAGGCAAAAAGACAAGCAACTACGAAACCTGCAGATAAATTGAAAAGATCTTACAACAAGCCCCAAAATCTCCTAAAATATCTTCGGAAGCCTCGTGCCTACTCCTGAAAAGCCACAAAAACAGCTGCAGGCTGTCATTTAGATGACACGAATAACACAATGACAAATTGGATGCATGCCGACATGTGATGTGTGCGCGAGATTGATATACATGTGTGTATATCCATCTATCCATCCATCTGTCTATCTATATGTATGTATGTGTGTATGTATGTATATACATATATGATCATGTATGTATGTATGTATGTATGTATGCATGTAAGTCTGTAGGTAGGTAGGTAAGTAGGTAGGTAGGTAGGTGTGTACATATATATATATATATACATGTATATGTATGAGATTGGTTTTTGGTTGTTTACGAAACTCAACATAAACAGGCCGTGAAGAGGTACCGCCTGCTCGACTTAACTCTAGCCAACTTCGCAGCTGCACACCTCAGCTCTAAATCCTAAACCCAGACACTAACCGAGACCTCTAATGGGATCTCGCACCGCTTACGAATATGTGTCCAAAGCACTTTAAAAGCCGCTCCTAAGCCTGTCCTGTGGCCTACGCCCAGCCTCGGAGGAACACCAGGAAGGCATGTGATCTGCACAGGGTTTGGGGGCTGAGGGCTTGGGTCTGGGTTTGGGATTTAGACATTCAGGGTTTGGAGAGCAAGTCGCTTTTGAGGGGGACTTAGGGTTTAAGGTTTGAAGCGCCACTTCTAGTGTCTGGGATTTAGGTTGACACGCTGGCTGAGGATGTCGGTCAGGAGCGACACTGCCGCCAACATCATCAAGTTGCCTAGCCCTATTAGACCCTAAACCCCGAGTCCCCTGAACCCTGAGTTCCCTAACCCCGCGGCTTTACGGATTGGGCTTTAGCTGAAAGCCCCGGAAGATACTGGTTAAGTCTGCAGCCACCTAGCCATCTGCACCAAATGCTAAATTTTGGACGACAGCTGAACAAGTCACGTTCCACGATCTGCTCATACTTCAGCAGTGGCCCATTCATGATACAACGGGGTGTGGGTCAGGGTTTACGATGGTGTAGGGTTTAGGGAATAGGGATCCCAGACCTTGCAAGGAACACCTGAAGTATCCTTTGCAAGCGTCTTACAGTTTTATCGTAATCGGTGGTGACGGTAGTTGAGGTCCTGAGGCCGTAAGAAATCCCCCACAAAGACCCGATACGACTAAGCTACTGCAATTACTTGTCAAGCTCAAGCCACCCTAGGCCCGCAACCCCGAAACTCTACATCGACCCGAAACCATGTCAAGCCGCAAATGCAGACCGTGACGCCATCAACAAGCAACTCGGGCCGGGGCTGGACGCGGGTAAGCTCTGCTTGATGCGGCCGATCGCCGCCATGAAGTCAGCGATCCTAGGCTAAGGAAACTTGTGGCACCTGATTAAGAAACTCTGGGTAGGCCAGGTCGTTTGCACACGGGATTCATGTATTCCTCCTTCTCGGAAGTACTGATCAAGGGAGAAAGCTGCTATGCCTCTGGCAAGCCGGAAAAGACATTGGATGAACAGATCGCTGGTTGGGCTTCCCTCATGTCCGTTGACTCCGGACAACGTTTTGGCTTTTCTCCTCCGTCTTGCATAAATCATTCAGGATCCTGATGCTGATGTTGCTGTCTTCGCAGCTTCACCCATGCTCCCTGCTCCTGCAGAGCTTCCCACGGAATCTGTACACCCCATCGCTTGGACCGGAAGCCCCACCAACATGGAGCCCAGTAAAAAGAATCTTCGCACACTGGACGACTGCAACCAATGGACCATAGGAAACTGTGTCTACATGAAGCCTATGTTTCCCAACGTCCAGAAGACTCCTGGACGGAGATTGACCGTAAGACATGAGGCACCTCAGGAATTTCAGTAAAGATTATACAAAAAGAACGTGGCTAAGCTCCAGCGGTTCCTGTCAGTTCCTGAACATGGATCCCCCTGAGAGCTCACTGCTCAATTCGCTTGCCCATGAGGTCCCAGCGCTTGCCGTCTGGAGTGATCCACACATCCCTCTCATCCAGTTGAATCAGGCAGATGATCAACCCCGGAAGTCCACAGCAAAGGCAGCCAGCACATCCGGCGGCCATGGTGGTGGGTCCGATGTATTTCTCATGAAGGAAGGTAGCCTCGGGCGGAACACCGGCTGGTTTAGGTGCCTGCGCAGGACCGGTTGCATTCCCCATTTGCATTGGAATTGGGGCGCTGCCTGCCACAACTGTGGCTGTGGCGCCCCTGGTGAAGAGGGGCTCGCCGGTGGAAGGGTTGTTCATGGGCAGGTACAGCTTGCTTGACGCCTCCTGCAGCCAGCCGGGCTGTGAGGCTGCCGGCATGGCTGAGATGCAAGCATACGGCACGACCTTCTCGTTGACTGTATCGTCGAAGTTAGGCGAATTGCGGTAGGTCACCTCATCTTTTCCGCAGGTCCATGTCACCTCTTCGAACAGCCATTGCTTGGATTGTGGATGCTGGGCTGGCAGATACAATCCATTGGATTCATGCACCAGCCACAGCACATCACCGAGTTTTTCGAGCCTGCCGAAGAAGTGCTCGCCATTTGGGCAGGTGATGTCAGCCTTGTCCTCGTTGTTCATGCTGTTACGATACCTCACTTGGCCCTCTGGATAATTGCATCTGTAGGCCCGCATCTTTGCTGGCGGAATGGGTCAAAGCTGTCCAAAATGATGGCTCAGGCAGCGGCAGGATCAATTGAGCCAATACACAAAGCAACAGTGTTGGAGACATGAAGACAATGCTGCCAGCAGGAACTGCAACAACAGCAGACACCAGCAAAGCATGATGATCATCACTGTCATCATGGAAACAAACATGATAAAACATGTAGTAGAGCAAGCTGCCTTAAACCCAAGGAGGCCAGCATTCATTCTCAAACTGCTGGGCCTAAAAAAGTGACACCAGCAACGGTCTGTGTCGTACTTGGAGAGGTTGATGGTGAACAATAGTTCCTCATCAAACCCTCAACCCACACGCAGCCCCCGAATCCCCTCATAGAACCCCTTATAGAACCCTTGAACGGGGACTCTTTCAAAGGAGCCCTGCTGAAATTATTCAGTCACTGCACAACCCTTTAATCAACAAAGGCCCTTGCGGAATCTGCGGGTCATTCTCGGAGAACAGGTGGCGCCAGCCCTGTGGCGAACCAGTGGGATACAGGGGCCATACAAAGCTAGGGCTTGAAGGTTCAGGCGGTTTATGGTTAGAATAGGATTCCTATGAAGGGTCGGGTTCTACAAGGTATAATAACTCTGAAGCCAAAAGGGCGAGTAGAAGATGTAGAAGACGGGCAAAGAACTGGAAGAGGCTACATTCCAAGGTTGTTTAAAAGCTTCTACAAGGGTTACTACAGGGGTTGCTATAAGGGTACTATGCTAACATATTGGGGAAAAAAATTTTTTTCCCCAATATGTTAGGGGAAAAAATATTTTTTCCCCAATATGTTGGTACTATGCTACAGGGGCCTTGTAATGCTTAGAACAGGATAGGACTACAAGGGGATACGATTGAAACTCCTTCGGATTTCAGAGTTTTGACTTAAGTCTAAGGATGTAAAGCTTGAAGCTTTGGGGTGTGGAGGTCACGGCCTAGAAAGGCTATGGCTTTAGGACTCTGGGGTTCAGGGGCGTCTTTGTGTTTAAGGTTCAAGGTCTAAGGTTTAGGGCTCCATCCTTGGAAGGGTAAGATCCTAACTCCTGAGCCCGAAACCCTAAACCCTATAAACCCCATCTCCCAAACTACAAAGCCCTAAACCCTAAACCCTAAATCCTAAACACTTAACCCCATCCCCAAAACCTGAAAGCAGGCCTGAACTAATGCTCAACGGATCGCCTCTTTCGGGTTTCCCCGGTAGGTCTTCTTCAGCCACTCCTTCAGGCAGCACCGGAGATTTGGTGTTACGGTTTCGGGCTTTAGGTGTTTGAGGGTATAGGTTTTAGGGCTCAGAGTTTAGGGTCGCGGGCTTTAGAGGATTGAGGGATCGTTGTTACTTTGGACGCACGTGCCCAGTCGCCATGCACTCCCCTAAGCACGAATCTGCAACTCCTACCATCCGCAACGCGAGTAGATTAGGAGTCGGGACAATCCCATAGACTCAAAGGCCACCCTCAAAGCTTGTTACCTTATAATAGTTCGGCGGAGTTGGGTTTCATTTGCATGATTATGCCAGGAAGTTGTGGATTTTGGAGCTGGCGGTCTCGCGACGAGTGATTTCACCGTATACCCAAAACTCTAAACTCCAGGGTGAAGGACTGAAATTTCTAAGGCTGGACTTCGGGTTCGAGCGATCTCACTAGAAGGTTCGGCAAATCCGATCCCACCTAACCTCTAATCTGAATGGGAACGCCTATGCACTTTGAGGTCTTTGAGCCATCATCGTATTTAAGCTAAGTAGAACATGTGTTGTACATCAGGGATATACGACATGCTTGAGGCATGACTACTCATTGTGAAGAAACGACACACTACTACCAACATGTATACCTGAAAGGAGTCCAGACTTGGGACAAGCTCAACTTGCGACATGCACCCCCAACAGCCGAACTCTCAAAGCCATAAGGCAGACATTGCAGTGAACAGGTGTATGTACATATATATATATACACACACACACACATATATATATATATATGCATATGTGGTATATAAAGGCCCTATTTGTAACAGCACCCTTGGGTGTCCCGTTTATAAATAAACCCAGACAGCCAGAAACCCTGAGTCTCATGCTTCTTCCTCAGCTTCCCTGTGCGAGTCGCTCAGATGCACCGGACCCCGGGAAAATGGCAGCAAGGCCTAAGCAGAGTCCAGCCTGTCCCTGTTCGCCACAAAGCTCGCCCTAAAGCCCCAAGCCTCAACTCTCACTCACTCCCCCCAAACCCTAAACCCTAAACCCTAAACCCTAAACCAACCATCAATCCTAAAGCCCGGGAGCTTGGAGCAGCGACAAGGCTTCCCTTTGGGCATGTCTCAAGAAGAGTCCAGAGGGTGAGAGTCTAGGGTTTAGGGTTTAGGGTCAATAATTCGATTTTGGAAGGACAGTAGTTAAAGTGAGGGACCTTCTTAGCAGTAAGAATTCTACTGCATATAGGGGCCTACATCACCGAAGAAAACCCGGCCCAAGCGTACCTTAGACTAGCATCGATTCTAGCTGAAGAGTTTTTCTTGTTCATGAGAGTTCATAGGCATCAAGGGTGAAGCTTCCAGGGACGTAGCCGCAGGACTCAATCATCTGGGGCATGATAAGGGCCTGGGTTTAGGGTTTACCTATAGTTTCCATTGTGGTTCCTTCTTTCTTCTTTTGGTTGGTTTGGACCTTATAATAGAAAAACAATGGATACTATAGGTAGGGTTTAGAGGGCCTTGATTTGGGCCTGCAGGCGTCGAGGTTTCATGCCCTTCCTTGACACATGCCCGAAACAAAAGGGCTGTGCGCTCGTGCTATCCGCAGAAGAGCAGCACTTTGGCTGTGCCACCGGCCATCGGAAACAAACACCTGGTAGCCCTAAAACCCAAATCCCTAAAAACCGAAGACTTGCAGTGTTCCCGCTTTCTTGAAAAGTGTTCAATGCAAGTTGGGTTCGATCAAAAGTTTAGGAAGTACACTACTGCTGATGGACAAAACCCTGCATTGTCTTGTGTACGCGAGACTGCGGGAAATCTAGGTAAACAACTCTTTTTACCCTAAGGGCTCACATATCGGAAACCCTGTAAGACCTAAGTATATACTATGTGGGAACATGGATCCTCAGCGGTTTGCTTTACAGGGTACAGCCTGCCTACATCGTGTCTCAGCCTTGACAGAACATGACCGTGGTACAGCGGGCACGAAAACCTGTGACCAGCGGCATTCCGCAAGTTGGAGATTTCGTGCTTTAGCCACGACGTCCCTTCGGACTGTCGCAGTCAAAACTGTTAAAGGTTCAGCTACCCACTCCCGCAAACTTAGATTTGAGTATCGCACTGTAACTCGTCAATAACTTATGTCATTAGTTGAGGATTAAAGCACCTGCTAGTTGAGGATTAAAGCACCTGCAAAGATTAGAATATGTTCAAAAGAAAGCATCCTTGGGCAGGGTTGCACCCAAACCCCAAGCTGCAAATCCGGGAACCATGGGATATTGAGACCATATGAGCACTCATTTCAGTGCAGGCCTGCCTTGGGCAGCCGACACAAAGAGGCGAAAGCGACGCAGCGCTCTGCTATCCGAAGAATCGCTGCTATCAGAACAGTTTCGCAGTGATGCGTCAGGATCCCCGGATCTTTTTCGTAGCTTGAAAGCCCCATTCTATGGCATTTCACGGTCATGGGTCTCATGCTGTGATTGTTCTGTAGAGGCTTCTTGTATCACATGTAGAGGTGCTGCTTGATGAATGGGATTCTGGCCCCCATCTGCACCACCCAGCCATTTGCTGCATCATCTCAGCCATCGACGCCTCATTGGCATGTATGGCAGTTTGCGGTTTCAGTCTTCGCACAATCAGTCTAGCACTCACAGGCGGCATGCCTAAACCCTAAACCTTCACGAAGTCGCAGTGGGGCCGACATGCTGAAGAATCCTCTACCCCAAGGGTCCCGCCTGGTAAGGCCAAAGTATGTACTACATAGGCGCATGGATCCTTAGAGGAACCCTCCAAAGAGTACATGGACCCTTGGGCCTATGTATGCCCAGCACTAAACCTAAAGCCCTGGAAAACCCAAACTCTGAACTCCTACCCACTTGTCCAGCATCCTGGGGAAGTAAACGTTAACCTATGGGAGTATATTGGGATCATATGGAGGTTATACAAGTAGGAAGGGATCATATAGGGATTACAGTACCCCAAAAAGGTTAAAGGTTACCTACTCTACTACTAGGACCCAAAACCCAAGGAACAGCCGGCGCTTAGTGTTCTGGGCCAAGGCTCCGAAACAGCATCGTGCCCAGGAGCAAAGCAAGAATGCAGTGGCTGATCCTGGATTTAGGGCTCTAAGGGTTTAGAGATGCGGCAGAAAGGGTCTAGGTTGTTGAGGTTTATGTAAAGGCGTCGTTCTGCAGGGCTTGAACAAAGGCGATTTTTTGAGTTTCTGTTAGCTTAACTACGCACGGACTATCGGGAATACCAAGACTAAATGTTGAGAGCCCCGGTATTGGGGTTTAAGGCCTCAGGGTGGGCTCGGGTTTTACAGTTTTAGGCTTGTATGGTCAAGGATACTTGATTCATTGGATTTAAGACTTGGGGTGTTGCGGATTGTAGGGTGCAAGTTTTATGTCTTCAAGGCAGTATCTACAGCTTTTGAGGTGCATGGAGTACGGCTTGAAGTTTGGATTTGTTAGGGTTTAGGTTGTACGTTTAGGCTTTGTGCGTGGCACTTGGGGCTCGTTTGGCTTAGCATTGAAGGTGTGGGTCTCAGGTTGGACCGTGTTTGCGCGATTTAAAACTCATTCACTGACGGGTCAGGGCACCTGTGAATTAAGTCTTGAACTAACTCAAAGATTGCAGAGCCTTGTTCGCAACTGCATCCTCCCAACCCTAAATGATTGCCAATACTATTTTGGGGGTTCCTTTTTATCATTAATTATAGTATAGCGGGCCAAAACCCTGTTCAAAAGCCGCATAGACACGTGCAGCACAAGGCTCCCGGTGCTTGAAGCAGATGCATGGCTAGAGACCATGTAGGCATCAGTAGTTGTCGTCGTGCTGGAATCGGTGCTGGCTGTGCTGCCTGAACTGGGCTCGCGACTCAAAGACAGCCTTAAGGCCCAAACTCCCGTGATAGATCTGTAGCTTAAAATCCTAAACCATTACCAAGCATTTCGTGCAGGCTAAGCTTAGGGTAGTTGAGGGCCTGAATCTGAGAGGCCGGCCGTGGAGTGTGTGACTGAACGGTCGGATTATTTCGTCTTGCCCTGCCGAGACCCTCGAAACTCGAATGATTAGGAAAACGCCAAGAACCCCGTTGATAAGACCTCTAGCAAACCCTTAAAGACTCTTCTAGAAACGACATACACCCCTTATGATCCCTCTTCTGGGCTGTATGCAAAATATGCACCATCCATGAAGGTGATCCATCAAGGGGATGGATGTCTCAGAGTAGTCTCCTGGAATAAGTGCCATATAGGGACCCCTAATAGCCCTAATAGCTGGAACACAGTACCCTTCTGGTACATCATAATTAATAGGAAACCTAAAGATCAGGAACCCTAACGAAGAAATAACATTGGCACTTCTCCCGGTTCTATCGCCAAGAGGCTTAGCGTGCTGTTGGCGTTGGCCGTACCATTCACGTCTGCGAAGCCTCATGCGACTTCACAGGGATCGGATTGACACCCCCAGCCAGCCTTAATCTAGCTGCAATCTAACTTTTCAACCAGCACCACTCATCCCAAATATTCAACCAAATACCTGCAAGCCTCAAAACCCAGAACACAAAACCCTAATTCCTGCTACCTGAAGTTCCAGCATTCAAGGATTCAGGATTCTAGTATGTGGGACTAGGGCTGAGCATATCTTCGGGGATTTTCAGG
Organism: Symbiodinium sp. clade A Y106; assembly: GCA_003297005.1. Taxonomy (NCBI): domain Eukaryota; class Dinophyceae; order Suessiales; family Symbiodiniaceae; genus Symbiodinium; species Symbiodinium sp. clade A. The sequence continues at coordinate 252,520 of BGNK01000087.1, read as the reverse complement.
AATCGATAATTCTTTATGCGGTAAGAACACGGAGCTTGACGCACCTAAGCAGAACATGAACACAATGCAATGGTAATTGTGGATCGTCCTGCTTTGGGGTGCCATCTGTGTGGACATCTAAGAAAGAAGCGTGGTACTCAATGAGAAAGGACTACCACAGAGGGTCTACATAAACCCACACCACCAAATCTAAATCGGGAAACTCCCACAAACCGAAACATCCAGAAACCCCTAAGTCAGACGAGTGGGTCTTCGGGCCGGACATGCTGCATTAAACCGCAGTTGTGCAGGCTTAGGGCTTGGGGGGCTTAGGGTTTAGGGTTTGGGGGGTTTAGGGTTTTGGGGGTTTAGGGTTTAATTAGGGTTTTGGGTGAAAGTCAGGGGTTCAGAGTTTGGGGATTCCTAGGGGTTCAAAGTCTACTGCCGAGTGGCCTGTCGTCGTCGTAGTTGTGGCCGCGCATGCCGCGCAAATATCTTGGTTTAGGATTTTGGGTTTAGGGCCGGCATGCAACATGCATTCCAGCACTCTTCGTCCTATGCCTTTCGGCGATGAGCCTTTCGTACCTTGAACCCGCGATGAGCCCATTGTCCAAAAAGAAACGCGGTAAACCTAACCCCAGACCGTAGATGCTACGCCCAGAACCCCGGACAAACCATGAAGCCATAAACACTGAAGGGGTTTTAAGGGGAGAACTGCCGACAGCGTGTTTCAGCGGTAAGGATGCATGTTGGACTACTTGGCTTGCAGGATCGGGGGACATGGTGAGCAGGGATCTGTAGTCAGTGTGACTAGATTTTAGGGCCGACATAAAACTCCTCCTACCCAACCATGCTCCTCCCAGCATCGGGCACCCACTGAGCATTATCGTCGTCTTACAACTGTAGCTGCGGGCTCTATACGAGTTGTTGGTGGGATGATTGCTGTTGCTACTACGACTGCGAGTATCGTCGAAACTGATATTGCTGAAAGGGTTACTGCCACTGCATTGTGGAACATACTACACTACTACCACTACTATCGCCACCACCAGTAGACGACCTCCTTGTCTGGCTGTTGCTACGACCATGGCCGCTAGTCTTAGTATTCCAACCCGGGACTCCGAACCCTACCTTTGACAAGTCCTAAACCCTAAACCCTAAACCCTACACCCTTAACCTCTGGATCCCGCTTCAAACCTTTGATCTCACATCTCAAGCCCCGATCCCCTCCCTAGAGCGTGAACCACAAACACTAAACTGCCAAAGCTTTTTCATCCCTCCCTCCCTCCCTCCCTCCCCAGAACAAACTGTATTATAATTGCAGTACTGGCAAAACAACAATACTTCATGGATATTGATGGCCATTCTCGCGATCCTAAACCTAAACCAGAAGCTGCGAACTCTACTTCGGGTCGTTCTGGAACCGGGCCTTCCAGCTGTGAGCTGTAGCCACCTCCATTGGCCACGTCGCTGTAGCCCTGGGCGTGTCGTGTGTTTGGGTTTTTAAATCATTCGAATTCCCTCTTAGCGCATAGTGATGACGTAGTGTTAGACCCTACCCATAGGCTCCATAGTAGTTCCTTTTGGGGGTTCATATTTAGAATCCTACAAGGCAATCCCAAAAAGGAACTACTATGGAGCCTATGGGCAGTCTGAACTTTTCGAACCTCATGCAAACCCCTGGGAGATGATCCTACCTGCCTCTGCCGCGAGCAGCAGCACCGCAGTTTGGGCACGCACCCCGGCCGCGCAGTAGGCAACGATTGGGGTGTCCTGTGACATGCCAGGAAAAAACTCAACAAAATTCAACAGCTCCCTAAACATGTACTCCTGTTCACTGCAGCACCCCGAGCACCAATTAACAGCAACCCAGTCACCTTAAAGTTTTAAAGCCTGCTAACTCCCTGTGAAAGACGGGCCTTCTCCGCCAAGTCAGCCACAGCCTGCTCCGGATGAATGGGGCTTAAATGTACAGGTCAAGGTCCATGGGTCATCTACTTTCGTGCTTCAGCTCACTTTCCGCAGGGGATACATGCCTTGAGCTGATTAGAGAACCCTAGCCCTTGTTTCCGCAAGAATGCCTTTCCTATCGATTCTTTTCAGGAGGTTCCTGGGTTTAAAAGCCCCAAGCCCCGCTACACCAAATTCGCTGTAGCCAAGACCTTTGAATCCCAAGCACTATAGAAGCCTCCCTAGACTCCGAAACCCCTAACCCCAACAACATATCCACAACTACAGCCCTATTGCCCGAAACCCCAAACTCTAAAGCCTCATGCATGAACTCTAAACGCTAAACCCAAAGCAGACACGGGCGTATGACGGCTTATGAAAAGCCTAAAGCCCGGACATTCAGCATTCACGCTCTGCTTCACTGGACGTGACATCGGAAGTAAGGTAACTCTGAGTGAATTCACAACCATCACCGATGGCTGAGTGATAGGCCTGCTGCCAGCCAGCTGGCTCCCTCAGTGATCTGAAGACCAATAACTCACTCACTGTCAGGTCAGGATCGGGTTTGGAGCTTGCAGCCCTAAATGCACTCGGCCAGGGCTGGCGTGTGGTGAGAAATACAAATACACTTCTCAGCTCCGCGTCAGGGAGCTTACGATATGATACCTGTCATCATCACGAAGAAGATATCAGCTAGGGGAGGATATGGTCCATCTCATGAAGTCTCTCTTGCAACGATCTCGATGCTGAACAAAACACCAAACGCATTGCATCAGACACGGTTCAGATTCAGTGTTCAGGCTTTCAACTTTCAGATTCCAAGAACCACATTTATAGGCTCCGAAGTTTCAAATCTCCAGGTTACAGCGGGCAGCTTCAGTCGAGGGAATACTCAACACAATCAATGAACAAGTTGCACAACCTCCAAATTGAGCTTCATGCGTTCGAGCCTCTTCTGCACCTGAAGACGCGTAGCGCAGCTGACGTGCCCTTGATCCCACTCCCACTGCTCTCGAACGTCCAGCACAACGGCGCAGCGGTTCACGTTAAGGCTCATGGCGCCGTCTGACAGGGACCTTGAATGGCCCTGCTTCAAGTGGGACGGTGGGTGGGGTCCGCTTTTTTCTGGCAATGGCTGCGGACAAGTCAGGGCGTTCGTATACAGTACAGTCATCGAAGCCTGTGACGAACTAACACCAGGAAAGATCTCTGATTGTTCCCTAAGTATTTGGCTATCGACATTCACTCAAGACTGTTGGCACAGGCATTTTCCAGGTTCGCTGCAACTGCAGTCTGGGCCTGCACACCTGAAGCCCCGAAGGTTCCAAAACTCCTTGCCAGCAATCTGCCTGTATTTCCAAGGCTCCACATTGGAAGCAGGAAACATTGCTTCCCATGAGCGAAATGCGTAGTATGGTGTAGTGATAGCTATATGCCTGCACTTCGGACCTTGGGACTTGGGCTGTCGCGTGGTATCTGATACTTACCATAGGCCCAGACAACTCGTCCGGCCCCTGGAACGTTATCTTGTGCTTAAGGGAAAAGGAACCCTGCATACACAAACGACGAGGCAAGACAACCAGCAGGGAAGAAGGATAGACCCCAATAAAAACCCAGCACGAATCCTCGATACGACTTTCTGACAAGCCCTAATCTTTGAGGCCCGCTGTGGCCTCAGGCGACCCCTGAGTTTAGGGATCCTGGCTTCTACGTCGTAAAGTGTGGCAAACATGTACAAGGCATGAGGCACCTTATAGGAGACCCTGTCTCGAAGGCAACTCCTCGAAAGACTCTCATGACAGAAACAGGCAAGCCAAGAGAAAGAGGAAGCCTGTGTTGCAGGAAACTCCGCAGTCATACATTGTGTCATCAGAAAGCCGGGTCCTTAAAGTCCTTGGTGACCGTGCTGCCGGTGTCAAAAGTAGTCCGGCACTTGACATCCTGACACGGCCGTTGTGGTGTAGGACTTGCATGGCTGACGTACTTTTTCTTAGTCTTAGTCATCACATACCAGCTGCATGAAATCTAAGCTCTCACCTGCGAATCCGACTAACCGTTTGAGCCCTAACCCGAAACAAGGTGTCAAAGACCTCTGAAGCGTCAAAGACTTCGAAATAGAAACAATTATAGCCCCGAAGCCCACAACAGCTAAATCCCAAAACTTGACCCAACAAATCCTCTGACTCTCCATCCCAGGCCATACACCTTCAACAAAGTGCTTTTCTAAACCTGTGGAAGTCTGAGCAAACTCTAAACCCCTAAACCCCTAAACTCTAAACCCCTATAACCCCTAAACCCGAACCCCCAAGACCGCTTAACCCTACACCTTAAAACTTGAACTGCTAAACCCCTTAGCCTAAAGCCTCTAAACCCCTTACCTAAACCCCTTACCTGATTCGACCAAGGCCGGTGCTGTCTTAGAGGCAACCTGGAAGTTCCAAGCCTAAGCGAAGTTCAACGAATGGGGTTCTTATTGGTTTTCCGGGTCCTTCTAGGATGAGGGCTCATATCTATGGGTTCTACAAGCATTCATGCGGTATCTGTGGGTCCCCAAAAGGGTTCTTGTATGGGTTGTCTGGAATGGTTCATATCCATCTATGGGTTCAATCAGGGTTCTTCTATGAATTCGAAAAGGGTGCATATCTATGGGTTCTATCAGGTTCTCCTATAGGTGCTATGGAATGGTCATATCTATGGAATCTTTGGGTCCTCCTAGAAGGGTTCCTCACGGAACGAACAAAGAGTCCTACAAGGCTGTTTTCAAACTTACAAGCCTCGGTCTAAGGCGACGATGTGGTGGACAAGGTTTGGCATTTACATGCGTTTACGCTTTTGGGGTTTAAGTGGCTGCCTCAATAAAAGTGCGCAGGTAGAGCAGGGCTTTCGGGTTTAGGGCTCGTAAGAAGGTGGTGTGTGCAAGAAAACTCCACTTCAGGTTCGACGGATTCACCTTGAAATCTCTGGTCAGGTCTTCACCAACTGCCTACGTGCACGTATACTTGCAGGCGCCACTTGGCAAACATGTTGCCATTTCGGTGTTCCTGTAAACGACGTCGGCACTTTTTGTGGCAGTAGCCTGGACCCTAAGCTCTGCAACCCTCAGCTCTCAAAAAACCCTGCAGCTCCAGACCCCTTCATGCCCAGACCTCGATGCCTGAGCTCCTCAGCCCTCAATCCTGTAGGGACGAGAATACCAAGTCCCTGGCGTCCACCCATGGGCCCTCAGCGCTCCTGAAAACAGCTCGAGGTAGAGCTTTTCGACGAACCAAAGAGTGGGGAAGGGATGCTTAGATGCGATGTGGAGTTTCAAAGCAGGCTCGCGCAGCAGCTTCGGGTTCGACTAGTTGCTGTACGTTGGGATGACCTGGGACCCAGTCTTATGGAAATGAGATTCCTGAAGCACAAGCTCAGGGATTTAGCTTTCATGCACGTGGACTGGCAACCGGGTGAGAGATTTTCAGCTGCGTGTATGCATTAGCACTTGCAAAGATGCTGTACATCACAGACCACAGTTAGCCACCGTAAAGGAACTGTCTGACATCAGGTTCACAATCCAGGATCCACAAACAAGTCTCTTAGGGGTTCCGGTTTGGAGTTACGGGCGCAGGGCCGTAGGGTCTAAGAAGCCGGAGTATTTCAATACTGTGAGCAGCCGCCTGTTCAACGCGCTACGAAGATCCCGAAGGACAGTGTTGAAAACCTCGCACCCTCAGAGCCCCCAGTCCGAAGTCTCAGAACTTGACCCTTACGAAACTTATGATCCCAGTGTACTTAATTGAACGATATGCTGGAAACCACTCTCTTCCAAAAGGTAGATACTGTGTGATAAGCCGAAACACGCAGATAGACAATGCCTCAGGCGGTCAACCCAGGTCCCGCCTTTTGCCGAACGGACCAACTACATAATCACCCTAAACCCTAAACCCCTAACCCCTAAACCCCTAAAACCCCTACATCATCAATCCTCATAAGCTCTCCTCAATCCTGGCCTGCAAACCCAAGTTGTCAGGTACTTTGGGCCCCTCCAACCCTCCTGCAATCCCTGATGGAGCCCTTGTAAACCTATAAGCTCAAAAACTGTCTAAGTCATCGGTACTCTGAACTCTAGACTATCAACTGCCTTAACCGTACCCCGCAGCGAGGTCCGAGAGTGAGAACTGCCTTATCACCAAATCTCTTTTGCTTCCCATTTAAGACCGCATAATATAGGGATCCCTAATATATTACCCTAAATAGTAGGATCCTTGTTTTCAGGACCCCAAAATAAGGTACTCCTAATTTTCGGAAACTCCCATATACGTCTTAGGTACTTTTTGACCCCTGGGGCTTCTTCGCTTATCAAGCGCCCTGCTCGGTAGAGTACTGCAGCTTGCAAGCACCTGAGATTCTTCTGGGCTTTGGGGTTTGTGGTCTTACGAATTGGGGGTTCGGGGCTGACAGCCGTCAGTCTTGGGGTTTGGGGTGTTTCTATATAAGTTTTGGGGAACGAGTGTTGCTTTAACTTCAGGATTTGAGCAGGATTCTCGGATCCCGAAAGCTCGGAGTGTAGTGTTGGACTTTGGGGCTTTGCAGTTGTTGGGGCTTGTGGTGTTTACACGGGCCAACTGGAGTCACATCAATGCGCGTGAAATCACATCACTCTTGTACATGCTGGGAAAAGGTCTAGGGCTTCAGGAGCGTAGGGTGCAGTGTCTAGCGAGCAGAAACCATATATGTTCAGGGTTAGGTGATGTTTGATCTGTACAGTTGAAGTTCGGATCTTGTGCATACAGGAGTCCGGCGGGCAAGGACGTGTAGCTCATGTAGCCGGAGTCGGGGGCTTGCTTGAATGACTGCATGCTCTGAGTATATACCAGCGGTATGTCAGCAACAACAAACATCACTGAAACATCTAGTCATGGAGCCGAAACTCCTGAACCCATTCAAATCTAACTCCGAAGCCGACCTGAGCTCCCATTGGTATCATCTTCAAGACAAGCCAAACTGTAGGCGATGTCTATGGATTGTTAGATATGGGAGCGCCCGAGACACCCTGAAGCGCACAGAAAGGCACTCGCCCCAACCAGCACTGCAGAAATCATTCCACCATCTCACAAACCGCAAGAAGGCCCCCCCCCTCAGTTCTGCACCTACAGCTCGGCTTCAAACTGCACGACAAGTCTAATCCCATGTCTTCAATTAGCATTTATTCTCGTGCAGCTCTAGGACAGCAAGCTCTTCTGACTCCTAAGCTGCTGAATCCCTAACCTGATAAACTCGACACCTAAAATCCTACACGGTCCTAAACCTTTCATACGAGTAAGATAAATACCTGAAGCCGTACCCCCCCCCCCCCNCCAACCCCCAACCCATAAAACCTCCACCACAAAAACCCCTCCCGCCCCAAACCCTTTCTGACAAATAAACAAAGACCCTGAAGCCGTCCCCCCCCCCCCCGTTCCGGAAACTCCCAGGGTCCGGGCGTGGGCCGGCATCGTTGCCCGGGAGGCTGAGCTCCAGTGCATGCACCATCTTTGGCTCCTGGCGGCTGCTTTAACAGGGGCTTGAGTTTTGTGTTCAGGGCTTGAGGTTTACGCTTATAAGACTCGGCTGCAGACTCTGCCAAGGGTTTCGAATATTATCACAATTGGAGGGGAGGGGTTGGGACTTCGGAGTTTCTGGAGACTTCCAAGAAAGTTCAGGTTGAGCAAACGAGTCTAAGGGCTCACAAGATCGGCGTTTTGGACTCCAGGCTTCGGGCATAGAATAGGGTTTAGGGTTTAGGGTTTAGGAATGGCTGAGCCTTCGAACTTGAAACGAAAGGTTTCGGGACGAGGGCTGCGGACTCTAGCTTTGCTTCGTCTGTTGCTCTGAAAGCCGTCCAGGACAAAGAACTGTGACATTCAGGACTGGCATGTGGATTTAAGGCTTCTGTTCCAAGCTTCAACGATTTGTAAGACCTGCAGCTGAGGGCCCTGCCCACAATAATGTAGGGCCTTAATAATTTGAATAGGGTTTCGGGGTATATTCTACTATATTTATAATATGGAACCCCCAAAATGGTATCAGACTAGAGCTCGATGGAATAGTCGGTAGCGCTCTAGAAGGTTTCAGGCCACAGTGCTGACGCTTGACTTAGGGCTGGCAGCTTCTTCAACTTTTCTTTCCTGTTTTAGGAGCTACACATCTTCTACCTCAGAGCGGAAACGGTGTGCAGGACTCCTTGTTCTGAGTTTGAAGAACAACGAACTGGTGCTCGACATTGCCATTACCTGACCTGAATGGGTATGCGCGAGAGGGCCAGCGTTAGCGGGAAAAGACAGCCCCAACCTAGCGACTCTGCGCATTAGCTGGCCCATTGGAAATGGCTTTGCCGCAACATAACAAAGCAGATAAACACGAAAACAGTGAACCTTGATGGCACGAGTGATCCTGGACTGGCAGAGCATCTGATGCCGAGCAGCGAGCACTTCTGCTAAAATCCCTTAAGGTGTTAAGGTAAGCCCCATAAATCACTTCTTCTCTCCCTCTTTGCTCGATTCTCTTTGTTGGGAGGTTTGGGCTGGACTTGCTTGGAGCTGGTCTTCACTTGTATTTTCGGGCTCTGGAGCACGCGAGTCGTGCTGGTATGTCGGCTCAGTCCATGTACTCCCCGGCGGCCGTGTCCGGAATGGAAGCCCCTTCATCGATGGGATCGGCCGCTTCCTTGCCTCTCTGGCACATGCCGCCACGGCGGCCACGGCGCCTAGTGGTTGGTTTCTTCTTGTGGCCCTTGCTGAGGATGCAGGTTGGGCCGGAAGACCGCCACAGGCAGGTCCGGCTTGAAGACGCTCTTCAAAACCTTGCACTCCATGGGATAGGTCTCGGCACTGGTGAGGGCCACCGGCTCCCCTGAGTCAAGCATCACGAAGTCGCCCACCTTCAATTTGCTTGCGGGCAAGTAACAAAGACCTGCCTCGCCGCTCTCATGCTGGATCTGCACGAAATGGTCCGGCGTCACCCGCAACTTGGCAGCACCCGCCCGCAAGTCGACCACTTCCACGGCTTGGGCTTCCTTGGAGATCTCGACCACCTCCAGCACGGTCTTGCCATCTCCAGCCACGACCTGCGACCCTTTTTGGAGGTCCCTCCCCTCACGAAGCATGTCCATGCGGACCTTGAACACGTCCATGCGGACCTTGAACAGCGCATCCAGCATGAAACATTTCTGCTTCACCGAGGACTGATATGAGCCACTCAAGATCGAGGCTCTGTCCTCATCCACAATTTTGTACCCAGGAAGCTCAGCAAGAGCCGACTCCTGCTCACTGGAAACTGCGCCGCTGGCGAAGTTGCCGTGGTGGGACTCCTGCTCTTGCTTCTTCGCCTCATGAAGCTGCCTTTCCAGCTCGCGAATGTGCTTCTTGTGCATGCCCCTCTCTTCCCGCAGATCCAAAAGCTGACCGAGCATCGCCGATCTCTCAGAGTCCGCTTTGGCCGAGCTTCTGCCGGAGCTGCTCACAGCGTTCTTGCAACACTGCCACGCACCAAGAGTCTGCCCCTGCAAATAACCAATCTTGCGCCACCACGATTTCGACACCTCGCGTGTGCGTCAGCCATGAACGATCGTCGAGGTCCATGCCATCTCCAAGTAAGCGCAGCTGCCAGTCCTCGGCTGGTTTGAAGACCAACCTATACACAGTGTTTGTGGATCTCTCTCTCTCTCTATATATATATGTACGCACAACTGCAGCTATAAGCATATATATATATATATATATATATCTAGATAATATATATATATATATATATATATATACAAATAAATATACATGCTGAATCAACTACAGTATATGTTTATAGTTGTTATTGATTGTTGTTTGTTTGTTTTGTGGGTTAACTTGTCTACTTAGTGACATCTAACTGTTTGTTTTACATGTCAGTTGATATATGCTCTACATTTACATGCTTCCACACTTACATCCAAACATACATATATACATACTTCCATACATATGTACTTACTTATATACTTTCATACATCAGTGCCATTACATTACATTTCAATACATGAATATACTTTCATACATCAGTACCATTACGTTACATTTCAATACATGAATACATACATGCACACCTACATACACACACAATTAGATTACATTACATTCGATGAACACATTCATACACTGATACATTAATACAACTAATACATACATACAGACAGACAGGCAGACAGACAAACAGACATACATACAAACACATACACATGCACATGGCTATATATCTATATATATCTATATATCTATATATATCTATATATCTATATATCTATATATCTATATATCTATATATCTATATATCTATATATGTATATATGTATATATGTATATATATAAATATATATTAGTACACATACATACACGCATGCATGTGTATATGTTATATATGATTTCTGGAAAAACGTACATATCTATGTACTGAATAATTCGCATTAATGTTCAAATTCTTCATCCCAGAACGACTGCTTCCCAAGAACGTAGTGCACGAGCCTGTGAGTGGACAGCGACTGTATGGGAGCGCTGGTTCCAGCCCACGTAGAGACAAACGTTCTCGATGTAATTTGATGGAGAAGTTTCATTGCTGGTTGGCCTGAATTACTGTGCGATGCAGGGGCACACCGTTCTTCCCAAGCTGTTCCCGCTTCCAAGCTTCTTAGGACTCTTCTGTATCCTTTCCAGGCCTTGTAATAGTAGTCGTCGTAGTAGTAGTCGTCATAGTAGTAGTGGTCGTCATCGTAGTAGCAGTAGTCGTGTAGTAGTCGTACTACAGTACGGGTTTTGAGCTGCGGCATTGTATAGTGCAGAGTCATCTTGGTGGAACATAAATCGAAGAGTCCATACTTGGAGCTCTCGTCTTGCATTTACTGCTCAGCAGCATCATTCCGGGGTCCACACTGTCAGTTGGCCTCTTGTACTGTTTCTGTCCCAGCGACAGTAAATTTGGTGCGGTGCAAAATCGAACACGATTGAGGTCATGGACATTGAAGGCAAGTTTGCACAGTCAACCTTGGAAAGCCGGCTTTTTTGTCCTCATGTCAGGGCATAACGATCGCTTTCTGCGGGGTTTAGCATTTTCTGTCGGCCCCAGCCATTTATTGCATCATTTTGCGCTATACAAGTGCGTTTTCTTTGGTAAATAGGTTTGTAAATAGTTAAATGCTGCCAATTGAGTTTGCAAATAGGAATTTACCACACGAAACGCTCCAATTCAGTTTGTAAATAGGAACTTCCCACACAAAATGCTCCTCCGAGCAGCCAATTGAGTTTGCAAATAGGAATTTCCCAGACAAAACAGTAGTAAGTAGTAAGTAGTAAGTAAAAAGTAGTAAGTAGTAAGTAGTAAGTCGTAAGTAGTAAGTAGTAAGTAGTAAGAAGTAGAAGTAGAAGTAGAAGTTGAAGTAGAAGTGGTAGTGGTAGTGGTAGTGGTAGTGGTGGTAGTGGTGGTGGTTATAGTGGTGGTAATAGTAGTCGTTGTTGTTGTTGTTGTAGTTTGCGTTTTATTTTAATACTAGTAGTGCCGTAGTAGTAGAAATAGTAGCAGTAGTTGTAGCAGTAGCAGTAGCAGTAGTAGTAGTAGTAGTAGTAGTAGCAATAGCAGTGGCAGTAGCAGTGGTAGTAGCAGTGGTAGTAGTAGGAGTAGAAGTAGAAGTAGAAGTAGCAGAAGAAGTAGTATAGTAGTAGGTGGTGGTAGTAGTAGTAGTAGTAATTGGTAGTCTTCGTCGTAGTACTAGTCCTTCTAATAGCAGTAGTAGCAATTAGGAGCAACAGCAGCAGCAGTAAGTGCAGCATTCGCAGGAGTCCGTGAGCACTAGCAGTTGCAGCAACCGTTGCAGTGAGAGCAGCAGCAGCAGCAGCTGGAGTTGCAGTGGGAGCAGCAGTGCTGGCAGTATTAATTATTTCCTCAATCGAGTTGCTTGCAGTTGCAGATTGGGATTGGCACCAGCACGCAGCCAGTCCAGAGCGATTCCTCGAAAACCTCGAACATTCAAGACCAAAGCCGCTGGAAGCCGAATGCGCTTTCCCATGGCTTGCACAACCCGGAGAAGGCTGCGCAATCCTGACGGCACAAAGTGAAGTGCTTGTTCCACGGGAGGTGTTGCGGAACGCCAGACCAGTGCGGTGCCTTTCAGCTTGTCAATAAACTGAGAGACACATCTCACGATGCCTATGTGCTGTTCCTTTGACAACCTCTCTTGAGTCAGTAAAAATATCCAAGCAGACGACTGTGCAACCAGAACATTTGCATCCTGTATTCCCAGTGTTTGACACCCTCTCCTGACTGCGTTTGCCAATCGGGCAGCCTCCATCTCAAAGCATGGCGTACTCTGCGAGGACACAGCGTACGAAAACGAGGAAGTACCAGTTACTTTTTCGCAGGCAGCTCTGATAGACTCTAGGCTCATGTGTGAATATGCATGTCCTTGGCTCTGTTAAGCAGGTTAAGATCCTGATGCTTGGGTTGGTTCTGTTACATGCGAAATAAAATCTGTTCCTGTATCTACCAGCACTAGACAACCTCAGCTTACTGTTTCAAACTGGTCTCCAAGCTCGTCAAGCATTTGTCTCACAATGAGATGATCAACGGGGGAATCCGCCTTCTCTTCGCGACAGATCTCGAACACAAGCTCCAGCACGTTTAAGGGAATGCTCTGTAGTGCTTCGTGAAAACTGCGATCTTCTGCATCGTCTTCTGAGCTTGAAGGTTTGATCACCACGGAGTTCTCAAATTCTGCATCCGTTTCTGAGCTCCATCCGATTCCGTCATACTCACAAACGCAGAGAGCATCATGGAGCTGTTGCAGTCTAGCAGACATCAAGATATTTAGCTGAATATCAGGCTTTAGATCCCAAGGCTTACGCAGGCACAGCTCTTGCATTATGTTCATTGCCATGCACCTGGCCTCGTCATAGGTCATAGACTTGTTTCGGAGCTCCTGGTGCAGCAGCAGCCGCATGTGGTGCCTGAATTCCCTCCACCTCGCATTGCTTCAGCATCCAGCGGAGGAGACGAAGGCATTTTCCCACCTTCCAACAAAGGCATTAGAGCTACAGCTTCTGTCTTTTGAAGATCAATCTCCCAAAGGCTCACAAAGGCAGCCTCGCTCTGCAAGCTACTGAGCAAGTATTGCACATACTGAGGACGTTGACGAAGCATAAAACAGAGGGATTCAGCAAAAGTGCAAGAATCCTCCATGCTTTGGCCTCGCTGACAGGCCCAAGCATGGATGTATGTATTCGTTTCATGCGCCTGGTGGAAGTCCATGTCAACTTCATCACTGTTGAGCAGGTTGGCCAGGTCAACCAAGCCATCGTCAATCACTTGTCTAAACTCTGGCCTGCAAGCCGCTGAAATGATCAGAATACCTACTGAGCGGCAGCCACAGTCATCCACCACTCTGGCCACGAGATCCTCCAGGTAGAAGCTGTCGTGCACATGCTGCAGTCCACGAGGACACACCAGTGTATAGCCATATGGGCCACACACGCCGTGACCTCCGAAATAAACCAGTAAGTTCGAGTTCTTGCGCAACTTCGTCGCTGCACTCGTGAGCGCAGATGTAAGAATGGCTTCGGTGCAAGGCTGGTCGGCATCTGTAACTGTGAAGACCATATCGCTGCAAAGGCCCACATCCCGAGCTGTCTTGGCTACAAGCAATGCATCGGGTATAGGGCTTTCGAGGCGGACATCCTCCTCGTTGCGGCCAACACTGACACCAATGACGACACTTTCCCAATGCGTTTTGCCAGAAGCTGCTGCACTGTCCATGGCGGAGGTTCCCTACTTCAAGGATCATGGGACTTAGTAACTAGGGTTATAATTACGGTAACTCTACTTATAACTACTTATAACCCCAATTAAGGTACTTATATCCTTACTTACTAAGTCCCATGATCCTCCAAGTATCGGAATACCATGGAACCACACCAGGGGAGCCGAAGCAATCCTCAACATCCCCTCGTCTCGGAACCTGGGCAGAAAAAAGGGTCCAACTGAGAGGCCAGCGGGGACGTCTTCCTAAGGACGGGCCTCAGTCCCTAAAGGTGTATACGACTTCAGTTCGTAGTGAAAGGATCTTGAGCCTTCAAGCGAGGAACAAATAGCCGATCTCGGATCCGCCTCTGACTGAACCCACTTGAAGAACTCCTTGTATTCTACATAGGCAGAGTAGCCGGGCCTGTCTAAATTGAGTGTGAATTCTTGAGATACATCAGACATTACTTGACTGAAAGGGTGATCTGGTCCGAACATCGCCGTCTTTGCCCTCGATACTTAGCCAGACTTAGTAGCTTTCACCACCAGGATCATCGTAGCGACAATGTACACCACAGGCACGGACAGAAAACGAAACATGACACTGGCAGCAGTTTCGGTAGTCTTTCTTCAAACTGACACGCGAAACTGGAAGCTGATCATCAATCTACTGGGCAGGAGCGTAGACAAAAGGTACCTCGACCCGCAAGCAGAAACATAGTAGGAAACCAGATCACCTTCCAACACCCTGTCATCAGATCGACTTCTGGGGGCACAGCTCCCACCAACCGCTGGGCCTGCTCACGACACAAGAGCAAAGGTCCACTTGCGAGAATCAGAGGTTCTTCTTTTCATCGCTACAGGAACTGTGATAAGTGATAAGTGCTGCGGTGTGCATTCACCACATTTCAAGCGTTCTCAACACGGCTGACATATCATCTACTGATCATGGTTGCTTTTCGCATGATGACCACTTGCGCACACTCAGACAAACAGTAGCCGTCGTGGTCGTATCAGTGGCAACAGCGGTATAGTCGCAGTAGTTAGTCCTGCGCCGTCTCCAGACAAAAAGACTGTGGGCTTTGCAATATCCTGACGTATTGAACTCACTGGCGATCCACCTCAAACCTTGGACCTCGTGAGCTCAAAATCCGTGAACTCCTGGCCCAGAAAAACTAAGCCTTTCAGCCCCTCAAATTCAGCATATGTCACAAGCCGCAAAACGCAGAGTATTATGAATGTTCAATTCCGGAAAACCCGAAACCCCTGAACGAGGTGCCATCTAACCCCGAACCCAAAGCCTTACCGGTACTCATATAGCCTATAGCCCCACCTAGCAGAAGCCGAACTTCGAGCAAACCCGACGATCCCCCGACCCTTCAATTCGCAATAGCCTTGCGCTATAGAAGGATCCTTATGACATTATGAAGGGACCCTTCACTGAGTCATTTGTCAACCCCTCTGTGATTTATGAAACGTTTAGCAACCCTTGTAGAAGGGGATCCGAAGCTAAGCAATATGAGAGGGCTCCGCCTTCATCTGGAGATCCAGAAATAGCCCGGTAAACCCTAAACCCTACATCCCGAAACCCCTAAACTCCTGAACCCTAAACCCTTAAACCCGTGAACCCTGAACCATGGAGTCCTATTTAGGAAGTGAGCATGCAAGGCAACTCTGAGCACGGGGCTTCTCTAAGTCGGCAGCAGGACCTGGGCCAAAAGGACTGCATTGCTACTTACAAACTGCCGTCATTAATGAGATTTGGGTGTAGTCTCCTTGCAAGGGACATTAAGGGTATAAGAATAGCAGTTATTCCCACCTCTATACTACTATGGCACAAGTATGATGCTGTTACTCCTGCAGTATGACTACTGGCAGTGTTGTGACAATGATGGACATTGTTCATGGGGTGGCAACTACTAGCATTGGCGTTCTCATTTCTGCTACTGTGAGAAACCAAGCCTGGTGGCGAAGCGACCTGCCAGTCTCTGTGCTGCTTGCAGGTTAGTTTCGTGACCTCGGGCGTGCAAGCAAGCACCCGTAATGCCTTTGGATCTTAACAGGTGAGCTGCATTTTGGTTGCAGGTTCGGCTTCGGGGTGCAAGGGGGCACCTAGAGAAGCCGATATGTCACTGAAACAGTATATCCGGGAGTATATCCGGGACGCGATCCTCGTGACAGCTGGCAGTTTTGAGGCCCTGATATCGTCGCAAGGATTGGGCGGGGTGCCATGCACCGGAAGGGAACGGAGACTCTAAGCTTTACAACTTTACGATCTATGCTTCGGGGTATAACTGCCCTATCATCCCCAACGAAGCCCACCCCCCCCTCCACTTGTCCAGAATTGCAATCGACAGCTTCATATTCAGGTCTCGGCTCTCTTGCCTCTGCGTGGACCACTTGACCACCTCGGCTTCGATGTTTGCGCTTCTGCGCAAACTATGTCCGAAAGCATAATAGCATCGTTTTGCATCTGAGAGCCACAGAGGACATCAGATGAGGACACCTTTACGAACCCTTGTGTGTGAACCCTGGAAGGAACCCTGCAAGCTCTGGGAGTTTAAGTGCTTCCGTCTTGTATCCAGCGACACAGGTAGGAGATCCTGAAGAAGAGGATCGGTGTTGCGGAGTCCCCCGCCGAAAGACCGGAACGCCGAAACTGCATGGCACAGCCCCTAAACCCTAAACCCTAAACCCAAACCCTAAACCCTAAACCCTAAAAACTGGTTGAACGCAAACAAGCCCCAACCATCCAATGCCAAAGCCTTCATTTCAAGGTCCCGTGGCTAGTCGGGCCACGACCTCAACGTTGAGCCCCTAAACGGCCTGTAGAAGCCCGAAAACCTAATCCCCTACTCGGCGTTGGGGTTATCTCACATCAACCGGTGAGAATACACATCAATGCCGGCAGACGCTGGTTTTGGGAGAATACACATCAACGGGGAAATTACACATCAGAACTAGCTAAACACCATGTAGACGCTGGTTTCAGAACCACGCAACAGATAGGCCAGAGTGCCGGATTTGTTGTGGACGCTGTGGTATATAGTATATTTGGNCGGGGAAATTACACATCAGAACTAGCTAAACACCATGTAGACGCTGGTTTCAGAACCACGCAACAGATAGGCCAGAGTGCCGGATTTGTTGTGGACGCTGTGGTATATAGTATATTTGGAGGCATCTCACGATAAGAAATCAATGCGTTTGCCTTGTAGACGCTGGGATTGGAGCAGTTCAAACGTCAGCTATCCTAAGGGCTTTTCAACAATGCACGGCTCACAATGCACTGTTTTCTTCCCCCCTCCAAGATGTGTGCATGGTCTACAATATTCTACAATACACAAGCACNGCAGTTCAAACGTCAGCTATCCTAAGGGCTTTTCAACAATGCACGGCTCACAATGCACTGTTTTCTTCCCCCCTCCAAGATGTGTGCATGGTCTACAATATTCTACAATACACAAGCACACAGTCGTGCGAAGATGGGCGCGCGCGCAAGCCTACTGAGACTGACAGATGGGAGTGCGTTCGGTAGACGCCGAAGAATATGAAAGTGCAGATGCAGAGCTTCATAAGATGATGTATCGTCTATAATGTGTTCCCGAAGTAGACGCCTTGCAGATGTGCAAAACACTCAGGTGATACGAGATAGCCCCGGGACCAAGTAAATGCCGAACCCGTAAACCCCAAAGCTGCGCCCTGCTACAGCTTCGCCTGCCTGGAAGGTGATGTCCACCTCCTTGATCTCAACTTCAACTAATGCCTGGCAAAAAGTCGAGCAGGTTAGAATTATAGCGGCTCGGTGATTCATCTGGTATGCCTTTTTGTTTCTGGGATGTGGAGTGTGCGGGGTTAGTGCAGGATTGCACTGTGCGGGTTAGTGCAGGATTGCACTAAGTGTGAGGCCAACAAGTAGCAAGCAACGCCCACGACATCTGACGATGACCAACCCCGTAAAACCAACAGATGGTCGCAGCGGCAAGGAGATGCGGAACTCATGTTTACACCACACAGCTGGAAACCGGTTGATTGTCATGATAAACAAGAGTAGTAGCAGAAAAAGAACCTCAGTCGTCACGACCTGCATTGACACCTCGTTGGAAGGTCATAGGCCGGTGTTCGGAAACTCTGTGAGGGAACGACTTTGAAAATCTCAGCCTACAAGCGTGATTCAGCTGCAAACGACACCTCGACGACATTCAGACTTGAGAAGAGAGCTAGTAGTAGCTTGGATTGGATGGCATGCAGGATAATTCCTTCTAGATTGGCACTTAGACCCCTTGGGACGTTTTTGCACTGTTGTTCTTTGGAGGTCTCTTGCGGTGAATGTGCAACTTCCTTAGACCCGGAAGTTTTACACAAAACCACGGCATTCCTGAACCCCGAATCCTGAACCGCCAAACTCAAATCCGAAACCCTAAAACCTGATCCCTAAACCCTAACCATATCAACCCTAAACCCTTCACCTTAGTCCTTGTAAACCCTAATCCTTAGAAACCCTAAACCCAAAACCCCCAAAACTCTACAACCCTAAACCTCGGGCTCACTTCGATCTAAGCGTGGCTTCGCCGCCAGCTGTGGCTTTTGACCACCAGTGTTCCTCACGTTGCAGAGGGGGTTAACATCGGGGCCTTTGTAAGTGGAATAGGGCTCCATTTGGGGGTTCTCTTTAAGGGCTCTTTTAAATGTTCTAGAGGGGGTTGCTATACGAGGCATGATGGGGTTTAGAATAAGGGTAGAATAGAGTTTCGGGGTACAAAAGACTCCTGGTTTCAAACTGTATAAGGGCTGTTAGCGACTACTTCTGGTTTAAGTTGGAGTTTGTAGCAGAGCATGAGAGGCTTATAGCACTTTGGTCCGAACACCCGAACACCACACTGTAACTGTGCAGACTTTCCAACACCTCTCCTCTTTCCATCTATGTCACTGTGTATACGTCTACATGAAGATGTACATGGTCAGTCCGGGAGGGGTGAGCAAGAAATCCAGGAGTACAGAATTAAAAGCATCGATCAGGGAAATGCATCACAGGCTGAGAGTCTGGGGCTTCCCCATGCTAAAAGACAGCCGTTCCCGACCCAGATCCCGTGAACCCCAAACCCCACAAACCTTACACCCCGAAGCCCACATTCAACCCTGAACCATGCACCCACAGCCCCTAATCAGCATGCCTCGATGGAGGCCAAGGCTTTTTGGGGTTCTGGGTTTTTTTTCCGCGAAGCCTGGAAGAGGGCTTTACACCGACTGAAATGATTGAAGAATCTGGGTTTTGGGGCAGCCCCAATACGAAGCCAATCGCAAACGACACTCTGCAAAAAGAACGGCATCGATGTCCTGTCCGGTGCCAACCGACCTGTCGCTGGGAGAGGACGCTTAAACACACAATCCAAAAAATCCCAACCTAAATCCCGGAAGCGGTGAGCACTCAAGGCAGAGTCCTGATGCCACAGCCAGATCAGAAAAAAAGCAAAAAACAATACCTTCGGATGTGAGTCCCCTGCTTCGGCTTTGAATTATACCGTTTCATGAAGGTTAGTCGTTCAACACAAGCTAATTGCTTGCAAGCACGAGACCCGGGGACTTAGGTTCCGAAAAGCCTCTGCTTCACAAGGTCAAAAAACTCCCAGAAGGGGGCCGCCATGATTCTACCGGCCCTATACTATACATGCATAGTTCTCTCAGTGAAACTTCAACCTCGAAGCCTTAATCTAGGTATTCCTTAACTCTAATGCCCGAAACCTGACAAGGAGACACTGCGGCCACGCCTAGGCCTAGTGAGGCGCTTTCCTGACGACCGGATTCATAGGTTTAGGGCTCCTGCTCTGGGGCTCTATAATAGGGGCTACTATACTCAGGGTTTTATAGTTACTAGTGAGAATTGGGTTCTTCAAAGGCTTCTATACTAATTATAAGGGTTTGGTATGGAGACTCAGTAATCAGCACAGGGTTTCGTGGTATCTTGTACATCATGAAGAACCCAAAGGAACAAGATTTGTAAGTATTCAATTTTCTATCTCGTTAGGGCCGCGGGTGGAAATGGGGTTTAGAATGCGTAGATATGTGGGCCGACATGTTCATTAAGGTCTGTGGCTTGCTAATGATGGTAACCGGTGGAGGGAGGGTGCAGCTTTCTGGCAAGTTCTACTGTCTAGTCAAAACGGATTTTGTGCGCGACGTCGAACAGCCAGGTCTTCCTGCTGTCTTGACAACAAAAGCGCGTTAACGTGAAACAGACAGTTTGGAGCAATCCACTATCCCCCCCAGCCTTCTTCCGAGGTCACAAGCGGTCACAGGAGTCGTAATCTCGGTTCTGACCGCAACCAGAACCACTTCGGGGCGTAAGTGGCGTTGCAATCTGAACCCTGAACGGGTTAAGGCTTGACTCCTAAACACAGTAAACCCTACAGCTCTGAACCCCCCAAACCCATGACCCAAAAGCACAACACCATGTTCACCCGAAAGATTGACAGCCCAAAACACTATAACTAATTCAGAAGCCTAAACAGTTGTCTACCTACAGCTACAAATATCTCACGGCGCCCTAAGAAATGCTAGTCTTAATGGTCCTGTCTGTCAGTTATACTAACCGTTACGAACCCCCACCCACTTGAACAACCCGCTCTTGCGCTACACTAAGAAGCTTCCGCGTAATGGGGCCAATAGGGTTTACCAAGACCCTGACAGCAGCGAGTTGGAGATAGAGTATCTTATGGTCCTATGGTCATGGTCCCGTAAGACGACAACATACTATTCAGAACAAGTCATATTACGCGTCCAGGTAACTCTTGCGATGGCCTAAGACACACTTTCGAAACAACATGAAACCCTAGACAAGCACCATAAAACACCAGGAAACCTCTAGCTGCAGCTACCCTAAAAACAGCCATAACCGTAGATTTCAGTACGATTTCAGGTTTGGCTCAATCCGGAAGTTTCCGGTCAAAGGTCCTCCGGCTCTCGCTTCTCCTCTGCCTCCTGGCCCATGGCAGGCAGACTGTGAGCAAATCATGAGCCAAACGCCAAAACCTTTGAGCCTAACATAGGGGCTGTAAGAACTAGATGGCGTGTATTCAAGCTTACTGTAGATCCTGCCAAACCGCTGGTAATCATTCAGGGCGAACCTACATAAGCGCCAAAACCAACACAAAATGATATGTCCAATAACCTGTCGGGGATGCACTAACTCATTAAGCTAACAATACAATATATTTAACAGGAACACTAAACTAGTTTTCGATTTCAACAGACCCCCCAAATCATCTATACCTAGGACCCTATATTGAACAACAAGGAAAATTAAACATTATCGCAAATCGATACCTAGAACGCGAAGCATGCTGAGTTCTCTGGGACGTCTTACTTGAAAGTGGCAGAGGAAGATGTGGGCCTCCTCGGCAGGCTCGGTTTCACCTTGGGAAGTGATGGTTTACTGGGTTCTTGTTCAGGAACTTAGCTTAAAGTACCAGAACAAGGATCTGGAGCAAGTAGTATGGTATCCTCGTTATGGCAACTTCATACCTTAGCAAGAGCCCCAGTTTAGGGTCCGTGGGTTGAGGTTTAGAGCTTAGGACTGGGGACTTACGGCTCAGGGCTGAAATCTTTTCTTCCTTTAAGTCGGGTGGGACTGGGGCTTTAGGGTTGAGGGGCTGGGGGCTATTTTATTAGTACATGGTGGGTTTAAGGTTTATTGTGGCTACAGCCGGCAACAGAGTGCACAACCTGTAACTTGATTCCTTAGCACACCCTCCGATCGCAAACCCTCATCCAAAGACGCCCGAGCAAAGTCTCAGCACCGTGCGAGTGTTCGCCAGACGGCGGTCATTCGTGCTCGTCCTGCACCAAAACTTAGCCACACGAGCACGATATCAAACAGTGGTCATGACAAGAAAGGAGAGGGAGAGAGAGAGAGAGCTTGATTGATTGATTGATTGATTGATTTGTTGGAGTAAATAGTTAGGACCTTGAAAACAACATGTTGTGCCAAGCTGAAACTGCTTCATAGCATAATTATATTACAACCTATCCATACAAGCTAGCAGCATCTGACAAAGAGCAAAGGCAACTGGTTGGCATACAGGTATACCCTATGTAAGAATACGGCGCATCCAGCAGCGCAGTTATCTTGCAACAAACAAGTACATCCGCCGTAGTATCGAGAACAGCTCCGCATTTTCGATAGCCACATCACGAGACCTTCAAAGACCTGAGCAGAGGCAACGACAAGATGCCGAACCCGCAGCACATGCAACAGCTAAACCCTAAACCCTAAACCCGAAAAGGGCCTTACCCGGCAACCAACTCGATTCATATTATGCTCTTACGGTATCGACGGTGAAGCTGGGATGCGGGCACAAATCGGTGATCCAAGTAGAAAGCTTCAATCCCGAATCCAGGCATGTGAAACCAAGTATGCTAAACCCCAAAAAGTTGGAAATCGGATTAAGGCCACATAGTGCTGGGATTCCCTATGCATTACTCTTAAGGATTGAGGCTATTGGGTTTCCAACTTTTGGGCTTCTACTGTAGATAACCGCAAGCCCCATCCCCAAAATTTGAACCGTCTGGTAGCCACCATGACCGATGCGGTGTTTTCGCCGGCTCTCCACTGAAACCTTACAGAACCACTAGGTGACAGTGATTGCAGGGAAGTCCAAAACCGGGCGTCAGGCTGCCAATCAGAGTTTACTGTGTAAAAATGTAGTATCCCTTGCCAAAACACTAGATTCTCATCCCTGACTCGAAAATCTAAAACGCCGAAAGCTTTGCCAACATCCCACACCCTCCAAATCCAAACCCAAAGCCTACCGAACCTCTTACTCTGGGTTGTAGTTTAGGGGCCCCTCAAAAGTATTTATGAATAGGTACCTCTATAGACTCTTAAACTCTCGCATCCAGCTGAAGCATCAGGGAACTTCGTCGAAGAACTGAGCAAACATGGTCGTGTTTGGGACTATGATTCAAATGACTAAGCTTAAGGAGAGGGTTTAGGTTTTAGGGTTACACAGCGAAAAATGCCCTGCATATAAATGTAAACACATGACTAAAATCTTCAACCCTAAACCCTTTGATAAACAGATCATCGAAGCAGAGCCCCGCAGCTCCTGCGGCTGCCCACCTCCGCAAGGATCAGTTACAACGACTGCAGACGCACCAATAGCATCAAACGAGGAGACCACTCAGAGCCTCTGCAGCAGAGCTGTACTAAGCCCTGAACCCTAAACCAAAGACCCCCAAAAACCAAAGCCTAAACCCTAAATCTTAAAAACCGAACCCTAAACCCTAAACCCCAAAAAACGAACCCTCAACCCACACCACTAACCCTAAAGCCAAAGCCTGAACCCTCCAGGCCATGAGCACTTGGTCCTCAAACAGCAATACGGGAGCCTGAGCCCTAACGCTACCCGCACCAATCATAGGGACCCTTAGAAATTAAGGGGGAGGGTAGGCCCTAGGGTTTAGGCTCACGGTTTAGGGTTTAGGCCCTAGGGTTTAGGCCCTGCGGTTTAGGCTCTAGGGTTGAGGGGGCTAAGGGGGGCCTGAATACCCCACTTCAGGACCTCCTCGGGGTCTAATTAAGCCCGTCTAGGTTCCCCAGTAGCCCCTTAATAATAAGGGTACCCTTTTTCCTACTATTCGGTTTTAATAAGGGAACCTCCAAAAAAAAAGGGTAAAAGGGTACTACTGGGGAACCTAGCCGTTTAATACAAATTTTAGAAGCATAGTTCCCTTACCCCGCTCCTCCTTACCGCCATAAGGGTGCCAGAGATCAGCCCGAAAGGATTTTGCTTCTCGGATTTTACGAAAGACTCTTCAGACTCCTGAAACCGAAAACCTAAACCCTAAACCCCTAAACCCCTAAACCCCTCAACCCTAAAACCCTAAACCCTAAACCCAAAAAAAGGACTCAAGGAGCTCCCCTCAGAAGCCGGCCTGGCTGCGCCTCACAGCATTCCAAGCAGACCAGCTAAGGGCTTTCCCTACTTGGAGGTTCATGGGTAGTTATAAGGGCTCCTTTAAGGGTCCATTTAAAGGGATCTATAGGGATTCTATAAGGGTTTACGGTTTAGGGCCTACTTGGAGGTTCATGGGTAGTTATAAGTAGGGTTATAAGTAGGATAACTATGGTTATAACTCATATTAGGGGACTTATAACCCGACTTATAACTACCCATGAACCTCCAAGTAAGGGTCCAAGTACCTAATAATCATATACTCTCTTAAATCTTGAGCTACTTAACTACTATCCTAAACCCAAGTACCTAATTATTGGGTCCTTTGGACCCTTAGGCTTTGTGGCTTGGGCTCTAGGATTTCGGTTTCGTTTAGAATTTATAGCGAACCCCAGAAAGTTGGAACATGGCTTTAGGAGGATTAGTGCTAGGATCCCTTATACTTTACCTTAAGGGCATGAGGAGAATGATGTTCCAACTTTCTGGCTTCTACTTTAAGGTGTTAGGGGGTGTAACCCTACTGTAGGGGCCTGAACAATGCTAGGGTATACTATAGTACTATAGTTTAACATGACTAAGCACGGGCTACCTTACGAAAGTTCGGTACATATTTACCTGCTACTTTAGGCTCCTGGCTTCGGAGTAGCGGAGTTTAAAGATTTGAGTTGAAGGTTCGAGCTACGTGTTCGGCTTGGCAGTTTGCAGCTTGATGCCGGAGATATGTATTGAATATGCTGCGGAATGGTCCAAAGGCACACTCCCAGAGAGCCCAATACCCCTTAATTAAGGAATATGGCTTAAATCATAATATGAAGCCCTATATGATTTAAGCCATATTCCTTAATTAAGGGGTATTGGGCTCTCTGGGCTGATGCCTCAATCGACCTTCCAACTCTTCACTCTCCAACCGAAACTTCGCAACTAGAAAGTCTTTGATGCGACAGTTTCAACATTGATGCCATCAGGCTTAGCGATAACTCATATCATAGCACCAACGCTTGCTGATGTATTTCTAGTCACTTCTCGGAACTGTCGATACCACGATCTAAACTTCAACCATCGGCGATCAACGTAACGTAACATTAAAAACCCCGGCTACCAAGAACGCACATAGCATGACTTGCTCGAGAGTGCCCGCACCTCTGCTTGGGACGCCCGCCGCGGCCCTGGCCAGTCAACAGCGAGAACTCTGGGACGTGAACAAGCTGCACGATGAGGAGCAGCTGCGGGCTGCCAAGGAGTTCCGAATCCGAAGTAGCCCCAGTGTGCCGACAACCTGAAAGCCTTACCCAATCACTGAGCCACACGATACCCCCGTAACTAACTAAGGCCTTGCATATGAGTCTTTGGACAACTGTATGAAAAGAACACGATAAACTATAACAAGACTTCAACAGGGACCCTAAACTCCAAACCCTAACTTCTTTCTAAAAGCCGAAATACTTTGCAGTAGCCCTCCGGACCAAGGCACAAGGTCCACACCAAACAAAAAAAAGGCTCAAGAGCAGTGATACAAACTAATGGGGTTTAGGGTTTAGGGTTTTGGGTTTAGGGTAATCGCTGCTGGCATGTCAGAAGTAGAACAAGATGGGCTTTCCAGCGCTCGGTTTAAAGCAGGTTGGTTTAGATAACGGAGGTGATGGCTCTCGCTGCACATGCTGCAAGACCAGCCCAATAAAGCAAGTTGAGTCACATGCAGCAAATCCTGAAATTTCAAGCGCACGAAGCTGGATGACCACAAAGACTATAGACAAAACCCGAAACAACAACCCGTACATCCCAAACCGCCAACCGAGAAAAGGTCAATCCCTGCACCCTAAATCCCACCGAAGGATTACACCCAAGCTACCTGTCATCTCACGTTCTCTTCTTCCATAACAGGGCCCAGCAAAGTTCAGACTTTCCAAGACAGACAAAATATGTAAGGCAACAACGTTCCCATTTCTCCCCATTGGCTATCTAAGCGTTTGACCTCAAAACTTCTCAAAGCCAGTAGGATTCAAACCCTGAGAACGAGGTACTAGGCCTTGCAGTCTCCAGGGCCAGGTCTTATCGTGCAGGGCTCCAGGGTTGAAACGTTTAGGCTGAAGGTTTAACGGGGCCCAGTTATGAACCTAGCATGGAAGGTTCCGAAACCCTAAATCCCCCATGATTTACAGAATTCATGTTGCTGCAACATCCGCCTGGGAGGACTGCATGCCCGAGGATGACCTTTCCCAGGCTGTTTCATAGCTTGTCTGATATGGGCTCTACTGGCTTAGGGTTTAGAGGTTTTGAGCTTTGGCGGGTCTGCGATAGAATAATTAAGGAATAATGCAATTCGTGTCGGCTTGCATAGTTCTGCACAGGTTTCATGGGCACTTTCCTGAACACAACCACGGGGACAGGCTAGGCTTCGCTAGTAGTACGAAACAGACATGTCCATCTAGAAAAGCGTCAAAACACCGGTCATCAACACAGTGTATACCCTAAATAAACCCTAAAAACCCTATACCGAATATATAATACCCTAAACCCTAAACCCCAAAACCTTTATACCAAATATACAATACCCTAAACCCTAAACCCGACAACCCCTATACCAAATATAATGGAGAGCAAGTGCTGCAGCAAAAGTAGGCCCAATCAGGCCGCCAGTCGAAGACCCAACTCCTGTCCTCAACCCTGCACCTTTCTAGGGGTCCTTATTCTGATCTCCTTATGTAAGTCCTGAAGGGTATCTTATGTAGGGTCCAGGTACCCATAGGCTCCATAGTAGTTCCTTTTTGGGGTTCATATTTAGAATCCTATAAGGTAATCCCCAAAAGGAACTACTATGGAGCCTATGGGTATAGCTTAAATTACAACTTTAACCCTTAAGCCTTAAGCCCTATAGACCCTACACCCTAGAAACCTGGCAGTGTCATCACCTCAAAACACCCGCCCAGTTCGCTAAGGGAAGCACAGCTCAGGACTCCCGGCTGACCCTCGTCTGGCCTGCAAAGCCGCAGGTTTCGCAAGGGTCCACGTGCCCAAGTAGTGTTCCTTTAAGGGTACCATAAGGCTTCCTTTAAGGGGATCTATAAAGATGTATAAAGGGATCTATAAAGGGATCTGTAAGGGTTTAGGGTATAAGGGTCCATGTGCCCAAATAGTATATACATTGGACCCAATGTACCTACAAAGGGAGTACTTTAAGGCCAAAGTATATACTATTAGGGGTTTAGGGTTGAAGGCTGTTAAGAGTGGAGGGATTCTAGCCGGTTTAAGGACTAGACTGGTTTAAACTACAACGACTTTCAGCATGTATGGGGACCGATTTTGTTGGATGTAAAATAAGGTATCCCTAAACCCTACAAGCCCTTATAGATCCCTATAGTACCCTTATAGTAACCCTTTTAAAGGAACCCTTTTAAGGTATCCCTAAGTAGTGCCCTCCCTTAAACTCCTCTGCTGATCGCCGCCTCCGTACCAGAAACTTGCCTGGCCAGAGCCGATCCGTCGTTGGACCTGTCCCAGGGTAGGGTTTAGGGTTTAGGGTTTAGGGTTTAGGGTTTAGGGTCGAGGGTTCCCCGAGGGTCCAAGTGCTCCCTATTTTTGGACTTTACTGCCTGTTGAGGTATCAAAAACCATAAATAAAAAAGGACTACTTGGACCCTTGGGGGTTGTGGTGAACGTAACAGCTGCAGCAGGAAGCAATAGCTAACAACACCATCAACCTAAACCCTAAACCCCTAAACCCCTAAACCCTAAACCCTAAACCCTTTCCCAGAAGGTTTACTTTGGCCCGGGGGCCAACAGTCCCTGGAGCCTCCCACCCGACGGGACTACTTCGGAACCCCACCCCCCCCTTGGCGAGTAGGCATCTGGCTCCGACNACCCCCCCCCCCCCATGGCGAGTAGGCATCTGGCTCCGACGGGAAGACGAGTATCTCCTGAGGCAGTGCGCGAAGAGGCCAATTTCGTAGATTGTGGGTTACAGGGTTGCGGCTGCTATTTAAGGCTTTTCAGAGGGTTTGGGAACGGTACAGTGTCCCACTATGTAGGTAGCTGTGCTCCGGGTGGTAGGCCGTAAGATTTCCAGGGCAGAAGGTTTAGGCCTTTGTGTTTACCAACATGCTACTTGAATGGACGGACTAGGTTTGAGGCCAGAGCTTGCGGCTGAGGGTTCAGAATATGAAGCCACAGCATTTAAGCTTCAAGAGTTAAGGGTTAGGACATAAATAAGTTGTACGATTCAGGGTTCTGGCCGAACGGACCCTTTGTAGACCCTGAAGGGTCGGATCCTAATCATAAGGATCCCGTGCAAGACACATTCCCCCCTGTAGGGTTGAGGATTTGGGATGCTAGGACCCTACACCCTACACCTTATAAACCTTAAGCAGTTTAAGGTCTAACTACGACTGTGGATCCAGCCCTGACCCTGAAACTCAAACCCGAAACCCGAGACGCCCTACACCGACGATACGGTTCAGGATTGAGGATGGTTTCGGGTTTAGGGTTTGAAACCGCAGACTCCAGAAGTCCCACTCAATCCAAACGTAAATGTCAGCCGGAAGCACGGTTAGACACGGTTTAGGGTTTAGACAACGAGCTACAGGTTCAAAAAAGGTTACCTTTAGGTTACACCGTGCACTCAACCTCCTGATTCAACGTGGTTCCAATGCCGGCTGACCAAATACAACTCTAGCTAAATCTTGCTGGTACCAAAGTCCATACAGAAACATGTAAATAAAGAAGCCCGATAAGCCCTCACGACAGACGAAACTTTGCATTCAAAGCCTCTCCGAACAAAATTGAAACCCCGAGCCGACCCCAATCCTCAGGCCAAAAATGTGTCCCCACCTCTGGCACTTTCGATGCTCGATGTCGATTGCGGGGGGCGGACTGGTGATTGTCAGGCGCAGGCGAGAAGCTGTGGTGAGTTTAATGTAGACTGTCCTAAGGTCAAAAAGCCCAAGACACATTTTGAACGATCTGCCCAATAAACACTGTCAAATCTAGGTTCCTACGTAGCATAACTAATGAGGAGGTGGCCCTCGACGTTTTACATGGGTCATCAAAGCGCCGGTACTGCATGTTGAAATCGTTTGCCGTCGGTGCGGGATGGGACAATGTTTGCTTTTAAATCTGGAGCTTGG
The DNA here is from genome assembly GCA_003297005.1 of Symbiodinium sp. clade A Y106. Classification (NCBI taxonomy): domain Eukaryota; class Dinophyceae; order Suessiales; family Symbiodiniaceae; genus Symbiodinium; species Symbiodinium sp. clade A. Next base: position 223,746 of record BGNK01000087.1, on the reverse strand, counting down.
TTTTCTTCCTTCCGGATGCCTGCCTGCTCTTGACGCGCAACCCTAAACCCTACACACGAAGCCCCAAGCCCCGAAACCACAAGTTTTTCCCCGAGCTCCTCGAAACCCTCAAACCAACACTCAAGGCCCTGAAGACTTAAACAAGGACGTCACTAAAGCTCGCCGAAGAACCCGTGATGCGGCGGTCTCTGGGTCCTCCACAAAATCAACAGGTTAAACACATAAGCCCATAATACATACACATAAGTACTAGATGTAAGTCAGATAAAAATCTCAACGGGTTCCTGCGGTTTTGTTGAGCATTGTCCTTGGAAGTATGCCTAGCTATGGGTCAGATGCATCACTCGTTGCTGTTATGTCCTGGCTTTTCAACCACAGGAATATTTGGTTCAACTTTTTCGATGTTCCTGGCTGCAGTATAAACTTCGGCAGCAAACAAAACAATCATGCAGTGGTTTCAGAAAGGATAACTCGCAAAGTTTGGGCACGCAAGCCTCATCCCGAGTATTTGTGCCACCCATACACAGGCCCTGCAGCGTTTCTGAAACCAGCAATTGACATCCGCTATTCAAAATTCGCACGTGGAGGGGTTTCCAAGTCTGTACCCAGAAGTCCCAGAAGCTTATCCTGAGAAAAGGTCAACCCACACCCGCCACAAAACTGAGGCCGCGGCGCGAACTGGGCGAATTTCCTCCCTTTGCGTCTCTGTGGAGGTGGCCTTCAAATTTCAAGCTTCAGCCATGCCAATACTCATTCGACGTATCGCATAAACCGTGATAAACCCAGCAGCAAAAACACACATCCTGTCATTGAACTATACCCAACAAGCTGAAGGATGCATCGAGTTAGAAGGCACAAACAGCATGGACTGCGAGCAATACAATATACCTACACCATCCTACACCGTAACCTGTTTATGTGTGCATTATTGCACTACGACACCCTGGTCATGTAACTTCGTAGCTAAGATGTGGCCTTCGTTTGTCGTACATAATCAAGATCGCAAACTTCGTGCACGGGACATGTAGCAGCACTGTGGCGGCGCGTGCATTTAAAACTGGCAAATGAACCCTACTGAAGTTGTCAGCGCACATCAAAAATTCACGAAGCCCATAATTAAGAACTCCTGCACAGACACTTTCCAACAGATGTTGGCTGCGATGTCCCTACCTATATTACATGACATCGCAACATTACGATTGGCAGGGCCGTGGCAAGTTTCACGGCCGCACCGTCAGTCGAGGCAGCAAGTAAGTAGTCCGGGCAAGCGCAAGCGAAACTTCATACCCGGCCCATTACGTAAGAATCAAAACCAGGTCCAGTGGACAGGCCTGCGGGCCGCAGCGCATATCGGTGGCCAACAGGGTTTCTGGGGGTTAGGGTACCCTGAAGCTGCCAACCAGACAAAAGGCAACCCTAAAACACATGCGAGATGTCTATGTGTTCGAATATCTGTCGTCAACAAAAGAATGAATATATATATATATATATATAAATGTATATAGATATATAGATATATAGATATATAGATGTAGATGTAGATGTAGATGTGGATACAGATATAGATATAGATATAGATATGGATATGGATATAAATATAATAGACATAGATGGTATATGATGGTATTTTGGAGCGCGGGTCCGAAATCAGCCGATGAATGTCGCGTTCGACTCGCACTGGCCGGTGTAAGGTCTGCTTGTTGACCCCCGTGATCTTCAATCAAATATGGTTTAGGGTTTAGAGTTTAGGATTCAATTAGGATTTTGGGGTGTATAAAAACTACATGTATCAAGATCATAACGGGATAACACTGGGAACTGTTCCGACCTCTACATTACGTAAGTCCAGTCCATGCATCACTCCACATGACTCACCTTTAGGGCTTAGGGGTCTCCGGTTTGGAGTCTGTGCCTTTGAGGGGGTGTTGCCTACACTCACACTGAGGCTTCGCAGCTGTGCATCCGGCTGCACGGAAAAAGCTAGGAGCCTTAATAAATGTTTAGAGCAGGCTTCCTCCAAAAGGTTCTTTTTAAACGGTTTTACAAAGGGTTGCTGTAAGGGGTATTCTAGGGGCCTTAACAATCACAGTAGGGGTTTTCAAAGTAGATTAGGGTTGAGTGGAAGTGCTGAAAACCTGAAATGTTGCCTTCTGCAAAGGGGTTCCCCAAAATCTAAACCCTAGACCATATTTCACCAGAAAGTATTATTGGAGTTCAGACGAGTTTTGAAGTTTCGTTGTTTGTGCAATGTTCCAGTTTGCCCATTACAGCCAACGGCTGCCACGGCTAGGGGGTCTGGGGTTTGGGGGCATAGGGTTTACCTTGAAACATAAAGCTTTACCCCAGGAGTTTAGTGCTATATGGGTGGTTGTCAAAACTAGGGTCCCTTTTTGGTTACCCTAAATAGTAGGTGCCATATAACATTAGGGACCCAAAAAGGGACCCTAATTTTGACAACCACCCAGATGGTTTAAGACCCTTATAGATCCCTTTAAAGGAAGCTCTAGAAACTCTGACAGGCCCCCGTATTGATCCCTTTAAAGGAACCCTTAGGTTTAGGGCTTCGGCTTTAAAGGGGTCTTGGACACCGCAGGCCCGAGACTTCCAAGGTTTAGGGTTCAGGGTTTAGGGTTTTAGGGTTTAGGGCTTTCGCATGTTTTTACAAGTTACAAGGTTCCAAAAGAGGGCTTGATGGGGTTCGACATTCTTGGAAGATTCCCTTATAGGATTCTGGTGAAATCCCTTGATGATCCTGCTCTCGAACCCCGGGAAAAACCAGCGCAAGACCAAGCCCCTAAAACCGCAGGCCCTAGACGCTGAGTGCACCCGAAGTCCTAATCCCGCCCCCCAGAATAATCTCAGGGAAGCGAATATACATGCGAACCCTGAGGGTCCATGGCTCTTCCAAGGAGTTCCCTTAAGGGTTTTACAAAAGGTTTTCTAGGGTTTACAGCCGATGAAAAGCCGACTTGTCCAGTATCCTGGGGAACTAAAGTACAGATACAGGGATGGTAGTACCCGAAAACGTTCAAGGTTACCTACTCTACTACTAGGTAAGGGTCCTGCGGGGGATTCCCTTTCAGGTACTACTTCGTGGTCAAGCTATATACATGATCGTACATGGACCGGCTAAAAACTGGGTGTTCGAAACAATCTAGTCTGGGTGTGTTGAAGTAGCCCAGTTTGGGCTGAAAGAAATCCAGGCTTGTACCCTGATTCCTGAGTCTTTGGTTGTCCCACGCACCCTGAACCCTATAAACCTTGAACCCTAAACCCCAAAACCTAAACCCTAAGTTATCCTTGCTTTCTTTCTGCATGGCATCGGGCCCTGTAGGCTTGACTCCAGATCAGAACTGTGTGGTCTTCAGTGGTGCAGTTTAGGGTTGAGGGTTACAATGTTGTGGGGTTATAGGGTTCAGGGGTACAGGGTTGAAATAGGGTTATAGGGTTCAGGGTTTGGGATTGGCACACCAAGTCTCGAGTGGGCTTCCACTGAATTCAGATTCCAGTGAGAACACAGAATGCTACAGTGAAGGCTACAAGAAGATCGCAACAGGACCAAAGAAACACAACATGCTGCCGCAGCTATCCCTAGATGTTCAATCTCAATCTACTGCGGAACGCAGATCTTACACGCCGGCTGGAGTGGGGCTGGTCTTGCAATTGGGGTTTCCTGAACTATAGCAGAACAAGTTTATAAGGTCTCTTGTTTCCTCAAACTAAAAAATCTTGGGCTCCACACGGCGGAGCGGGCGGAAGAAGACCTGCACTGTTTCATCTTTGAGGATTCCTGCAAGTGAAGGACCTAGCTAGGTCCGCAGCTTGGGCCGAACCTAGGGAACCGTGCACCCAAGAGTCACTAAGCCTCATTTGCCCCCATCTTGCCGCATCTCCGGCTTGCATGACCACAGTCTCAAGGGAGGGATGTGAAGAGTATCGCAGAATACGTATCTGTATGTAACCTATGTGTGTATATATGTATCTATGAATAAGTACCTACACATATATTGTATACATGTACGCATATCTATGTATACTTATGCATGCATGCATACATACATACCTACATACATACATACATACATACATAGAAACCGTGCTCAAACATGGTGCGAGGTCGTGTTTCGAATGTGATAGCCTTGTTTGAAGCCTATAAACCTCATCAAAGAACCCATTATCCCTATAAGTGACTTATCTGCGCCCCGCGTGGATACAACCATCCACCTACGACCTGTCCATGGCACAAAAGCCCTAATCCCTGAACCTCAATCTATGGCCTGAACCCGGAACCCTAAATCCGAAAATTATGTTGAGGCTCCAATGAACACAAACCTCATTTTGGGGGGTCGCCACTCGCTTTGGAGAGCTCAACATACCTTCAACTGCCAGCACCTGATTGTTGCTAGCTGCTAAACACTAGGGTCTGGGCCGCTTCAGGTTGGGTTACAGGTACTGTACCTAGACCCCCTAACTACCCACGAATAGACCCTAAAAACCCACTATTACTCGGGACTATGAGGGCTCTATTCAAGGGCCCTTGGGGTGGGGGGTCCTGGTGGGAGCGTTGCAGACCTTTTAAAACATCCGAACAACTTTGCAGACACACTAAACCCTAAACCCTGCGCCTGTAGCTCCGATTCGATTTCAGCGTGGTGTTGAGCGCCTCGGCCTCCTTGGTGCCTGCAGGAATCTATATACATAAATCTATGTGCCTGTATATATATATATATACACATACATATATATATATATACACACACAAGATTTAAGGTGTTGGGGGGGGCCTAGAGGTTTGAAGCTTAAAGCCTTGGGGTGCCAAGGTTTAGGAGCTTCGGGGGTTGAAGTTGTAGGGTTCAGGGTTGAGTGGCTACCTTAAGACCGATAAGAGGCACAACGCGATTTAGGGTTTAGGGTTTAGGGTCACAACAAAGCTGGCAAGATATACCCGAAGGATTTGATGAATTTTGGTAGGGCTTTCTAAGGGCTACGAAACTGTTGAGGGTGTCGTCAGGTTTTGCTAGAGACCACTGAGACCACTGATTGTTTTAATCTTCCAAGAGCTTGAGTATCCCGGTTATGAAATCCTTCTTGAGGGAGAACGGATGTTTAACGAGGGTTTGACAACAAGCATCATATTATGGCTGCGAAGAGCCCCAAGAAGTCAGGGACCCATTTCTTAGCTGTTACTGAGGAGACCGCCACCCAGACTGGCCCAACCTCGAGCATAGACAGATGGGGGCTGGCGAAAGAAAGGGACCTGATAAAATCGACCCTGAGTCTGGCTTAGGGTGTAGTGGCTAAGGCTTGGCGCTTAAGGGTTGCCCAACATCTCGAACTTCAAAGCATCAGCTCAAACCCCCCTCCGCCCTCCGCCAGCACCATGAAAATCGAACCCAAGACCCTCTAGCTTTCGCTCGATCTTCAGCGATGGCAGCATCACTGAGCTTGCGAGCTTGAACGGGGTCGCAAAAACTGGCGCTCTCTTCGTGGTCTTGCGTTTCGTGGTCTGAGCTCGGCGTTTGGCGGTCGCTTGGCAGTGTGGTAGATGTCCCGAAGAGTCTGTCGGGCCGCCCTTGCTGGTATGGCGATCGGTCCGGGGTGAGGACCTGCGCACCACACCTTTGCTTCCTCCGTGCCAGCACCCTGTCAGGATCGAGTGAGACCCTTCAGCCGCTCCAGCTTCTGAGGCCACTTCTGCAGCAAATCCGTGGACTTGCCGCCGAAGACCAGTTCCCAAAGAAGGTCTGGCGAGCCCCGAAATGCACTGCTGTCCTCGAGGCTCGGGAAGGGCTCAAAGCACAAGGATACCTGGTTGTCTTCCGCTTGCAAGACAGGTGCCACAGCGACAAAAGACGGCACCTGGGCGGGCCCTTGTGGTGATGGACTTTTCAACTTATTAGTGAAGGTGTTGATCACAAGGAGAAGTCAAGGCACAGCTGTGCAAGGTCATGCACCCCGCCACGGTCGTCGGAGAGCGAGTAAGTCCCAAAATTAAACCCCCAAACCTCCAAGGCAGCGCCCAAGAAACTAAACCCTGACACCCAGAGACTCGACCCGAAACTCTGAAAGCAAAGCATGGCAGAGCGACCAGGCGGCCGACGTACAGTCCAACTCCTGCTGTACATCACCCGGTTGTCTAGAACCGCAAGAATCGTCAATCCGGTTTACAGCGAATCCCAGAAAGTTGGAACATGGGTTTAGGAGGATTCGTGCTAGGATCCCTTATACTTTACCTTAAGGGCATGAGGAGAATGATGTTCCAACTTTCTGGCTTCTACTAGAAGGTTTGGCTTTATAGCCGTTTGATAGCATTATCTCCCCAACTGCTCAGAATGCCCAGTGCATTTACATCGGCACAGCTATCATCATGATAGACTCAGGGAAGCTGACATACGATGCTCCTCGGACTTTCTTTCAGATTTTTCTCCCGTGGCTCCAGCGACCGCGTGGTTACAATGCTGCTCTATTTTTAAATTCTGCTCGAGGAGGCCTAGGGCATAGGGAGCCCAAAGAAGCACATACATCGAACATCACAGAAACATCCCCGCACGGCAGCACAAGGTTGTTCAGTAACACCTGTAGGAAAATCTACAGGATTTGTAGGGATAGCTATTTTGAACGGGTAGGGAGCCAACATTGAAAAAAACAGCACCTGAACATCACCGATCTTGTTGTTTAGAAGCCCTTCAACATCACAACGAAGGTCGCACTCGGATCTCAGATTTCGGGGTTGTCTTTTCTAAGGGTCCATGTCCCCAAAAGCATATGCTTTGTGCCTCAAGTAGCCATATAGGGACTCCTTTAAGGCCAAGGTATACACTGTTTGGGTACGTGGGACCCTGAGGGAATAGGGATGACTCCACATTTCCCGGGATTGATGTAAAGGCCGTGGTGTAAGGGTTATGTAAGGGTTTTGGAATGTCCTCTAGAGCGCACTTCCTCGGCCATCAGTTTACTTGCGCATCTAGAGCTCAATCCCTAAACCCTCTAGACTAGTAACCCGTAAGTTATGTGGAGATGAATCCCGAAAACAAATCCCCGGATCTCTACACACTGAGGTCTAGGCAATTGAACATCCATGATCGCCCCTTACCAGGCCTCTCTGGCAACCGCCAGCCGCGGTTCCGCAAGCGCTGGCGCCAGTTGACTGTCCAACGGTGGCTTCTTCGGGGGGAGGGATGGGGGGCTCTATAAGAGGTTTCTGAATGTTCTACACGGTCCACGTACCTATATATATATATATATATACAAATATTTAGTTATTTATTTGTATATTTATTTTATTGATTTACTTACTTATTTATTTAGATGCGTGTATATATATATATATAATTATACATATATGTATATATGATTATATATGTAGATGTATATACATATATATATATACACGGATACATAGTAATAGTTAACTTTGGCTTCAAAGGGGTCACTTTACAGGTCTACTTTAAAGGCCGGCATGTACTCTCTGAGTACATGAACCTCTGGAGCTGGGGCTTGGTACGTCAAGCATTGCGCCTACCAAGCCCGAAACATCTTAGGGAAACAATCCGTCGGGAGTTCCTCGGCCGCGTCCTGACATTCTGCTCTCTCCCTGGGCATCAAAATAGCCCAAAAGCCTTATATAGTATGGTCTTTGGGCCCAAAAGCCTTAATATATGAGTCCTTAGATTCCTAGGGTCTTTGAACTGGTGAAAGCAGCTTCTGAGTCGAAACAACTGCACTGTAGGTTTTGATTCAAGCTTGGGGAGCCCGGTACAGGGGCGTTCGCGTTTATAAGGGTGCGCGGAATGCTTGTCTCCGGGCGCATGTTTCGGACCATGTTCCGGGTATGTTTGGCAAAGCTTTGCTAACTAACATTATTCAGTATCCCTTCGATCTTGAAATCCACGCGCAAAACAAGTTCTGACGGTGCCCCATGGCTTACATGAGTGCCGCGGTGTCTTTGATTTGGGTGCCTCGGCAATCGGCTTACCCGAAGGTCCACGAGTAGTTCTATATGGTATAGCTATGAGTACCTTAAGTAGTGAAGTTGGTGTTACAACTATTTTCCTGCAGATATCTCACTGTCGCTTTTCGGCTATCCCCGAGACGTCCACACAAAGGCCTACAAAGACCCACCCTAAACTCGAAACCCTGAACACTTTACCCCGAACTCTATACCCTGAGCCCTAAACCCTGAACCCTAAACTCCAAACCCTTTCCTACCCGTAAGGCTTCAAGTGAGCCGGCCTTCCGTCATCGCCGCACCCGGAGCCCCCTGGAAGTGGCAAAAACGGGACTTTGTTTTGTCTGTGTCGGCTCCAAAGTTTAGGTTTGTGTTGTTTCAAAGTTTAGGTTTTTGTTGTTTTTGCTGGGATTGGGGTTTAGGGTTTGGGGTTTATGGCACTTATGGCAATTGAGGGCTTGTCCGGTTTAGGGCGATCAGAAGCTTGTAGGTTGTAGACTCATTGTAGACATCCACATAGTTTCGGTGCTATGACCTTCCGAGCGGCTAGCCGGGTCTTTCTGCTGTGGGCTTGCCTCCATTCTGAAGTAGATCAACCCGCAGACTTCTACGGCATCGGTTGGAGGCACCACGAACCTCAAACACCCTGACTTCGTCGACACGGAATCCGGAGCCGTATGCATGCATACCCCAAGCCCTAGACCCGCAACCCTGCACCCAAAACATCCAACAACAAGAAAATTCTTAAACCCTCGACACAAACAACAACGAATGATACCACAAAAACGCAAACCCAAAAAGGTTGCAGGGCTAGGAGATTGCGAAGGACTGGATCAAAGCGCTGGTTGTTTTTGTTCATGGTTAGTGTTTAGGGTTTGTTTAAAGAGGGCCCTTTTTCACTGCAGGCTCTAAACCCTAAACCCTAAACCCCAAAAAAACATGTTGTAGAGTTGGACTTAAAGCCCTGAACCCCGAAGCTCCAATCCATCAAAACCTACACCCAGAGAGCCCAATACCCCTTAATTAAGGAATATAGCTTAAATCATTTTTTGAAGCCCTATATAATTTAAGCCATATTCCTTAATTAAGGGGTATTGGGCTCTCTGGGTGCCCAAAAGCCCCAAAAGCCCAAATGAGCCCAATATGTGAAACTTTCAACTTACATACTGTACATACGAAACCCTGAATGGACCCCGGCGAGATCCTGAAGCCTTTTTGATTTATGATCATATGGCCCATATGGCTCTCTGAAACCTAACTCCGTAAACCCTAAGCGGTAAACCTCGAAAATAACCTAAAACCCCATACAGCCTCAACGCCCAAAATCCTGAAAGTTGAGGGGTTTTCTGCCGGAACAGCCTCGGGCGAGCATGGTGATTCGGCGGTGCACCTCCGACAGTCGGATGGGTCTGTTTGGAGTTTACGACTAGGGTTCTCAAGACTTGAACCAATGACAGCACTTGAAACTCTTCAATTCTTGGGGTGTGGAGCTCCAGCTTTTGGGTTTGAAGGCCTAGAGTTGCAGTTTTGAGTCGCAGGGTACTGTAGGGGCCTAAATAATTACCAATACTATTTTGGGGGTTCCTTACTATGTTACAAAACCACGTTCTAATTATTAAGACCCCTATGGTATCGGCAAAAGCGACACGGCCAACTCTTTCGAAGCATGGACTTCGCAAGGAACGATGGGAAGCCGACATTGAAGCTTCGATCAGCCACAAACTATGCCGAAAGCAAGCTCAAGACACATGCCCAGAACCAGAACCCAAAGACACGGCACAGTCACGACACGGGTACGATCGGGCATGCGCCTTAGAGCAAGATCGCCAGCCGTTTGGGGCCTTGAGGGTTTAGGACTTATTGGGTTTCGGATTGCACACACTGATCTTCCGGCTTGAAGTGTCCAGGGGCTGGGGTCCACGAACCGTGAGGATGCACTAGCTCGAGAAATGCGAGGATCATTTTGATGGCATCGGCATGGCGCTGCACAAGGTCTAATGTTCATGTGGACGATCGTGACGGTTAGTGACGGTAATGGTGATATGGTCGTGGTGATGATGATAATGATAATGACAAGGATGATCTGATGATGACCGCGACGATAATCACGATGGCCGTGGTCATGCTCAGGATAATGGAGGCGATGTTGATCTTGGCGATGCCCAAGAATGTCTAAGTACCCTTATTTTCTATCAATCAAAACCGCCATTAACCCCATGCTCTCCAGAAACGCTCGGCAGCTGCTGTTCGACATCCCTTCTCGTGCCTGTCCGGTGAGGAGCCACCTGTGCCAAGCCCGACTTCGGGGGAGGGTTTGGGGTCGAGGGCAATGGGAGGGGCGACGGATATACTATGTCAACCTGTGTCCTTGCCCTTGCAGTCTACTACTCATGCATAAGCCATCTAACCTATCCATTCATATACCTGCGCAGATGGCTAGCCACACATGCACCCGGTCCGTGACGACACCAGGACCTTCAACACCCTGTTGGAATCAACAAGCTTCGTACCAACGGGACTTGCGTTTCTGCTCTCATGAATGATGAATGTGCATGGGAGGCTCTGAAAAACTAGCCGCTATACCAAGGACCAAGAACATATAACAGTAAGCTCGTAATAGTCTGAATGGCACTACCGCAGCTTAGTATGTAAGTCTGAGCTTCGCGCATACAGGTAAGTATCTGCAGTGCTCTGTATCAACTTGTGCCACATGGTCTCATGGGTTCATGTGTCTTTGCTATGTGCCAACAGCCTCTTCGGCAGGTTATCTAGATAGGGGGTACTCTACCGTTTGCATATCTACAGAGGTATAAGGAGCACCAGCTACCAGATGACCGGATGGCAGAGGGGGGAGGAGGAAAGGATTTTGGGGTAAATTAGGGTAAACTTGATTGTATTTCAGGTTTCTATCTACCCAAAGGCCCCAAAGTAGTTCCTTTTGGGGGTTCATATTTAGAATTCTATAAGGTAATCCCAAAAAGGAGCTACTTTGGGGCCTTTGGGTATAGTACACCCAGCGACTCCAAGACCGCTTTAGCACGAAACATGCCTGAAATGGCATGAAGGATCTCTCTGACACTTAGAAAAGTCTTTGTATACAAGCCCTGCGAACACGCGATTACAAAAAAACACCTACTTAATTGAACCCGACAGAACTCTCAAGAAATAAAGCCTCAATGTGAATTACAAGGGCCTTTGGAATAACCCTCAACCCTAAACCCTAAACCCCTCAACCCTAAAGCCAACACTTTCGAGTCTCTGGACACCCGGCCTCCATCTGAAGGGTTCTCAAGGATAGGTCCAATCTGCACCAGGAAGGAGCATACCGGGGGTTGCGAGTCAAGAGTCCAGGGGTTGAGGGCGTCGGGCTTCGGTTGGAGTCCAGGGATTTAGGGTTTATAGGGCCTTAAGGGTTCAAAGCTGTGTAGGGACGTGGGGGCTCAGCTTTTCGGGGTTTCGGGGTTTAGGGCTTAGGGTTTGGGCCGTGGATCTCTTCGGACGTGTCGGAGTCGATGGCAAAACCTAGCTTAAGCTACCCCTACCCCAAGGGTCCAAAGGACCCACAAGTGGGTACTTGGGTTTTAGGCTCCTACCGTTGTAAGTTAGTATTCGGACGTGTCTATGATTAATACTTGAACCCGTGATGGTGTCCCCATAGACAGAATACAGGTTGCTGTATGCCGCAATGGAGGTCAAGGGACTGATCATCAAGCATTTCAGAAGATAATGCCCACTCAAAGGAAGACCAAGTCTTCTAATCTAGGGGCCTTTAAATTCAGAATAGGGTTTTGGGCCCCATTATACTAAAGTTATAATCAGGAACCCCCACAATAGTATGGGTAATTACTAAGGCCCCTATAGTACTTAAAGGATCATGGGACTTAGTAACTAGGGTTATAATTAGGGTAACTCTACTTATAACTACTTATAACCCCAATTAAGGTACTTACAACCTTACTTACTAAGTCCCATGATCCTCCAAGTAGTTGTCAATATTAAGGTCCCTTTTTGGGGTACCCTAAATATTAGGTGCCGTATTATATTAGGGACCAGAAAAGGGACCATAATTTTGACAACCACCTATATGATGCCTGCTGCTTGTGACCGCAGAGCCGAACTAATGAACTTATTACCCCGGCACCTAAAGAAATCCTGAAGCCTAAACCCTAAACCCTATACCCTGTCGATCCTGAGCCCCAAACCTGGTTTCAAGACCCCCACACCCAAAGCCCCTAGAAGATAAAACCCGCCGAACTGTGTGCGAAATTCTCAACCAAGAAGAGACGACGCAAAAGACTAATCCGTGAGAACACTTGCTAATCCTCAAGAAGCCCCTGAATGCTGAATTATGTACTATTTATTGAATTGGACCCTTGGGCTGTTGCCTCCTACCAAGGTTGGCTGAGCTCTTAAGAAGTTGCTGAATTCAGTGGGTCGAAGTTCCGGCGAAAAAAGACTACGACCTTTTTCGTGGTAGGCATGGGATAGGGAACCGCAAGGGGAACCTAAGCCCTAAATCCTAAACCTGCTTATTCAGCCCACCGGTGCCTCTCGCGATAGGTCTAGGGTTGGCAGCAACTGGGCCAAATGCTTTCTCAGTACATTTACGGGGGTTCAAAACATATGGATTAGGGATTTGAAACAGTAGTAATAATAACAACAACAATAACTAGAATAGCAATAATAACAACAATAGTCATCTTAATAGCAGGGCTTGGGGGGGATAAATTATTATAGTACCGCCCTGGTTTCGGATCGAGGTCTACCTTACAGTCTACGGTTCGATATATAGTGCCTAGGGCTTACCTTAACCCTGAATAACCTACCTTTTTAGGGTTCCCTATTATGATTTGCTTTTATATGTCCTTAAAAAGGTAGGTTATTCCGGGTTAAGGTAGGGTTTAGGGTTACGACATGAAAGCTATACTTCTGGTTCGGTATTTTTGGCTCAGGGTGATTGGATAAGGCTTGTAAGGGGGTTTCAACATTTCAAGGCTGAAGTCCGTGAAGATGTAGGGCTTAGGGGTTGGGGTTTCGCGTTTATGTAGGGCTTTGAGCTTACGGTTTCCGAAACCCTGAAGGCTTACCCCAGAGCCTCGCAAAGGTTTAAGCCTCTAGCTACGTCATAACGTCGAAATATGTACAAACCTCAAGACGACACATCGGAGAACGGCTCTCCAGGATATGGGGTCTGGTAGTCTTTTATATGGCATCGAGGGACTTGCTTGTAAAATGGGGCTACACCCTACGGATATATACTACCAAGTCGCCTCATCCCTCAACCATAAACCATACACCCACACCCGCAAATCGTAAGACCTTGAACCCTAAAACTCTGACCGCAAATTCCTTGCCCCCCAAGGGAGCATCCTTGAAACCAAAAAGAGTCTGCAGTCTTGGCCCCAATCCCCACGCCTTGCAAACACTAAATCCGAACATGGGCACCCTAAACCCTAAACCCTAAAAATTAACCATACGGATTCATGATTTGTTAGAAGTGATCCTCAGGGTTCCTGTTTATGCTTAGAATAATAGAAAATGCCCAGACGCCTATTGAGATTATGAAGACTGAGTATCTCCGCTACACATCGGCTATCAGCCGCCGCTTCGGCTTAGGGTTTAGGGTTTAGGGTTTAGGGCTTGATATCGGTTGGTTATTGGTGCATACTTCGGCTGTCGGAGCTTCAGCGACCGCACAAATCCTGAAACTGAAACCCTTCCAAGTTCAGAAGGCATAAAACCTGAACTAACACATGAAGGTTTAAACGACTGATGGAATCAAGTCAAACGCCAGGATTTTTGACATGAAGTGTGCCCTCCAGATGGGCCTGAACCACACTAAGTATGTGTAGCCGGTAGCTACTTGCGGTCGCTCCAGCGACCTTTCCGAATTCAAAACCCACGCAACACACACACACACACACGCACGCACGCACGCACGCACGCACGCACGCACGCACGCACNCCCCCCCCAGACCAATCAATGTCACCCGCCGATGACTCCAAGAGGTACCCTCCAAAGGCCCTGCCCGAAGGCCAGCGCCAACCCCACTCCACGGGATGGACTGCGCCAAATTGATCGCGACAGCCGCCACACTCCCAACTGCAACCCCCCTCAAGGGGGCCCACTTGGGATTGTTCACGGCTCCCTCCCATTCCTCAACGAGGGCGGCGCCGTGAAAGGCGATCACATCAGGTCTTCCTTCGGCCTCAACGGAGCTCAAAGGCATCTGGTCAAACGTGGCGCTAGCCCGAACACGGGTGCGAAGAGACCGCAGGTAGTCATTCGCAACCTGGCGTCGACCCGTTGTCTGCAAGTCTACCACGCCAGTTGCAAAACCTGCTGACATCAAGGCCCCTGCTGGGTCCTCGTTAGAGTGGCCAGCCAGGGTTAGCCCACGCGTCGCCCACTTCCTTACAATGGACGCCTCCGGCGTTGCGGAAGCTCCCGCCGACTGCATGGTGGCATACGCTATAGGGCACCCTGACCAGGGCCCTGAGGCGACCCTGGTCCCCTCAAACCCGAACACCCTATACCCCAAACCCTAGAGCCCTCAAGCCCTATGTAAACCATAGAACCCTCAAGACTCAAGCCCTAACAAGCCCAGCACAAGGTCCCGGCAGAATGCTCGTGGCGGTTTTTACCGCGGCAAGCCCTCAGACCTAGGTTCACTCTCAGGGGTTTACGGTTTAGGGCCTAGCCCAAATGCGAATATTATGAGTCGCTGAACACTTGCAACATACGGTCAAGAGGCCAGGGCCCAAGCACAGCTAGTAGTCTACTAGTGCACAGCTTTTCGGGTTATGATCGGTTCGGGTGTTGGCATTAAACTCTGGGCCCTATACTATGGTGGCCTTATCATGATAAGAAGAAGCCCAGAGGAATATACTTCCTAACTGTTCGGACCCCTATACTCATCCGATTAGAAAGCATGGAAGCAGCTCAGGCTTCCGTCCTGGGGGCAAGTACTTGGCAAATCGGTGGGGTTCAAAAGAGCTTGAGATCTGCCGAGAATATGGATTAAAATCACGCTAAGACGGATTTGAATCTTTAAGTTGACCTCAGCAGAAACTAAATACAGGAAACAGGAACTGACATCTAGAGTCCAGCGCAGGCCTTCGAATCGCCGAATGACAGGACAATCATCTCTGAGCCAAGGAAACCCGACGTCCAAACCACCTGAATCCTTAACCTATGTCGGCGAATGCAGTTATTCTAACCGTCAGGACAGGTGCAAACACAATCCGTGTTCTACATGAGCAAAACACTACATGCAATAATTGAACAGCACAGGATTGCTGCCGCAGGCGAATACGTACGTAGGCAGATAGGCCGGTAGGTAGGCAGGTAGCTAGCTAGCTAGCTAGCTAGGCAACTTTAAGTAGGCAGTTCTGCATGCATGTATGCATCTCTCTCTGCGTGTGTGTGTGTGTATGTACGCGTAAAGCACGAGAGTGCGGCACAAGCCAAGCCCGCTGCGAAGATGAATCTCTTTGTTCATCATCTGAAGTGCATGTTTCCTGGTAGCAGGGACACTAAACCCTAAACCCTGCAATGGTGCACCTCAAAATAATTAAGCAGCAACAGGAGCAGGAGTAGGAGCAAGAGTCATAGTAGTCGTCGTAGTAGTAGTAGCAGCAGCAGTCGCAGTAGCAGTAGCAGGAAGCGGCAGCGGAGCACCAGCTGCAGCCGCGGGTCCCTGCTCCTTGTAGGAGTTGGAGTCGGGGTAGCATTATGAGTAGGAGTTTGAGTAGTAGTTCTTATTGCTGCTGTTGTTGTAGTTGCTATTGTCGCAAAAGCAGCAGCAGCAGAAGTAAGAAGAGGAGGAGGAGTCATTGCTGTCGTTTTGTACCTGATTCTCAATGGTGCTGTGGACTCTGCCTTCACAGGAATAAGGTAGCTCACGCGTTGAGAAGAGACGGCTCCAATGAATAGACGTCAAGTACCAAACCAAAGAAACCCGAACCCTAAACCCTAAACACCAAAGGCATAAACCCAAAAGACTTACCAAGTCCCGGGCATGTCGGGTGTCAGGGCTTTGGCCTCGGAGTACTTTCAAGTCCACGGAGCACTAAGCGAACGCGGGTTCTTAATTACTATAGCCCTGAGCCCGAAATCCTACGTCCACTACAACTTCTTTGTAAACACAGAACCCCAAACCCTAATCTCGAATCATGTTGCAAACGCTAAACCTGAAAAAACCCCCAACCCTGAACGCCAAGACCCAACTCGTAGTGTCTTCCGATTTTTGTGGGGTTAATCTCCGAATTGAATCCTGCAAAGGTTTCAAGTTTCTGGGCTCAAGGTCCAAGGTTTTAGCGTTGCATGGTTTTGGGTTTAAGTTGTAGAGCTTGTAAGCTTTATAGGGCTTGCACAGGGGATTCAGGATTCTGTTTAGGGGGGCCAAGAGCGCCCAAGCTGTTTGGTTCGAGCCGAAAGGTAAGAACTAAATCTGAAGGTCAGGCATCGTACTTATAAAGCCCTAAACCCTTATTATGAGACTTGTGTGATTCAGGCCTTGACCCTTAGGCTTAGTGTTCAGGGTTCTACGTTTGGCACTATTTTCTCCAAACTTGACCCTAGGATCCCAAAACCAGAAAGCCGGAAACCCCAAACCGTCAACTCCTCACCACTCAAACCCGAAAGCCTTAGCGTTGAGGGTGCAGGGTTATCAGTGTATAGGGATTAGTGCTTATAGGGTCTAGGACTTAGGGTCTAGGGTGCAGGGCACGGCGCTTAGGGCTTAAAACCCTAAACCCTAAACCCTAGACTTACCAGTTCATGGCTTGGCCGGTGCATGCGAAGTAAGGCTTCTGTTTGCTAGTACTCTTGGTCCTCACCGGAAATCTCGCTTTGCAGGCTGTAGGATGCCTGTACTCGAACCATCAGACTAAAAAGTAACGTGGGGTTTAGGGATTACAGGGTTCAGGGTTTGGAGTTTCGGCTTGCATGAACGAGCTCGGAGCACTTAAGCCACAAAAAGCAACACCTTAAACACTACCCCAAACCCCCGAACTACCTGCCGAACCCTCAGCCCCGAACCCTAAGCCCAAGAACCCTCAGCCCCTAAGCCCTAAACTTCGGAACCCTAACCTCAACAGTCTAAAGTGAGATCCACCAAGCCCTACTTAAAACATAGGGGACTACTAAAAATCGATTCGGGCCTTGGAGGCTCCAATCCTGCAAATGTGTCGGGAACACCATGGGATGCCATGACTACACTAAACCCTAAACCCCTCAACCCTAACCCTAGGGATCTAAGGACTCATATATTAAGGCTTTTGGGCCGAAAGACCATAATATATAAGGCTTTTGGGCTATTTTGATCCCTAGGGTAAGCCACTACATTGAAATTCATGTCCTGATTCCGACAACACGCGCTCCTTTTCTGCGCGCAAGCCGCACAAGCTAAAGGTACTCTGCATGCTATCGATCCGACACGCAGGCAGGTAAAACAGGATTTCGGCTTTAGGGTAATGGGGCTTTGGGAGTTCGAGGCAATAGTGACAACAATAAAACAGTGATAATAATTGGCATCAAGAAGAATAGTAATACAACAATAACAACAACAAAACTGATAACAATAATAGGGTTTTGGGGAAAGGTGCGTTTCACATTCAAAATGGAAGTAAATGGCATGGTGTCGTGCACCATTTGGAGCACGATGATGCGCCAAAAGTGCCCTCAAAGCTCAAACTGGTGAAGATTTCACATGGTGGTCGATCTAGGGATTTGGCGACTTCACCTTAGCAGTGCCGTCCAGTATCCCACATTTCCACGAGTTCGAGCGTCCTACTAGCAATACCATAGCAGTGACAAATGCACTCTCCAGCATTCGCATGGCGGCAAAATACAGGCAGACAGATACGGAAATAACGAGTACATCGTTAACGAGTTCAACAATTTCCGGTTCAGATGCACCGCAGGAGTGGGAGTCGGAGGGTTGGAGAATGCTTTAGGATTGACAAGGGTTTACGTACTCCGGACTTTGGGGTTTAGGGGGGGGCTTTGGCAGCTGAAAACCTCCCCAAATCTCCCAACAAGACATCCAATCCTCAAATGTGCCTTGTAAGATGAGGGAGTTGCATGAGTTTCCCATACAGGACACCGTAGCAACTAAATCCCGCAATCTTCCCCAACCCTAAACCCCAAACACCACAGAAAAATCCCAACGCGCTCCCAATCCAAGCGACCCGAGACCATGGTCGCCCAGCTGCAAGCGCATTACTGCACAGCCTGCAAGCGGACCTTGATGTCCTTCCGACAGTGGCCGTTTCTGTTGCTTTGCTTGATGTTTATGTTGAGGCTTGCTTTTCCTGGTTTAATATAGAGTTTATGGCTGGGGGGAGGGGAAGTTGGTGTGGGCATGATAGGCTCGGTAAACTGTTGCCTGGTCTTGGGGCTAAACAAGCCCTAAAAGCCCCATGCCAGGTTTAAGGTTTTAGGGTCGGGGTGTGGGCTAAACAAGCCGTCTGTGAGACCGGGCTTGGTGGCGAGGCTCTATATAATGAATGTTGGATGCATGTTTGTGGTTTGTCTTTGCTCCCCAAACAGTTTACTGTAGGGGTTCTCAATTAGTTGGAAAGGATTTGCCGGGTTGCCGGTAGCCATTGCCGGGTTCCTGGGCTCCCTGTCTCCCGTTGTCTCCCTTCATATGTCCCTATCCGTGGGTAGCCATTGCCGGGTTCTGTGGGTGGCCATTGCCAGGTTCCTGGGCTCCCTGTCTCCCTTTTGTCTCCCTTCATCTCGCTTCAGAAATCCCTATCCGTGGGTGGCCATTGCCGGGTTCCTGGGCTCCCTGTCTCCCTTTGTCTCCCTTCATCTATCCTTATTTGCGGGTGGCCATTGCCGGGTTCTGTGGGTAAGCATGAAGCGGAGAGGGGCTTCGGGCTTGCATGTTACGTTGAGTTTGTCAGCCGGTTCAAAAGTAGGAGTAGTAGTAGTAGTTGGTAGTAATAGAATCAACAGAAGTGGAATTTAATGGCAGCAGCAGCAACATCAACAGCATTTGCATTCGGCGAACAGGTCCAAGTCGTCATCGTAGTGTTAAGTGAGAGGTGCCTGCAGTAGAACCATGACGGGCTCCAGTGCATCGCGGGACTTGGGGGATCAATGAAAGCCCGTGGTTCATCGACAATTCATGGAGAGAGCGTACTCCGGTGTTGATTCTCAAGTCTGAATCGAAGTCGGCCCTTTTCTCATGCCTGGCGTCTAGACGTCTAGCATGACATCTTGCATACGTCATTTGACACTGCATGGCAGAATGGCGTCCTCAACTGCTCCTTCTACGAAATCTCAGCATCTGACTGGCTGCACTGCGCAGATAGCCGGAATCAATCTGCAACATACCCGAAACCCCGAACCCTACAGCAAAAAGTGAAAATTCGGAACAGACAATTGGTGGGTCCGGAATCTGATGAATGTCAGGAGGCTGCATCTGAAGAGTTGAATTGTATGGTTTAGGGTTGAGGGCAGTTTAGGGTGTCAGGCTGTTGTTTGACCATTCGCATGCCTCATGTGTCAAAACTGTGTCGCAGAATCTCAGGAAGCCTACATCCAGGTCTTCGAGCAGTACATGGGGCTGTGCCGCTCTGCGTGAGACAGCCAGACGATTTGATCCGGCTGGGCGCTGGCACCCTACCCAAAGGGTCCTATGTACTGTTATGTGGGATACTTCGCTAAGTCATAATAGTAATTCCTAATATGGAAACCCTACATTCTACTATATCGGTACATAGGACCCTTTGGGCTATACTGCGAACAACCTGCAGTGGGCAAGGTGTAAGGCTCGGTAAGGATCCAAATTAAGGCTGCAGTTCTACCATAGTCTCCATTCTAGTTCCTTTTTTTGGTTAACCAAAATCTTTATTATAGGATCCTAACCATAAAACTGGTCAACCAAAAAAAGGAACTACAATGGAGACTATAGGTAGTCTCCATTGTAGTTCCTTTTTGTGGGTAGGCCAATTCTATGGTTAGAATTCTATACTAGTTTTTGTTAACCAAAGAAGGAGCTACAACCAACGGAGACTATAGGTGTAATTAGAAGTTCAACCATCAGAGACGTCGAACATCCACTTTCGATCGAACAACTGACTAGAATAACACGGTGGGGATCTTTTATCGTCGTGAAATAAGCCTATAAGCCCCTTCATCAAAATAGGTCTTACGCCCATACACCCGGAGCCCACAACACAACTATATCAGGAAAACCTGACAGTAACCCCCGTAATGAAAGTTCGGATGTTCACGCTAGGCGCAGTTAGGCAGAACATGTTACAGTATGACAGTATGTCTATTATACCGACTTGAAGGAGATAAATAGTAGTTCGAGGCCCGAGGTTTGTCGTATGTGACTCGGATCTAGCCCATTACACCCGCCTGAAACCTAAGCATGACGTCTGAATGCAAGCTGATGTCGTGACTGGAGGGTTTAGGCGGTGTAACGAAGTCGCTGCAGCGCCTAGCATCACAAGGGCAGGAATTGGGTTTGTCATGCGCGAGCCGCTAGCATGTAATTACCCAGAGAGCCCAATACCCCTTAACTAAGGACTATGGCTTAAATTATATAGGGTTTCATATTATGATTTAAGCTATATTCCTTAATTAAGGGGGTGTTGGGCTCTCTGGGTAGGCGTAAGTCACATGTCCAGAAACTGAAGGGTTTGGCCGCAGGTTGATGGCTACAATAATACACCCAGAGAGCCCAACACCCCTTAATTAAGGAATAAAAAGCCCTATATAATTTAAGCCATATTCCTTAATTAAGGGGTATTGGGCTCTCTGGGCACCCTAGACCCTAAGCCGAAGCTGATCACGGCCCATGGAGTTCCACCACACTCAGATCTACGCTTTCACTGCGCCGCCATGAAGCAACAGCTCAAGATACTTCTTCTGACTCTCCTGGGGGCACGGACTGAACATCTGGCATGTGGGGTTGGGGGTTTGAGGCCTACCAAAAGTAAGTAAACTCATACCGACACCTACAAGAAGTAGGCTATTAATCTACATACTTGCGGGGTCCAGGCAGGTTTTGGTTAAGGTTGTAAGCTTTCAGGCTTCAGGTAGATGAGCAAGGGATGTACGGCAAAACCTCTCCTCTCCCACAGAAGAAAAGGAAGCGCACATGCAAGCAAAGCTGCGCGGATGCGCTGAAGTGTGGCCAGACTCCGGGACAAAGATGCAATCTCTGCCTCCAAGTTTGCGCCTTCGCAGCCCTAAGCCCTAAATCTCTTAACCCTGAATCCTAGATCGTACGGGTAGGGGGTCCTGAACCCTAGACTGACTCTGAAACCATATGAGGTTGGCCCTTTAAAGCCTCTGAAAAATACTCGTAAATACGATCCTCTTAAGCCCAATGAGAGGACTATACAATATCCGCAGGCCTACCTCGTGTAGATTTCCAGCAAGTACATAAACGACAGGAGTTTCAGGAAATAGAAGATCCCTGACACAGACCCTCAATAGTAATTAGGATCCTGAGTACAAGGCCCTTGCAGATGGCAAACTTACGAATTACGCTTTACACTTCTGAGTTTGAGCCCTTTATGCTCAGAGGGTTTAGGGTTTAGGGTTTAGGGGTAGTTCACCAGGAGCCGTTGTCAGTTTGGGGTTTAGGTTTGTTGGTATGGTCCGCCTTTTCAGTCAGTCTAGAACTGTTGCAGAAACCCCGTCCTTCCCGGATCATCGGTGTCATATCTAACCTTCGGTATATTTGGGCTTATAGGGTCTAGGGATTAGGGTATATTAGCGATTTGGTTTAGGGTGTATTTGGGTTTAGGGTATTGGGTTTAGTGCAGTCCATATATTTTAACCGCAGTTTTTGCTTTTCAGACCTGGCATCCGAACACAAATTCGACAACCTGCACTTCGACAGGCCTCCGCCCCAAAGCCTTGGCTATAGGGGTTTAGGGTTTAGGGGTTTAGGGTTTAGGGACACACCAGAGTGGCTGTTTGGCTATAGGGTTTAGGGTTTAGGACAACCCTCAGCCAACTAATCCAACTCCTGAAGACCATCCTCTCACAGCAAACGGTCGGAAGGAATCCGGCAGCCACTGTGCCCGAAACCCGAAACTCTGTACTCTGAAGCCCAGAGCTCACGCACAGCACTGCTCCTTTCACAACCTCAGAGTTGGTAGCCGAAACCCAAGAGTCCCAGAAACCCTTCTCCGATCTCGACTACCCAGCGAAGGTGATTCTGCCTGGAGCTTTCTCTGCGGACAGCTCCTGACAAGGCTTCGAACATGGTTTCGGGTTTGACATGCTTCAGAATGTAGGACAGCTTTAGGTATAAAGCCCTATAGAGCCCCTTTAGCTTTCAAAGGGACCGTTTAAGATGGACCCTCACCTTAGCGAGGAGTAAGTAGTGGGGAACGCTTGAGCTAAGCATCAATCTTTCGAGAGGGTATGGGGTTTCGGGTTTCGAGGTGCCAGGAAAACCAACCGGTGTAGGATTAAGCCCCAAACACTTAAACCCTAAGCCTCAACCCTAAGCCCCGAACATCCCTGAACCTTACAACCCAGGCCCGAAACCCTAAACCCAAGCTCGACCTCGCCATCTCCAACCAGGGCAGATGCAGAAGCCGAGACGGAGAGTTCTAGGGTGTCGCCACCCACCTCAGTGAATATAGGAGCTAAGGGTTTAGGGTTTAGAGTCCGAGGTTTATTTACGGTTTAGTGCTCATATAGGGGGCCTGAATAGGCAGAATAGGGCTCCTCTTTTTTAGGGCATTAATGGTCATGACAAGGCTCCTTTAAAGCGTTCATGTAGGGCTCTAAGACCCTACAAGGGGCTACTTTAGGGAGTTATTTTTTTGGGATTGAGTATACGGGCCTTGATGGTTGGAACTACCAAAACCATAGTAAGGACAACAAGGCAGCATAGTAAGTATTACTAGTTATTGCCACCTCTATGTTACATTTTGCTTCTGCTTGTTTGAGGTTAGTCTTTAGGGCTTTGTTCGGGTTTGGGGTTTCAGATTTACGGTTCATGGTCTAGGGAGTCTACGTATTGCATCCTTGCTCTGCTACACTGTCCGTGCCTGCTTGCAGGTATACAGTCAGGGGCCACCCTAACTGGTTTTCGAAGTGTATATTAACATACGTTTTGTGATGTATCATACCCAAATGTCGGGCCAACAATCTCTGGAGTCTTGTGCAGGTTTCAGGATTCCCGAAAGTTGGGGGTTTAGACTTGGAGTTTAGGGGTTTAGGCTTTAGGGAACTAGGGGGCAGGGTTTAGACTTAATTACTGGGTCTGGGTGTGCGGGATAGAGGAATCGACCATTAGAGTAAGAAGCTTATGCTTAAGGAGATCCTAACCGAAACGCGAGCCTACCTGACGGCGGAGAACAGCCCCTTGTTTATATTGCAGTATACCTTAAACTACCAAACCCTACTTTTTTGTAGGTTCTTATTATGAACCCTAATATGGAATTTATAAGGACCCTACAAAAAAGTAGGTTTTGGTAGGTCAAGGTAAGTACAATAAGGAATCTCAAGGAATCGTTGTGGTAATTTCCCAGGCTTCTACATCTAACCCTCAGCAACTCTAAACTCTGAACGTCTAACCGTCTCTAACCCCTAGGCCCTAAACCCTAAACCCTCAAACCCTATACCCCAAAACCCTAAACCCTAAAAACCACTAAGCCCTCAAAAGCAGCTGGGAGGCCGAATTCCGGCGGACACCGGGCACCAGGGAGGAGTTCGGGCTACCCATGTCCTGACTTCAAGGACTTTCAAACCAAAAATACGGGTTTAAGATTAGGGCTTTGGGGCTTGGGGGATTTAGTAATCCTAGGGTTTAGGGTTTTAGGGTTTGGCTTTGAGGGATTAGTAATCCCGATGCGATTTCGGCTTAAAGGCAACGGCTCGCTCCGTTGGGTTGTGAGTTCTCCGACTCGGAGTGTTTCATTTAGCTCCTTCAGGGTGTGTTTAAGCAGCGAATAATTAGTAGCGACCCCACACAAAAATCTCTTGGCATAAACGCAAAACCACAAGAAGACCCGATAACACCCGAAACCCTACACTCGGCACTCTTTCCGCATTTACGGGTTTCCTCTGGGATTTCCTGACGTTTCTCATTTACAAACTCTGCAGGGCTTCGGGGATGCTCGGGCTGTTGCGTACCCTCATGGGGGTTCCTCCTTCTAATCAAAACCTATGCGTACTTGCCTTTTCGAATCTTGGTGCTGGATGCTTCTATTCTTTGGTACTCTGCCCGTTTCAGGATAGAGTAGAGCGGTAGGTTCGCTGCTTAGTAGGCCAGCACAGTGCTATCCAAGCGGCACTCATGAAGTCTTCTGAGAGCTCGCTGGCATCAGAGGAGCCAACCCTGACGTCCACATGCATGCTGCAATGTAAAGCTACTATAGGGGCCCTGATAATTAGAGTAGAGTTTGGGGGCCCAATATACTAATGTAATAAAGGAACCACCAAAATAGTATAGGTAATTATTTAGGCTCCTATTGTAATTCGTGTCCTGTTATAATCCTTACAATCCCTACTAATCATAGGGACCCTAAGGGGGGTTAGGGGGGAGGGGGTCGGGAACTATACTTCCTTAAATAGATTTCGGGCTCTTTCATTGAGTCTTTACATTTGGGGTGTCAGGTGTAGGAACCAAAGAAACGCCTACAATCGTAAGTCGACAACTGAGAGCTCTGTTGACGAAGCCCACATCATCCGAAGGCTCCGAGCCCTCAACTTGAACAACTAGCCTGAATTCGCGGAGAGTCCAGGGTATAGGTTTTAGGTTTTGAATTTATTGTAGCTACGGGTGCTCGTTGTCTGAGCGTGATGGAGCCTGCTTTTCACATGAAGCCCTCAGTCATAAATTTGCAGTGCCCTTCCATACCCCAAGGCTCTGACCAAAAACCTCACCGGCATGTTCTATCCAAGGTCCCAAAAGCCTTAAAAGCACCACCTGGACCCAAACACCTTTGTTTGTAGGGTTCCGTGTGCACCTTGATCTGAATTCATTATATTAAAAGTCCAGAAAAAGGGAGGTGATTTGGGGTGAAGGTACTCCTACTCCCACCTTTGGTTAGTAGGGAATGGAAGAATGGCAGCAATAGTAGTCATAATTGTACCCCATTCCTCCATTCCCTACTAACCAAAGGTAAGTACTGAGCCTGAAGTGAACCCTAAACCCTAAACCCTAACTCTAACCCTTAAACCCCTAAACCCTAGACCCTATACCCTAAACCCTAAACCCTGAACCGGAACTCTAACCCTTAAACCCCTAAACCCTAGACCCTATACCCTAAACCCTAAACCCTAAACCGGAACTCTCACCCTTAAACCCCTAAACCCTAGACCCTATACCCTAAACCGGAACTCTAACCCTTAAACCCCTAAACCCTAGACCCTATACCCTAAACCCTAAACCGGAACTCTCACCCTTAAACCCCTAAACCCTAGACCCTATACCCTAAACCCTAAACCGGAACTCTAACCCTTAAACCCCTAAACCCTAGACCCTATACCCAAAACCTTAAACCCTAAACCGGAACTCTCACCCTTAAACCCCTAAACCCTAGACCCTACACCCTAAAACCCTAAACCGGAACTCTAACCCTTAAACCCCTAAACCCTAGACCCTATACCCTAAACTAAACCCTAAACCCTAAACCGGAACTCTAACCCTTAAACCCCTAAACCCTAGACCCGATACCCTAAACCCTAAACCCTATACCGGAACTCTCACCCTTAAACCCCTAAACCCTAGACCCTATACCCTAAACCCTAAACCCTAAACCGGAACTCTAACCCTTAAACCCCTAAACCCTAGACCCTATACCCTAAACCCTAAACCGGAACTCTAACCCTTAAACCCCTAAACCCTAGACCCTATACCCTAAACCCTAAACCGGAACTCTAACCCTTAAACCCCTAAACCCTAGACCCTATACCCTAAACCGGAACTCTCACCCTTAAACCCCTAAACCCTAGACCCTATACCCTAAACC
Source organism: Symbiodinium sp. clade A Y106 (assembly GCA_003297005.1). Lineage (NCBI taxonomy): Eukaryota > Dinophyceae > Suessiales > Symbiodiniaceae > Symbiodinium > Symbiodinium sp. clade A. Next base: position 197,828 of record BGNK01000087.1, on the reverse strand, counting down.
CTAAACCGGAACTCTAACCCTTAAACCCCTNTCACCCTTAAACCCCTAAACCCTAGACCCTATACCCTAAACCCTAAACCGGAACTCTAACCCTTAAACCCCTAAACCCTAGACCCTATACCCTAAACCCTAAACCGGAACTCTCACCCTTAAACCCCTAAACCCTATACCCTAAACCCTAAAACCCTAAACCGGAACTCTAACCCTTAAACCCCTAAACCCTAGACCCTATACCCTAAACCCTAAACCCTAAACCGGAACTCTCACCCTTAAACCCCTAAACCCTAGACCCTATACCCTAAACCCTAAACCCTAAACCGGAACTCTCACCCTTAAACCCCTAAACCCTAGACCCTATACCCTAAACCCTAAACCGGAACTCTCACCCTTAAACCCCTAAACCCTAGACCCTATACCCTAAACCCTAAACCGGAACTCTCACCCTTAAACCCCTAAACCCTATACCCTAAACCCTAAACCCTAAACCGGAACTCTAACCCTTAAACCCCTAAACCCTAGACCCTATACCCTAAACCGGAACTCTCACCCTTAAACCCCTAAACCCTAGACCCTATACCCTAAACCGGAACTCTCACCCTTAAACCCCTAAACCCTAGACCCTATACCCTAAACCCTAAACCGGAACTCTAACCCTTAAACCCCTNTCACCCTTAAACCCCTAAACCCTAGACCCTATACCCTAAACCCTAAACCGGAACTCTAACCCTTAAACCCCTAAACCCTAGACCCTATACCCTAAACCCTAAACCGGAACTCTCACCCTCAAACCCCTAAACCCTAGACCCTATACCCTAAACCGGAACTCTAACCCTTAAACCCCTAAACCCTAGACCCTATACCCTAAACCCTAAACCCTAAACCGGAACTCTAACCCTTAAACCCCTAAACCCTAGACCCTATACCCTAAACCCTAAACCGGAACTCTA